>CM038793.1:304353099-304953551 GCA_021764765.1 Vicia sativa
TTATAACTTTGGACTGATGACTGATCATCTTCGTTATCGAACTTCTAATTGGCACAAAATGATACTAAATTTCAAAAAACCAAAATAGAAAAACTTTATCTTAATTTATATTATTGTTGGATCAAGCAAGAATTTTACTTGACTTTTATACTTTATATCCAACTCTAATAATGTAACAACCTTTATATCAAACGTGCATTGGCATATATATTATATAGTTGAGTACAATTAATGTCATTGTGAAAGTTTTCTCTTTTGGAATTGCCAAGCCTAGATGGGTTTCACTGTTGGCTTGGTAAGAAATGTCTTCTCAAGAAATCATGCTATTAGGTCTCATGAAAACAAAGTAAGTCTCTCAAATTATATAATTTCTCTCTGTGATTCACAACAATAATATTATCGTGAATCACAGTCAAATGAAATGTAGCCTCAACATGTGTTGAGGCCACAACGATATCAGATTTAAACTCAGCAGATGATTATCAGCCATAAAACTAGCATGATACCATTTTGTAATTTGCTCAATTTTGTAGTTGCATTCCAAATTTATGTTCATTCAATGTTCTCATGCTAACAGATAATGAGACGCAATTCGACCGAAAATCGAAGATGGATTTCTGTTAAATCATACTTGTGTGGCAATGAATTCAACTCAGTCCTTGCAGAAGAAGATTCAGCTTCAATCAAGAGCTCTGAAGTCACACTTACACAGTCTCTTCAAGAAGATTTTGTCAATGATAAAGAAGATACCAAGAGTGAAGAAACTGTTGAGAATGCAATAGAGAAAAAACCATATTCAAACCATAAATCATTGAATGAAGAAGAAGCAGCTATTATAATTCAATCAGCATATAGAACCTTCAAGGTTAGATCACTAATCATTTACTAATTACTTAAATTTTTAGTATGTTTAAGCCATGCATAAGGAATTAATATTTGTTTATGCTACACATTTCAGTTAAGGTGTAAAAAGGAAGAAATCGTAAAGTCGGAAACTTCATGAAGAAGCTCGATTTAGTAAGGAAAGTCCGGATAGAAAATCTATGGCTACATCGGTTGAAGTTCAAACAGGAAATTCTACAGAAGTTTTCTCACTTGAAGGAGAAAGTATGAGCATTTACAATCATATCCAGAACAGGAATAGAACAAGAGGAATAAAGCAAAAGGTACAAGTTATTATAACATAACACAATGTTACTTTGTGAACTAAACTTCTTATGTTAATATTAAATAAAAGAGTGGTTAACATTTTATCCGAAAACAAAAGGAAAAAAATTGAAGAGTGGTTAAAAATATGTAAAGAAGATTCCTCTAGTTTTTTAAAGTTCAAGTGTAATGATGATGTTGTTGTAAAGTTTAATCTCTCAGTAGGCCACTTTTCTCAAAGGCCGAGGCGTGAAAGACATGATTACTGCGCATGGACCAAAATTTGTCATGACTAAATTATGGTTAAATAGAGTGTCATGAAACATTTGTCACAGTTAAACTGTAATTAAATAGAATTCATATTTATTTTGTCACGGTAGAACTGTGACTAAGTACAGGGTCTCACAAAAGTTAAGATGGTCTTGCTAAAAGTCAAATATAGTTTAAGAAATCATACTAAACTCGTGTTGCGGACTTTAGACGACTTATAATATGAAACGGAAGGAGTTATAAGTTATATTGAAAATTTTCAGGAAGATTGGGATGACAGCACTGTGAGTAGCAATGTTTCAAAAATGAGAATGCAGAACAGAATGGAGGCAACAACAAGGAGAGAAAGAGCATTGGCTTATGCTTTCTCACAACAGGTAATAAACAAAAACCATTGATAAGCGGTTAAGTAATAAGCGCTTAATTAAGTTGTTTATCCGCTATTGTTGCAGCTACGGATATGTTCAAAGAGAAAACTAGCAAAACATAACAACATGGAACAAAATATGAGCTGGAGTTGGCTTGAAAGATGGATGGCAACTCGACTTCAAGACACTTCATCGGTTGAGAGTCATGCCATGAATCAGTATGAAAATTTCACAAGTGATCACAAATTCACTATAAAGACTAGATTTTTAGATGGTGCTGGTGGCGAAGAAAAAGAGAGTTGTGGATCGAATGAAGTGCCGATTCATTTTGATAATTATTCGATGAGTTCACATGAAGAAAAAGCTAGCAACTTCAAATTATCAACTACAAAGACAAATTTCAAAGCTAAAAGAACCGTGTCCAGGAGGAAAACTGTGCCAAGTTATCAATTTCATGATGAGCATTCAAAGGTTAGAATTTTTTTATTAGTATGAAGCACAGACACCAGAAACACGATACTGATACTGACACATCGACACTGATAATATCATAATAGTTTGAAAAAAGTAAATAAATTAAACGTAATCACAAATGTTGATGTCGGTTTGAGACACGGACAATACCACGACACTTTTGTTCGAGATGTCGGTGCTACAAAACCTAATACATTTTATAAACATGATTTTTATGTTGTTGCAGATAAGCATTAAAGATGGTTCAAGCAATTATGGTAGTAAGGATAGTAAGAAAAAATCAAAGCATGATGGAAGCAAAACAGATATGAGTCAAATGTCAATTAGCATTCCCAAAACTTCTAATGAGTGACTAATTGTAATTAATCTACCAAATAAAGTAAACTAATTATGTGTGTCTAATAGTATTGACTAAGAAGATGAACAAAAATGAGATTTAGCACCCTTTGAGGTTTAGAATGAGTGACTTCAAAGTTGTTACAATAATGTGTTAAATAAATTTAACTAGTGTGTCTAATATTGAGATGTAATTAATGGTTGGGTTTTCATTTAGGTTCTAATTTTATCATTTTGTTTGTATAACTTGTATTCAGTGCAATATATAGTATTAAGTGCATGGAATGAGATGGTTGTTCTGATGATTTGCTTTTCATCTAATTTTCTTCTTCATTTTTCCTTTCAACTGCAAGTCTCTTGTAGGACTACCATTCACCAAAATTGACATGCTCTTTTTAAATACATACGCCTCCATGCACCTACACCATTTTGTACCAAAGCCTAAAGCTACTAACATCTTCCTAAGATAGCTCCACTTTACACAATCGTATGTTTGTTCAAAGTCTACTTTCAAAATTAAACACTCCCTTTTATCTCTAATGGACAAGTCAATAATCTCATTAATGACAGCTACTTCGTCCAGAATTTGTCTTCCTGGGACAAAAGCAGATTGACAATGTGAGATTTTCTTGATCCTGTTTGCAAGAATTTTGGCCAACACCTTGTATAAACACCTAACAAGGCATATGGGTCTATATTCTTTCAAATTTTGAGGGTTGTTATTATTTGAAATAAGGGAAATGAATGATGATGTGATAACCTTTGGAAGTGCAACATTCAGGTGGAATTCGTTCACAAACATCACTGAATTCTCCTCCAAGAAACCCAACATTCATGTAGAAACTTGAAATTCAGTGCATCTGGGCCTAGAATTTTCTCACCTTCTGACTCCCAAACAGCTTTCCACACTTCTTCTCTTGAAAATGCGCCTCAGGCGCAAACCTTCCACCTCGGATAATTTCTTGAACGGTAGTCTTGTAAATTCAACACTGTACTTTTCATGCTCACCAAATTTTTCTTCAAGCACCTTTGCCACTTCCTCCTTTATAGTTTTAACATCATTACAATCAGACCCATCCTCATTCCTTATAATGGCTAGATTACCTTTCCTTCTCCTCTCCGTTATTGCATTATGAAAGAATTTTTAATTGTTATCATTTCTTAACCACTGTTGTCTGGATTTTTGTCTTAATAAACTCTACTTTAGATGAAGTTTCGTCCATAATTCTTCTAATGTGTATTAACTCTTTCCTCGGTAACTACATTAATTTTCACCCCAATACTATTTGTTATCTCATCATAATTGTTGTGTATTCTAAAAGTCTCCTCTTGTTGTGAATCGGATGTCTTGTAACAAAAATAAATTTGTTGCTTAATAATCAAAAAAATAATTAGGGTAGGAAAAAGAATGAAAAACACAATGAACACAAGAATGAGTTATTAACTGTTATTCTTTCCTTACTCTTGAAATAAGATTACAAGTATACAAGAATAACAAATAATCCTCTCACCCTAAAATAGGATTTGCAGTATGCAAAGATGAGAGACTAGTATGCTAATTATAATAAATCTAACATACTAAACTAATGGACTTTTATCACAAATACCCATTACAAGCTAACTTAACTAATTGGACATAACAAACAGACCTAATTCGATGTTAACAATCCTAGCATCCTTCGACACTACAAGTTAGAACACACTTCGACTACAGCTTGTAACACTTCGACAACAACATGTGAGCAAACTTCGACTGCATGCTAAAATTTGTCGAACCGTTGAACCGAATACCTTTGACCCAATAGAGTTTGATCCATATCTCACAAATCTCCACCTTGGAACAAACTCTATTATCAATTAACGAACTAGTTTTCTTCATACAACTTTATCAACTGCATACAGTGGAAAAACTTGCAACTAGGCAATGTCTTGGTGATCATATCAGTATCATTATGATTTGTCGCATCCTTCAGTACTTGGACTTCTCCACGCTCGATTACCCTACGGCGAAATGCGACCTCATCAATGTGTTTGGTTCGCTCATGGTAGGATGAATTCTTGACGGTGTATTGCACTTTGACTATCACATTTAACGGTGATAACTTCACCTCGAATTTTCGACTTCTTAGCAATACCTTGAAGCCGATGCTTCTTTCCGACGGTTAAAGCAATATATTTCGCGGTGGTTGATAATGCAACAACCTTACGAGTGTTGCTTTCAACTAATTGTGGTATCAAAGAAAGTGAAAACATATCTAGAAATAGATTTTATGGAATTCATACAACTTGCATAATCGAGTCGACATATCCTTCGATTCTTGCTTTATTATCTTGACGAGGCTCCACCATAAATTAAGATTTTGTTCGAGATCCATTTATGTACCTTAGAATCCACTTCAATGTTTGCCAATGATCCTTTCCGAGGATTCGCTATGTACTTGCTTACAAGACTTCTGCATATGATATGTCGGGTCTAGTACAAACCATAGCATACATCAAACAACCTACTACATTAGCATATGGGATGCTATTCATATAAGCTATTTCGACCTCAGTACTGGGACACTGATCAATACTCAACTTGAATTGAGGGTTTGTTGGAGTCACAACAGGCTTCGAATTCGACATACCAAAATTTTCGAGAATCTTAAATATGCCTCTTGAGATAAGCATAATTTCGACTGCTTTCTATCTCTTCGAATGTCAATCCCAAGAATCCTAGAAGCTGCTCCCAGATCCTTCCTTTCGAACTCCTTATTAAGTTCAACCTTCACCCTCATTACATCTTCGACATTGTTACTTGCTATGAGAATATCATCAACATAAAGCTACAAAATGACAAATGAATTACTAGGACGAAATCTGAAGTAAACACAGTGGTCGAACTGACTTTTAATCAAACTTATGTGTGTCATGAATTTGTCGAATCTCATATTCCACAGTCGAGGAGATTGTTTCAGCCCGAATAATAATCTATTCAACTTTCACATATAATCTTCCTTTCCATTTTCGACATACCCTTCAGGTTGCCTCATCAGGATTGTTTCATCTAGATCACCATACAAGAACACAGTCTTCACATGCATCTGTTCCAGTTCAAGATCGAACTGTGCCACCATGGCAAGCAACATTCGAATGGACTTATGCTTCACAACGGAGAAAACACATCATTGAAGTCTACACCTTCTTTCAGTGAAACCCTTGCAACCAAGTTGTAGGTATTATCCATAAACAAGTATTTTTAATTATCGATTCCACGAGGATTGGTGTATATTGTAGTCTTTCAATAGAAAAGTGTATTTTAAGATTATGTAACCAAAGGGTTTGTTATCTACTCTACTAGTACCATGAGTTTCCAAACAAATAACTAAATCAATGTTTTCAAAAGAGTTATGGTTTGGATTCAAGAGTTGAGTTTGTTTTCAAATATGGAAGCATGTCAAGATTAGTTTCATTGATCTAGTTTCATACATATTCAATTAATCAAGTGATGAACATAGTAGATGATTTCTATAAATACATATCCTCTCAATCTTGTAGATTTCCACCAAGATTGTGAATGTTATCATGTTAATCTTTGCATGATCCTCACTACAACTATTGACATGATAAGCATTAAGTTCAATATTTTGTAAACACTAACACACAAATCTATCCCTAGCATTTGTTCATTAGTGGATGAATATCCTAGGTCTACTTTGAAGTATTCTTTTCAAGCAAGACTCAAAGCATAAAGATGAAGAACAAAGATATTCAACTATATTAATCATCAACGATGTTCATACACAAATGGATCAAAAGAAATACATACTATATAGATCAACTACCTCTAATCTTGACACAAAAAGAACTTAGTCACTCATTTCCATGGTTGCTTTGCTCTCAAGATTGTTGGTAGAAATCATGAACATCAAGAAATCAAGAAGAAAAGCTATGGTTTTTCTTTACAATTCCTTGCCCTAATTTTACAAAGATGAAAAGATAATAATGATGAAGTGTTGTTTCACTCTTTTACAAGCCAAAAAGTCAGCTGGAAGTGATGGGTTGGTGGCCAAAAGGTGAAAGCATGGGTTTGTCCTTTTTCTGATTTTCGCAGACCGCGCTAAGCCCGGTTAAGCGGCTCATCTTTGGAACAGGCGACGTAACATGCTCCTTCATCCAAAAATATCTTCAAAAGAATCATCCTAAAGCTCTTCAGTGTCCTTGAATCCAGCTTGGGAGAATTAGTCAATAAAATCCTACAATTAAAAGTAATATAAGTTAAATAATATATTATGAACAAAAACTAAATAAAAACCTAATTAAACTAAAGTACTAGAATAAATAATACTAATTATATGAAAAGGCATTGTTAAGGACCACAAAATCATGTACAAAATAACTACAATTTGGTCCTTAACACCAACGGTGCCTTGTATCTTTTCGACATCACTCCTTCGATTCCTTCCTAAACTTTGAAAATCCATTTACGGCTGACTAACTTAGCTCCAGCAGGTTTCTTGATCAATTCTCAAGTGTTTTTATCATGAAGAGACTTCATCTCATCATCCATGACCTTCATTCATTCAGTCTTATTTCGACTCCTCACAACTTCCTTATGGTTTCTTGGTTCTTCGTCTAGAACCTCACTTGCAGAGGTTAAGCATAAGTTATAAGATCTGCATACCCAAATCTTTGAGGTGGCTTGATGACTCTTCGTGTCCTATCTCTTGCCAATAGATAGTCATTGGAAGTTTCCTCAACTTCATCAGCATCCTCTTTCTTGACTTTATCGAGATATGCAATTCGGCATCAACATGCTCCACCTCAGAGGAATCTCTACTTGTTCCACTCTTGTCGGATACTTACGCACGACCAACATCATTCGTTTTCTTGAAATCCATTTCGACTTCATTGAAAACAACATCTCAATGGTGATAATCTTTACGTGACGACTCTGGGCACCATAGCCTATAAGCTTTGACTCCTTTAGGGTATCCGTGAACATGCATTTAAGAGCTCTAGGTTCGACCTTGTCTTGCCTAATGTGAGCATAGGCTATCTGACCAAATACTCTCGGTTTGTCGAGATTTTGTGGATGCCTCGACCAAACTTCTTGGTGTCTTCATATCTACGGTTGAAGGACATTTGTTTATCGGATATGTTGTTGTCGAAAGACCTCATTAAACACCTTATTTAACCCACTAGTCGACATGCATCTAACTCTCTCAAGATGGTTCAATTAAACCTTTCGCCAAACCATTTTGTTGTGGAGTGCTGTAGTAGTTTGTGCCTTGCAATACCGGCTCGAATGCCTCATTGCAAAATTCAAGACCATTGTTTGTTCTCAACCTCTTGACCTTTCTGCTAGTTTGATTTTCGACCAAAGTCTTCCAACCTTTGAAATTCTCAAAAGTTGTATCCTTAGTCTTCTAAATGAATACCCATAACTTTCTGGAATAATCATCTACTATAGATAGAAAATACCTTGCTCCTGAATTTGATGGACACCTTGCAGGCCCCCAAAGATCAGCATGGATGTAACCAACGGATCCATGTGTTCTTTGTTTGCCTTTATTGAACTTCACTCTGCAAGATTTTCCAAGTACGGGTTCACAAAATTGACTTTTCGACTTTGTCTCCACCAAGCAAATTTTGTTTCCCAATTCGGCGGACCCTTTCAGACATGGCCTAATCTCATGTGCCAAATTTTGTCTTGACAAAGGTTTAATGGATGCAACATTTGTCGAACCACGTCTGACTTGACCTCGATGGTATCTGAGCCTTGTTTCTTCACGCCTCTCAAGACTTCCTTCTACCCTTCATGATTCTTAGGATACTTTTCTCTCCATGAAAAACATATCCTTTCTTGTCGAATTCACCAGAAATCAAATTTCTCTTGAATCAGTACATACGACTTGATCGATAACCTTATTAACTCGTCATGGGTTTGAATCTCACATATCCAACACTGCGATCTTGTAAGCTTTGTTGTTTCCCAACAATAAGATCCACCATCTTGATCATATAATTCCTCGAACAAGTCTTTGTTTGGAGTCATGTGCCAAGTGCACAAAATCCATAATCCACTCATTCGACGGGTTCTTGCTCGAAACCACAAGAACATCGGATGAGTCAAAATCATCTTGAATAATAGTTGCATTTCCATTATCCTTTCCTCCATGATATTTCATTCGGGGCACACTTTTCTTGTGTGACCCTCCTTACGGTGATAACATCGAATACGGATGCCGTCAACGTAAAAGTCTGCGACTTTTACTTCTTGTCGAACTTATTATCCTTTCGCAGAATTTTTCTTTAACGAAACCTTCACCAACCGTCGAAGGTTTATGCTCCTTTCGTTCGTTCAAGTCCTTCGAATACAAGGCTGGTTGAACTTTTTCAAAGGTCATGGACTCCCTTCCATACAAGAGAGTTTCTTTGAAGTGAGCATGTGATCTGGGAAACGCGCACAACAACAATAGCGCTTGATCTTCATCATCGATCTTCAAATCAATATTTTCAAGATCAAGAATCATCTTGTTGAACATATCCAACTGCTCAGCCAACACTTTGTCTTCAATCATCTTGAATGAATACAAAGCTTGCTTCAGGTAGAGTCGATTCACCAACGATTTGGTCATGTACAAACTTTCAAGATTCACTCATAACCCTGCCGCCGTCGTCTCCTTTGATACTTGTCGAAGAACCTTATCACCAAGGCTCAACAAAATTGCATTGTTGGTCTTCTCTATCATTGTCGTCTTCTCAATTGTCGTTAACGCTTTGTTTATGGATGATTCTCCTTGCGCTTCCAAACAACCTGTTGAACTAGAAGGGCTTTCATCTTCAAGCGTCATAGACCAAAATCGTTCACTCCGGTGAACTTTTCAATCTCATACTTTGTCGAAGGCATCTCCTCTACGCTCACCGCACCAATTTGTTGTGAATCAGAGGCCTTGTAACAAAATATAAACTTCGCTTAATGATCAAGAAACAATTAGGGTAGGAAAAAGAATTAAGAACACGATAAACACAAGGATTGGTTATTAACTGTTATTCTTTCCATACTCTTGAAATAAGATTACAAGTATACAAGAATAACAAATAACCCTCTCACCCTAAAATAGGATTTACAATATGCAATGATGAGAGACTAGTATGTTATTTATAATAAACCTAACATACTAAATTAATGGGCTTTTATCACAAATACCATTACAAGCTAACTTAGGATACAAGCTAACAACCAATTGGACATAACAAACAGACCCAATTCGATGCTAACAATCCTAGCATCCTTCGACACTACTGACTAGAACATACTTTGACTACAACTTGTAACACTTTGACAACAGCATGTGAGAAAACTTCAACTGCATGCTAAACTCTGTCGAACCGTCGAACTAAGATACTACCTTCGACCCAATAGAGTTCGATCCAATATCTCACATGTCTAATCTCAAATCCAACCAGCCAAACATTTCCTTGTTTCATTCTCTTCGCGACTTCTTAGTAACTTTTTCCTTTAATACATAAGCTTGCCTCCATGTAACATCAAATTCTAACCACTTTTCCTCCTCAAACTTCAGAAAATCTTTGTTCTTAGACTAGAAGTTGTTAATCTTAAATGGTTTTGGCCCCCAATCGACATTTTTAGATTTGATCCAAATAGGTGAATGATCAGAGATATTCCTCTCCCCAACAATTTGTCCTATGATACTCTAGGCTTCGATTAAATTATCCGAGAAAAGAAATCTATTTATTCTGCTCCTTGTTGTACCAGAATTATTTGCCCAAATGAACCTGCTTCCTATAGAAGGCACATCAACCAGTTATAGCCTCTCTATACATTCGTCGAACTCTCTAATATCCACCCCGTCACTCCCCTACAGATCTTCCCACTCTTTCATTTTTATCTCTAATAGTGTTAAAATCTCCATCCATACACCAAAATTTAAACCCTCCATTTAATTTGAGTTTCTCTAAACCACTTCACAGGATTTCTTTCTTTCTATATTGCATGATGAGTATATAAAAGCATATACCCGACCTTTGAAATATGCAGTAACCCCTGCACAACCCTCCATCTTGAAACTACTGATTAATATTATTATCCCCTTCCTCTAGATTGTGATCAAACCCTACGAAGTGTCCTCTGAATGTTTTGATGTCCATTCAATGTCCATATTCCCCCCACAGGCTAGCTACTAGTAAATCGTCCATGGATTTTAGCTTTGTTTCTTGTAAGAATACCATATCTGAATTTCCCTTTTGAATTATCCAGTTGAGTCTCTTCCTCTTTAGCTGACTACCTCCCCCTCTTATATTGAAAGACATTATATTCACTGTCTTTCCTTTGTATGTGACTCCCTAGCCTTCTTGGCTTATTTGTCTCTAATTTCCATGATTCTTATCGTTTCCATATATACCTTTGTATTTTCATCTCCATCGATTCCCATTTCCTTCATTTTGTTCCATACTTTGACCGCCATCCCCTTATCCACCTCATCCAATAACATGAACTTAGTCTTCTTACTTTCAATTTGGATTGTGTTTCTGAGAAAATAGGTTCTCCTATTGAGGAATCAGAGCTTTCTCCCCCTAAATCCATTTCTCACAATTTTGTGAAGGCGTGAAAAACACAAGAAAAGGGGGTTGAATTGAGTTTTATACTTTGAAAAGTTTTGCTCTTAAGAATCCCTTGAATATGATTTGCTTTGAAGAAGATTGAAAGATATGAAAGCAATAAATAAGCGATATTTTTATCCTAGTTCACTTGAAACATCAAGCTACTCTAGTTCACCCTTAGGGGTGATTTGTCTCTCTCCAGGGACTTAATCCACTATAACCAAGATTACACATGCACGGAAAACCGGTGACTAACACTGCACACATTGTGTGTAACTAACAACCTCTAAGACTAATTGTCCTAGACTTCTTAAGAAGTGACCGGCCTCTCAAGGAACAATCAAACAACCTTTTTATAGCAAGTTTATTTACAAATAAGTATGCTTCACAGTGATATGTAAACAAATTTTTAGTACAAATGACTTGAATGAATTTTCTGACTTTTTACAAAGAATAAAGAAGTTTATCGCATAGAGTTTCCTCGTGAATTAGAAGCTGTTTATTCAAGTCTTGACTCTTATATAGTGCCATGCATGATGTAAGTTGGAGGGTACATTTGAAATATGAAACTTGTGGGAGCTTGAAAGAGCGTGGGGACAAGATCGTACCACGTGCATCCTTCATGGTAGTAGAATGAAACATTTTGTTTATACCATGTACTATTATACCACGTTAACGTTACCTTATTTCCTTATGCACTTCAGAGGCTTCTGCGAGCATGAGTTTAGAAGTAGAGAATCTAACTTCTGGTTGATCAAAACTTTAAGTCTTCGGGGTGTTCAGATCTTCCTCTTCAGAGATTTCAGCTGTTGGTTTTGAAGAACCTTGTATTGTAACCAAAGGTTGAAATAACTTAGTCTTGGATTCTTGAATCACATTCTTCAAAGTATTGAACTTGGTCTTGTAACCTTGTATTGTAACCTAAGTTCATAAGAACTTCAAGTCTTGGAATCTTCAGAATCACATTCTTCAGAGTCTTCAGGACTTGGTCTTCAGAACCTTTTGAGTCGTAACCTAAGTTCAGAAGAACTTCAAGTCTTTCGAATCTTCAGAGCCACGGCTTCAGAGTCTTCAAGCACTTGGTTTTCAGAACCCTTTGTCTTCTAAAACTTGAGTCTTCAACATCTTGACACAAGTCACATACATCTTTAGATCTTCTGACTAGTTTCTTCAGACGAACGTATCAAAGTAACTAAACTTCATAGTCTTCTGGAGCTTTCCTCGTTACTTTGTACTTCAGAACCTTTGTAGCTTAAAAGCGGAACATCTTCTCTTCTAATGTCTTGGTCACTCCATTCATCAGAAGCAGAACTTATTTGTTTATCTTAAAAATGCAACAAACATTAGAGTAACAAAAATTGTTTACTCAAACATACTCTTAGTTATCATCAAAACTCATAGACATAATTGCATAACCAAATCTTTTTATAACATTTTGATTAGGGTTAAAACCAAACCACTTACTCTTCAGAAAAGGTATTTTGTTGCTCACAATTGTAGAATAATGTGGGCCTCCTTTGGACAACCATCCATCTTCACTTTGGGCTTTTGGTTTATTTAGTTTTTGGGCTTTCCCAGCTGCCCAAACCTCCAACCAATCTTTGTGGCCCCCAGGATCTGAATGGACATGCCATATTGACTTGTTATTGTGTTTTTCCAACAAACTGTCAAATTTTATCTTTTTGATTGACTTTTGCTTTTGCACATTTCCTGTAGTTACCTGATGCGGCCCCCTACACCTGTCACCATCAGTCTCATATCTATATCATGATTACAAACATTTAATGCCTTATTTATCTCAATTTCCTTTCCCATAGATATTGACTCACTGACAATGGAGCATTCATCTTCCACCTTATCATCAAACAAATTCAAACCATTTTCCTCTTCATTGGTGCTCCAATTTGAAGACACATTACTATCTGAATTTTCCCTGTTTCTTTGCCATATTAATACGCAATGGTCCATGATGGTCTTCTACAACTTTAACTCTGAACACCTCTTCATTTATGCCAATTTTATGTCTCATTAAAAATCATGCTATATTTAGTTTTAATGAAAAATTTAGCCACATCCAAGGATTCATGTCTTGCGATAGAATCGTCGAATACACATACTCGGTGGTTTGCACATAAATTCAAAGACCATTAGGGACCAAGCATGACATGGAAGGTCATAACATCTCAACCATGTCATTTGTTCATTATCTACTTCTGTAGATTTCCATGGACAAATTTCTTTGAAGCATTGGCCCATCCATGAACTAGCTTCATCTACTAGCGCTTTTATTTCTCCTTCATCTTTCTCCTCCAGTAAGCAAACATTCGCTCTCATTGGTGTGACTTTCACTCTGAAATATCCTTCCCAGTTAAAAGCTTCTTCCATGGACTAAACTTGAATAGACCACAATCAAATCAAAGGACCTTCGAGATTAGGATTAATTTAGTTGAAAATTAATGTGGATGTCAACAGTAACAATATGTGATGAAAATTGAATTAGGTTATAATGTGTGAATCCGACCAAAATCATCTCTATAAAATCAACTTTTAAGTGAGAATTGCTCTCACTTATAAGCACATATAAATATTAAATAAAACTCTTATACAATCTTAGAATTTGTAGGACGGGTTTAACTATGTTGAAAATATAGCAAGTGTGAGAAATAGTTTGACATTTGATTTGAGTGATCAATATCACAAGATTGTAGATAGACATGTATTGTCTCTTCCACAAAAGTTTTTATATGAATTAGATAATTAAATCTAAAACGTATGGGAAAAATCATGGAACAAACAAAAAAACATGGTTTGTTACCTAAGATGGGTAGTTTTGTCTTTTTCGCATCATCTTCAAGAATTTAGAGTATTGTGGGGGCAAGTTAGTTAGTTTCCTTCTCCATGTTCCCTTATGCTGTCTCTGTCTTTCATCCGATGAATCAACAACAACAACAGCTCCAATCTCCAATCTCCACAAACCACAAATCAAAATGCCACCTTTCCTTCTCCTCCTTCTCTTCGCCTCATCTTTCATTCAGGCACACGCACAATCTCCACCCCAAACCCAAGGTTTCATCTCCATGTTAATCACCCAAAACGGCCTTGATTTCGTGAAAAACCTTCTCGTGAAAAAGGCTATTTCCTCTATAGTTTCACTCCGGTTACCGAATATTGAAAAGGGTGCAAAGATTCCGTTTTTGGGTAATGTTTACTTTGTGCTTTCTGATGTCACCATTTATGAAATTGATGTTGGTTCATCGGTTGTTAAGCCGGGGGAGAGTGGGATTTTGATTGTTGCTTCTGGGGTTAGGTGTAATTTGAGTATGAATTGGTATTATGCTTATAGTACTTGGATTGGTCCTGTTGAGATTTCTGATCGAGGTTTGGCACATGTTCAGGTTTGAGAATTTTGTTTAATTTTGATATACTTTAGCTTGATGCATTATGTTTGGATGTTTTGAGTGTGAATAGTAGAATGAAAGAACATGAATTTGGTGAAATAAAATCTTGTGCAGTGGAGCAAGTTTCTGGTACCGTAGAGAGGGGGGTGAAACTGCAGGTTAGCACTCCAACGTCTAAGTCAGTAATGGAGTGAAAAGTAGTATTAGAGTGAGATTGAATTGAATACAAAAGGGAAATCTGATCCTTAAATGATTCGGAGCCTTGTGCGGGTTGCCGTTTGATTAGATTCAACGGTGAGAGACGTAATGTAGGGTGTGATCGTCTATCTTTGGCGAGACTGAAGATTCACTTGTTTTGTGTATCTTTCTATTCAACGCTTGTTGTTAGATCTTATTCGTGAGCCATACGACCCTGAAGTTGTGTACTTTGGCAAGTTTAGAACACATCCAATCATTATAGAATTGAAGGGAAGGGAAAAAGGCTATGCTAAGCTACTATACACTAATTTTCACCAATATGAAAATGTTTAGATGGAAGTCTTTAGAGAAATGAGTGTTTGACGCCATTACTATCCGTAGATTCCCTCGAATAGACTCAACAAAATTAAAATGACTCAGCAATTAGATGATGAATATGCTTCCCTGCTGCCTTAAGTTCAATTGGTAGTTGTTGAACCATTTGCATCTCACTTTGTTTCTTTTGGATTGGACCCAGTCCTAAGATTGTTTCTCCTCACCATTTCTCAAAACACGCTGCTTGTCCATATTATACAATCCTGGTGTGGAAAAGGAGCGTGTTTTTTGCATGTTCGGGTTCTGAAATCGGGACAAATTGCATGTTTTGAGAAATGTTGGGGGATGAGGAGAAATTATCGAGCAATTAAACCCTTAGTCGTCTTAATGGGCTTGTCCTCAGTAAGTGGTCCATCATGATTCCTAGGACTTGTGCGCAAAATCAAAGTTAGGGAGCTATTGTTCTTCAAACTGTCACTAAATGTCTATATCAAAGAACTCCAAAGTATTTTTGAATGAGATTTTTTTTGGTCTGTAGACGAAATGGTAATAACCACTAGAAACTCACACACAACCGTGAGTACGAGGGTTCGAATCCTAGTGATTGTGTCCAACCTAATAATGTTGGTTTTTGGCAGGTGAACTAAGAGTTTTTTGAGTTTCGCAAGTACCTGTAGCATCTAGTTTTGAGAAACTGGTGAGGCGAATCAAAATAAAACTTAGCATCCACATACATTTTCGAGTCATTGCACAATCCTCATCTTCATCTTTATTCTCTTTGTTGTAGGCTTATAGCATCCTCAGCCCACAAAATTTGATCCAAAATCTATGCATGTGATGATGTGATTCATGTTTTGTGTTATTTTGTATTGTGACCACTCTTGTGATCATGGGTCAAAACTATACTTGTTTCTTGTTAGTAACATTTTGTTTTTATCTGTTTAATTTCTTCATAAATGTAATAATAAAAATTTGATAAGGGCTGATTTTGGAAAGGTTGAAGGAATGGAAGTTGAACTTTCATTGGGATTAGAGAACCAAGAAGGATCTTTGGATCTCAAACTTAAGAACTGTGATTCTTCTGTTAAAGATATTTCAATAAAATTGGATGGAGGTGCATCTTGGCTTTATCAAGGGTATGTCCGCAATATTTCATTTTTCATGTATCATTTTTATGCGACGGAAACTGATTTTGCGGTGTCTTGACTTAGTTTTGATTCATATCTAACAGGATTATTGATGCTTTTGAAGGAAATATTGGATCAGCAGTAGAAAATGCTATCACGAAGAAACTTGGAAAAGGGATTTCAAAGCTCGACTCGTATTTGAAAAGTCTTCCAAAGGAGGTTCCGGTTGACGATCACTCTTCTTTGAATGTAACTATTATCAACGATGTCTTACTAAGTGAGTCGTCCGTTGGATTTGAAACCAACGGGTTATTTATACAAAGAAATGATTCCGTATCCATTCCTAACCTCTTACACAAAAACTCAAAACTTCCAATTTTATGCACAAATTCATCGAAAATGCTAGCAATCACTTTAGACGAGGCCGTTTTCAACTCAGCATCAGCCCTTTATTATGATGTAAGTTCGAATGTTTGTTCATGGTCTTTTAAAGCATGAATTGTGTCGAATGAGAAATTGCTTCAATGTTTTCAGGCAAAATTCATGCATTGGGTTGTGGACCAAATACCAGATCAATCTCTATTGAACACTGCGGGATGGAGATTTATTATTCCTCAGCTGTACAAGAAATACCCTAATCATCGAATGAACTTGAATATTTCTCTGTCTTCTCCTCCGGTTGTGGAGATTTCAAATCAGAAAGTCGGTGTGCATGTATTCGCAGACTTAACAATAGATGTTTTGGAAGAAGATGAAGTAATACCAGTAGCATGTATCTCATTGGTAGGATCTTGATATTTCCATCACTGTTTTGATTTTCCAAACACATTACTTTGGTATTACCATTCTACTCAACTGCAAAATTTGCCGTATCAAATATTTATCCGTGTCTTTGTACAATCTTGTTTGCGCAGATGATTCAAGCTTGGGTTTGGTCAAAATAAACGGAAACAACCTCATTGGTACCATCAGATTGGATGATTTTGGAATGTCGTTGAAGTGGAGCAACATTGGAAATCTACGAATGTTCCTTATTCAGGTGAGTTAATATTGTAAATGTATTGTAACACATAAGATAAGTACTTCTGCTATAAGCGATTAAATAAGTTGTTTATCCAAATAGACAGAGAATACATAAAAATTAATTTTAAGACGTGTCTCGTTGATCGAAGCTGTGTTTTTCTTTTCTGGTGCAGCCAGCTATGTGGACGATTATTGAGACTGTCTTTTTGCCATACGCGAATTCACATCTAAGTAAAGGGTTACCTCTGCCAATTATTCATGGTTTCACCTTACAAGATGCAGAGATAATCTTGTCGATATCAAAAGTTGGAGTTTGTAGTGATGTATCATATGCAGAATCAAACAATAATTTCTTACAATTCATCATGTAGATAAACGTGTTTTTTTGATGCATTGTAAATATTTCAAATCTGAAATCAAGATGATATGTCAACTTGTACAATGTTATGTTATTTTTTAAGACTTTTCTGACTTAGGGATGTCATACATATGTCACATACCGCGGTGTCAGAGCTTCATAATCTGGATGTACAAAATGGGCGTGCATCAATACTTGTCATTTAATTATATCTTAATATTTGAATATTGTTATTGAGAAAAAATATTTAGAAATTGATTCAAGCATTTTAAAATGTTACAATATATTGATATGCCCTTGGATGCGGAATGCAAGTTTTGTAGTTTTTTAAAATCTTACTTATTTATAATCATTTTCTTACCGCATATTTGGCTTGGCTTGGCTTTTGGAATGGCCAAAAGCAATTCTAGAAGTGTAAATTGATTACGAATGATTTTGAGATGTTTGGTTAGGCAAAAGTAGAATTGATTTTGTCTCCAAAATTAATTTTATTTGAACCTAAAATTTGTAACTTATATCTCTAGAATTGATAGTGGATGATTTTTACATATGTGTTTGGATTGGTTCCTAGAAGTCTCAAAATCAATTTTAGAGGTGTAGAATTGATTCTGCATAATTTTGAGGTGTTTGTTTTATCAAAAGTATAATTGATTCTGACTCCAGAATTGATTCTACTTGAAGTTAAATTGTAACCACGCCTCGAATTGATTTTCGATGATTTTTACACTGAAATTTATTATTCAACTCACTTTTACATAAATGTATCCAAACATAAATCAATTCTACTAAACTCAATTATATTAAAATCAATTCTATCAAACTCAATTCTACTAGAAATTTATTGTTCAACTCACTTTTACATAAATGTACCAAATATAAATCAATTCTACCAAACTCAATTATGTTATAATAATTTTGTTCGGTGTCAATTTAAACACAACAAAATTAAAGACACAATTATAACTAAGTAAATAAACTCAAATGACTAGTGAGCTTCGGTTAGAGATGGATGGTTTGGAAAACTTAAGTTTGAGTAGGTGATTGTCACCTAATCAATTCTTATACAAATGTCAATGATTTTTTTTGCATGTGCACAAGATTTCACTATTTGATTTATATATAACATTAATTTTTACAAGATTTTACTATTTTTATTGAATAAAGGCTATCAAATAAAAACCAAAAGGAGGAACACAAAAAGGATAGGGGGCTATACCAAAACCCTCTCAAGAACTAACAAATATAAAAAAGCTCATTCCCAATCTATTTTTTACAAAATCATATCTAACAGTTAAGGAATGACATCAAAAATAGTGAGGAAGACACTATCTGCAGTTTAAAGTAATCACAAGAATTGTCTTCACGGAATATGTGAGAGATGACAAAAACATGGAAGAGATAATATTTTTACTAAATCACATATTTCTAAATTGCTAGGGATCGAGAAAATCCTTTGAGAAAGCTTGGACCACGATGGCGAGTCACTCTTTATCCAAAGCTTTGACCATGCTCTATCTCTAGCGAGCTCAATTACAGAAAAAGAGAGAATTCGCATGTAAGGAATTGGGATCCGAAGTGGACTCGGCAAAAGCCAAAAGAAAATTACCTAAAGAATTTACGAAAATGCCACCACAACCCCAATATTGTTGTCAAAGAACCATCATAGTTACATTTGACCCAATTCAAGGAGGAGAATGCCAAATAACTTGATGTACATCAACATTTACAAGATTCACTATTGATTTTTTCAATAACCTTATTCTTTACTAGTAAATAATTTATTCTAAAGGAATTTGAGGTTGATTTAAGTGATTTTTTATTAAAAAATATTTGAGAACAACAAAAATTACAAATTGATCTTTGACTTAACCATTCAATTTTAAATTTAAACCGTTTTGATCATATTTTATGTTATGTATTAAAAATGGACGATATATCTATTTTTTATTTATAAAATTTTATATAATATTTCTATACAATAATTTGACATTTCTCAGATAATATATATATATATATATATATATATATATATATATATATATGTGTGTGTGTGTGTGTGTGTGTGTGTGTGTGTGTGTGTGTGTGTGTGTGTGTGTGTGTGTGTGTGTGTGTGTGAGAGGAGATCAAAACGGTTTGAAGAATACAAATAAATAATATAAAGATAAAGAAAAATGTTATCTATAATATAAGAAAGGAATACGTTGTGGAAAACCTACCACGTGTGTGTCACATATATCGATCACGAGACTTCCCTTGGAATCGGTGTAACACCTCTCGGATGATCATGCATCTTCCTTGGATGTGGCTTCGGTTTGAAAAACCTATCATACCAAAACCAAAACATTAAGTTTCCCTTCACGTCTTGTCGTGATCCACACCATGGACCTTTTCCACCATCATTCTTTTCAAGCGTTTTCCATCTCCATGTCTTCTGACACGAGGACAAAATACGATGCTTATATATTCATTATAAGCACCCATATTGAACAAAACAATACTTCAAATAAGTAAGTCAAAATCACGACATACCTTCCGAAATGTGATCCATCCTTCTTCGTTGACATTTCTTGGTACAACACTTTTTGGTCGGAGTATGCTATTCGGTCACAATGTTTCTGTGTTATATGAATGAGATTTTAGGGTTAACTGTACAACTTATACCCTTATTGGGCCCATGGGCCATTTACGGCATATTAGGCTTAACAATGTATACATAAAATTTTTTTCAACCTTTATATTTTGTATGCTCTTTAATATTAATTTTTTTTCTTTAAATTCCTTTTTTTTTCTTGACTATATTATTTACGTATATTTTCTTTAAATTTTATTTCTATACTACAATAAATAGGAAGAAAGAACAACAACTTATATTAATATAGTGCAATATAAGGTAGACAATAATAAACTTATCATGCCCTTCAAAACATACAAATCTTGAACTATGCCCCATAAAAATTCCATTACCATTTGATCGCATGTTTTCAATTTCAAAAGCGACTTTAACTCATTACTAATAACATGAAGCTCTAACTTGCAAAACCACCATTACTACCGTCCCATACTATTACATGAACTTTTGAATACAACATGCTATATACTATTAAATCACCTTTATCCGTTCAAGACACCCACCGCATCTACATGTTAGGCCTGCCTTCATCGGTAGACGATCACGGAGTATGCGAAGCGGATCCGTCCTTTATACGGATCCATTCACATATTCATACCACCCTTACCTATAAACCTTTCCACATATCATACACTGAGTAGTTCAACTTGCGTGCGTGTTTTTCGATTTCGTGTCACGGAAGAGCATCTTGCATAACCTCTGTGAATGCAGTTCTTTATCACTTCTTGAGGAATTTGCTGCAAATGAAACATTAAAAAACACTCTTAGTAACCCTATTAATGTATTAACCTAACCTCAAACATTACTACAATTACGGCATATTTTTCCATGTCGTCTTTGCACGGTAATCATCTTAGTCGGTGAAGTATTTTTGTTATTAATGTACCTAATAACAACCTTCACACATTATTGCATTTTGGAAATAATCATTTTCGTCCAACTTCCCATAATCCATCAACATCAATTTCCAGCTCCTACTCGGTGGTAAATGCATGCTTCACCCACCATAATAGATTTACCCTTCATCGACACAGTCACGCGATTGAATTTCTCGGGTGCCATCAAAATCAACTCTCTTGCACAAATATCACCAAAACATCCACACAAATAATGTTAACTAAAAACATCTAAATTTATCTACACATGATCATAACTTAAGAGCAACAACATGCAAATTAACCTCGGAAGCGGGAAATTTCTCCTTGGGTGTGATGTTGTTGTGTTTCGTTTCTTTTAGGCCCTAAATACCAAACGTTTCTACTTCAACAGTTTCTTTAAACCAAGCAACTTTACCTTATTTATTTTCCTCCAACTTTGGGTCTGGTCATATGTTTTGGGTTTCCTTTTTCAACCAACTATTTTTGAATGCTAAAATTTTCCTCCAACTTTGGGTATGGTCATATGTTTTGGGTTTCCTATTTCAACCCAAATATTTTTGAATGCTAAAATGGGTGTAACATGGTGGGAGAACTGACTTGTTTGTTTTACATTTTATCGCAAATGTTGTGGATAGCAAGAGTTGCCACCGACTTTTCTTTTATCTAATAAAGGAAAGATGAAAAAACGGAAAGACCTTTGATAGATTACGAGTAAGGGAGGTAATTATGAAAAGGGAAGGTATTAGCACTTTCCATCCGTAGTTATCTACGGGCTCTTAATTGCTTAGCTCACTTTTGAAAATTTTCTTTACGTGTGTGTGATTTAAAAGTATTTTGAAAAGTATTTCACCTTAACTTCGTAATGATTCTTGTATCAGTCCTCAAGAATGTATACGAAGTGTTTGGAAATGTTTGTTTGGAAAAATGTAACTTTGTAATGATTTTCGTTGGAATGTATACAAAGTGTTTGTTTAAAAAATAGTTTGAAAATAAGTGTGAGGTGTGAAAAGCATTTTGATTGGAGCAAGCAATAGAGTCTTATTTACCTACTCAGAATGATCGTTTCTTGTTATTTTCCTTCTCCTTTAGGATAACACTATCCATACCATTAGTTGGTAGGTAACCCTATCCGTTGGATGTGAATGGACACTCGTGAGGTCATCGTATGGTCATTGAAAGCAACATTGTAAGGATACCTTAGCAAATTCGTAGGGACGATCATCACTTATTCGTAGGAAACAATCGAGGGACAAGATCATATATTCGCAGGCAACATCGAGGGTCATCGAGGGACTATGACCTTAGTGATGATTTTGAATCGAGATACTTTTGCTAACGGTACCCTATGTTCGGGGACATGACCATATTAATCCAAGACAACAAGAGAGTACATTAGGGGTGCAAGTGTGAAAGTAGTGTCTTGATTCGATATTTTATCTTGATTGTTTAAGGTGATCTAATGTTGATTTTAAGATCTTATCATACAATCCTATTAGCCATACATCTAAGCGTTAATATATATAGGAAATAAAGGTGCGGAAAGTAAAAGCGGAAAAGTAAAGTCTAAGCTATTACAGGGCTTTGGGACGATTACATAATAGAGGTGAAAAAAGTAAAATGTCCTAATTATCTATTACATCCCATGAGCAGATACATAATGATAAAAGGAACATGCACAAAAATTATACATCACAAGCGATTACAATAATACTGCAAACGGAATTAATCGGGATAAAGAAATAAAGTCGGGAGAAACTTGGAAAAAAGAAAGTCAGTGAGTTTGAAGTTAGTAAAAAAAGTTTTAGGTTAGTAGAAACCCTAATTACTATGTGAAAATCTGGTGAATCGAAAAACCCTAAGTCTAATTGTCCTTAATTAATAAAAAAATTCAATTTAAATTAAATTAATTAACTTAAATTAAACTAATTAAATTAATTAATTAAAATAATAAAAAAAGGTTAATTGAAAATTAATCTTAATTAAACTAATTATTTAACCTAATTAATGTCTAATTAATTAATGGTGAATTAAGTTAATTAATTAATTAATTAAGAAAATAATTAAGAAATATGAAAAGAAAAAGAATTGAAAAAAAGGTTGAAAAAGGCTGGGGGACGCCAGGGATCGAACTCGGTCCCCTAGGATTACCAGCAATGCGCCTTGCCATCTGAGCCACGGATCTTGGTTGTTATGGAATTACAACCATCAGATCATATGTGTCCAAAGCGTTTCCTTTTGATTTTCAATCAAGTCATGCATGGGCCCCAAGTTTTTCGTTAGCCATCGAGGAAGGAATCTTGCCACATGCACGTGAAACCCTTGACCCAAGTCAGCGACGCCGCAGATAGTGGTCTGGTTGTCTTCTCCAACGAGACAAAATTCGAAAACCTACAAAATCGATCAAAAAACCAAAACCAAAAGCTCAGATCACATAATTAGGATGCTACGAGTTCAGTGGTACGGTTAGTTTGGTGCGAAGCTATGCAGCCCTAGATCAAGTTCCATGAGCTCGAAGCCCTAACAATGGCATCTAATAGTTTAGGCGTCAAACCTTGCAAGCGATGGATTAAACTTGTTCTATGACACATCAAGAACACGTTAGCATGGTTAGTTCACATTAAAAAACGATTAAAAAAATACGAATTTCACAAAGGTGGTGCAAACTGAGTTCATGATGCGTGACTTTCAGGGACGTTTGGCCATGGCTCTAGACTTGTACTTACTCCACAATACCTCAGGAACACAAATTGATGCTTGAAAGCTCTTGAGAAAGGCTGCAATTAGGGTTTCGATGGTGCAACTTCACTTGGAAATTTTGAAGCAAACCACGGTCTCTTGGTAAACTCGTCCCTTGATGGTCTGGATGTGTCATGTATTTATAGAGGAATGGAATTAGATTAGAAACTTGAGAGAAATATATTGCATTTATGGGAAAATATTTGATTGAAATTTTGTATCAAAATCTTCCAATTTTGCTTCAATCTCATGCAATCATCCCTTGTACAATTTGGCCAGCTTGCTGTGACTTACTTGGACCTCAATGATAAATATCCAGCCTTGCATTTATCCATTTGATTTTTGGCATTTCATTTTAATTAAAATTGGATTTAAATGAATAAATTCCAAAATAAATAAAATAAATTAAAGAGAGGCGTGCAAGTGGACTTAGAAGTCATGCACTATCTTAGAAATAAGTCCAAGCTATAAAAACCATGACCCATTTGGAAAAATTTTGAATTTGCTTAGTATTTCCCTTCACGCACTTCTTCAAAAATTCCAAACTTGCACAAGTTGTATCTTGCTCAATTTTTCATTTTTTAAGTGTTCTTGGACTTTTTAGAAAGCTCAAGATGTCCTATAAACACTCCTTTTGGTTTAATCTTCATTGAAGCTTCCATGTTCATGTACACATCTTTGGAAAGAGATGACTTTTTGTTGACGTTTAGAAGGACCTATAATGTCTTGATCCATAACTTTCAAATGAAGCATTTTTGGCCAAAGCTTGTGAAACACAAAGTTGTAGAGAATTAAATTATCTTCAAAATGAGCTTTAGGTTGAAAATTTCTGATGAAGTATGCGAAAGTTATGTATGGTCAAAGTTTTGTTGACTTTTTACACAAAAACCCTAATTTAGAAACTTTGACTTTTGATCAAATCTTGAGTTTTCTTTATGAATCATGATCAACCCTTGATCAAATGATGAATGTGACTTCAAAATCTTGATGTTGACCAAAAATGATAAAGTTTGATTGTATGTTGACCATATTTGACTTTTTGTCCAATACAACTGATTTTCAACCATCTGAGTAATTGATTGAGCAAACTTGAGTTGTGAGACTTGAAACTTGGTATGGTGATACTTTGAAACATATGAGGAGACATGATGATCATTTGAAGTATTAGAAACCATCTTTGACATGAGAGAATCAAAATCCTAGTTGTGGGTTGATTGCTCAGGAGTGGGTTCATCTGGTTAACCCTTGAGAAATTCTTGAATATGGAGATGTGTATTGACTTGAAAAATAGGAGGAAAATTTTTGGGGTATAACAATGGGCCCAGATTTTTTTCATTATACCCTAATTTTTGGTTGTATAGGTGAAACCTTATTTATTAGACTTGAGTGTGGGTTATCCTGCACTTTTCATTTTAAGACTCCTATGGTTTATATGTCACGTAATCCTTAAATATAATTCTGCAACACTATTAAATTCACCATTACAATATAATATAATACACATATTTCCCTACTATCAACATGTATAACATGGGACATGTGAAATTATTAATAATATTTGTGACATGTGACATTCTTTTAGTATATAACTATATTATCATGTACCACTACATTCCAATACATATTAAGTGGTGCAATTGAATTCCATTCTTAATTATACCAAAACACTGATAATGACTTTACTACTGTTATATTTACATTACAACATTGTTTTCCAAATTACATAATATACATTGCAATACACCCTACAAAATTCTCACTACTGTAGCATATGACAGTTATAACCCTGTGCAAATTAACAAAATATCAAAACATCTTCTTCAACCTTGTGCAACTCATACTAAAATTCAACACATCGCCTTCGCATAGGCTCCTTCCGTTGGCAAACTTATTCAAACCGCTTGAGGTATATGTCACCCACGACTCTGACTTTCCCAAGGAAGCAATCATTTTAATCTGACAGTCATGGTACTCATGCAAGTCTTCATCATAGAGTTTAATGGAATTGGTAGGCTCCATCAAACACTCTCCCTCCACAACCACTGGGATTTGCTGCATGTTCATATATAAGTTTAATCAATTTTAAAGTTATGCAGCAAATGTTATACACTTAAATTCTAAATAGATTTCTACATACTAATACTCGGTTTTCCTCTAACATGGGACTATCTACCAACTTGCTCCATTTTTTCACTTTAGACTCTCCATGGATTCCAACCTTTTCATTGATTGGATTACAATATCACCACATAATAATATTATTACTTTCTTATCATCCACAACAATATAACCAATACTTAAAATAGCATGTAATACACAAAATAATAAACATCTTACCTCTTCTTTGAATCACACTACGGATATCAGAAACTTCATTTACGGGAACAACGCATGTTGCTTCCTGTTATTTTCGCATTAGTTACAAGAACATCGTCTTCCTCCATCCCAACAAAATCACTAAATAACTTGTACTTTTCTACGAACCATCGTTCTTGGGCAATATTTCCGATTCTCACGCCACGTATTCCTCGCATCGTAAAGTCTTAATTTACCTTTTTCTCCAACCATGCTTCTTCCTTCTCCAACTGCTCCCAATATTGTTGTTTGCAAATCCTGCTTTCCTCTAAGTCAATATAGGCAATCCTCTTTCTGTAAGACATACATTTAACAAAATCAATGACGGAAACATCACTTCGCTTTTGACAGTACAAAAGGTCTTTTTTTCCTTTTTTACACTTACTTTTTCGTCTACATTAGTGTAAAACCTAATAACACCCAACATCAAATAACTGGGAAATCTAACAAAACCCTAAACACACAACGCATTCTCTTAAGAAAAAAATCCTAAGTCGTTCACAAATGCATTGGCATGGATGCATGAACACGACCCATGACGTTAGATGAACAACGAACTTACCTCGAAGGTGCAATCTCCACAGCATCACCGGTATCATTGGATGTAGCTTCCATTTTCATTGTCTGAAACACAAGCGTGTTTCAAAGAGTTTGATCGGAGTATATCAAACGATGAAACCTTTGGTGTCACTCATGTTCAGGGAAATATTATTTTGCTCTTTGGGCCACATTTGAGTGTGGGCTTTATTTTTTTACACCCTTGGTCCATCTATATTTTTTCGGCCCTATAGTTTTTTTTTTATTTCTCCTTATTGTCAATGCAATATAATCAATGCTTTATCTTATTTTATGTATTATAATTTTTTAAAATTTTTTTAGTTTTTTACAATTAATATGATCTTACATTTTCCAATTACATCTATACATATCCACAATATATTAACTCAGAATGCCTAACATTTTTGTATATATTTTGCATCAATTCACAATATAAATATAAGAAGTCTATTTTCTATCTAATAGTTAAACAAAGAATTCAATTATATTATATATTTCACAATTTAAATTTTATTTTATTTAATAATAATACCAATAATTATATTTTTTTTAGCATTATTTCTATCTAAATATTTTTATATATGAAAAATGGTATTTATGGGCCAAAATTTGATATTCAAAATGGTATATGGGGAAAAAAATCTATTATTGATTTAAATATTATATACGAAAAATGGTATTTATGATTCAAATATTTTTGATTTAAAATTGGTATACGAGAAAAAAATCTATGATTGATCTAAATATTCGTATATATAAAAATAATTTATTATTGATCCTGATATTTTTGTAAACATTACCTAAACAAAAATTATATTTGAATACGGGAAAAAAATTATTATTGATCTAAATATTTTTATATACGAAAAAATAGTATTTATGACTCAAATGTTTTTTATCTAAATTGATATACGGAAAAAAATCTAAATATATTTATATACGAAAATGTGTTGTTGATCTAAATATATTTATATACGAAAAATGTGTTATTCATCTAAATATAATTATATATGAAAATTTACTACTGATCCATATATTTTGTAAACGTTACTTTAACAAAAATAATATTTATATACGGAAAAAAATATATTATTAATCTAAATATTTTTATATACGAACAATGATATTTATGATCTAAATATTTATGATTCAGATATGGTATACGGAAATAAATTTATTATTGATCTAAATATTTTTATATATATAAAAATATTATTATTAATCTAATTTTTTTTATATCTCTTATTTAAAATAAATATGTAATGTAATAAATGCGTGTACCAGACCAGACCGTGCATTTGCCCGAGTTTGATACTAATTTATGCTGAAAATCGAATGCAGTATGTTTTCAATATAGTCATTTGTAAAGGCTATTTTAAAAAGTGATTTTTAAATAAATAAAAAAATTAACGTAATTTTAAAATGACAAAACCAGTATCAAGTTAACCTTATCTTCCACAACATCCTCAGTGTTTGTTTGTTCAAGACAGTTACTTCCCCAAACCCCCTCAAAACCCTTCCCTCTCTTGTTCTCTCCATGACGATTCTTCCACTTCGGCATTCAACTCTACAAATCTCTCTCACAACAAATTCCCCCTTCAAAACCCCTCAAATTTTCCCATTTCACCACCCAATTTCCTCTCCAAAACAACCCAACCAAGTTTCCCTCCAAACCCATGTCGTCAATGCCATTAAAGGCTCTGGTTATTTATCAGAAATCAGCAAAGCTATCGACTACGAAGAGCAGTATCGTGTTGCGAAATCGCAGGTTAATCGGAAAGGTTTGGACTTGGAAGGCTATTCAATTGAAGGGGTTTCAATTGGAGGACATGAGACGTGTATTATTATTCCTGAGTTTAAGTGTGCTTTTGATATTGGAAGGTGTCCAACTAGAGCTATTCATCAGAATTTTGTTTTCATTACTCATGCTCATCTTGATCACATTGTAAGTTATCACATTTTTGCTTCTTTTCATATGGGCTTCTTTTTTTGTTCATGTTGAATTAGTGTATGTTTGGTTTCACGTTTCTAGCACCTAGAATTGATTCTGACAGCTTAGTGTATGTATGTTTGTTGTTACTGTGCTTTTACTTCCTAGTACATTGTTTTTGGGTATTTTAGGCTTTTATGTCTCTATAGAATGGCTGATGAATGTAAATTGAACATAAGCTCATGGTGATTTTGAATGATTTAGGGAGGACTGCCAATGTATATAGGAAGCCGTGGTTTATATAACTTGAAACCTCCCACCGTATTTGTTCCTCCTTGCATCAAAGATGATGTTGAGAAGCTGCTTGACGTTCACATGTCCTTGGGCCAAGTTGAACTGAATTGTGAATTGGTTGCTTTGGATGTCGGTATGTGTCATTTCATTTATCCTTCTTTGATGGTCAGATGCTATCTATGAGGAAATGATTTGTAAAGTTTCATTTCAGGGGAGACGTATGAACTACGGAATGACCTTGTTGTTCGACCGTTCAAAACACACCATGTTATTCCAAGCCAGGTAATTATATTAAAACTTACCTCACTTCTTGTACAAAATCATTTTGAACAAATTAGAAGGTTTTGGCGATGCTTTTTGGCCTTCTGCCATCGAGAACACTGCGATGCTTTGCAGATCTCATTGGGTAACAATGCAAACCTGGTTGAATTTTTCAGGGTTATGTAGTCTACTCAATTAGGAAAAAGCTGCGGAAGCAATACAGTCACATGAACGGGAAACAAATTGAGAAATTAAAAAAGTCGGGCATTGAGGTTTGTACCATCGCAACCTCGATTCTAATTTGAATTTGTCATCTTTATTTTTAATGAACTCTTGTTTCTAGATTACAGACACTATATTAGCTCCCGAGGTGGCCTTCACCGGGGATACAACATCAGATTTTATGCTTGACCCACTCAACGCTGATGCATTGAGAGCAAAAGTGCTTATAACCGAGGTACAGTACAATCTTTTTCTAGAATGGTTACAGTAATTCTGTCTCCGAGTTCAGCCTACGTTTTTGTTTGATTTATTCGATTGTTGAAACTATTTTAACAGGCAACTTTCTTAGATGATTCAACCAGCGTAGAGCAAGCACGCCAACACGGTCATACTCATATATCTGAGGTAAGGCTTTATCTTTCATTATTTTACCGGTAGTTTGACAAAATCAAGACACACAAAGATGAACTTTTCCTGATCTCATGCCATTTCGTGATTTTTGTAATCATGTGTGTAGCTCATTGAAAATGCTCAATGGATTCGCAACAAAACAGTTCTATTGACTCATTTTTCACCAAGATACAATATAGAGGTACTGTTTTAATTTTCCTTCGATTTCGTTATAATTGCATGATACTATTTAGATACAAAACTCTTGGGAGGGTGCATTGGTGCATAACCAATGTTGTCAAATAACGGCTATAGTGCTATTGTGTAGCAAAATTTGAACAAATATCTATTGTAATAATGTTATGTACCTCTCTATCCGCAGGATATTCGGCAAGCTGCATCAAAATTGCAGTCAAGGTGTCAGCAAAAGTGGTTCCTCTAACAGAAGGCTTCAAATCATTGTACTCTTAACTGCTCATTCAAAGTCGATACAAGTTGTACGGTATCGTATACCTATGAACACTTAGAGAAAGAATGTAGTAGCTAGTTTATGAAAAGAATGTTACAAATTTCACTGTTTCTTGTAAATTAGTTGAATTTTAGCTGTAATGTAATTACTAAAACTATTAGTTCAGAGGTAAAGATGTTCTTTGGCTTAACAATAAGTCAGTTTCATTGAGATGATTTCTTTGGAAACAAATATATGTTCATGCATATAAAACTGGGATCTACAAATATATGTTCATGCATATAAACTGGGATCTGTGAAAATGTTGATTTATCAAGTATTATAGCGATATAAATGACTAACAAAGTATATATATTACTTCCCCCCATGACATCCCACTTACCGAAACAGACCCATGACTATGTAATAGAAACCAACTCAAGATTCTACTTGCAAAACTGACATTCTGATTGATCAACAAACATATCAATCTAGCATAACCTGATATACATATCCGTTAACGGAGTCCTTTCGAAGCGTACATCAGAAACCACGTAGTCACATGGACATCCTGCTACCATGTTGACAAAAGACTCGTCATGTTTTGGTAAAAGATTAGCTTGAACATTCGAACCAACATCTCGGAATAACAAAATGTCACCTTTGATAAGTTTTTGGACTTCAGTCTTCAAAGCGAAACAAGTTTCAAGATCATGATCTGGCGCACCCTAATGATAGGCACAAAGGGATTTTACTTTGTACCACCATGAAAGTAATTTAGGAACAACTGGTGGAGCTCTAGTCTGAATTAATTTTCTCTGTATTAAGGTCGGATACAACTATGTATAGGTCATTAGAATAGGATCAAATTGGGCATGAGCCTGCTGATTCTGGCACACTTGCTAATTAAGTTGTGGGAACTATGGTTGATAAACATGAGTAGTAGACGCTGAGTGGACTACTGGAGTGACAATAGTAATCTGAGGTTACTAATAATACTGACGATTATTTCCACCTCCAATCTTCTCTGTCTTTTCTAAAAAAAGGACATTAGAATATGGTACAACTTCATCATTAGATATTTTGTATGATGTGTCGACACATAGTATATTTTAGGTTGGCACATGATGAAAAAATAACAATATGAGTTGCATTATTAAAGCATGTAGCTTTTGTTTCCCATGTGTCGGCACCTTGCTTGTTTCAGGCCGATTCATGAGTCAATTTTTGGCATTATGTGTTGGCACATAACTCGTATGTGCCGACACATCTTGATTGGTCAAATTTTTTCTTTTTTAAATATGAAGTTAGCCTCTTTGCCACCATATTTCCCCAACTATAAATACATCATACATGCACAATTTTAACTTGATGAAATCATACACTTACCACCATTGTTCTTCATCTTCAACCTCCAACCTATACATACACACTGACAAATTACACATAATCATTTTTTGTTGTGATGCCATTTATACAAGGATTGATAACGTCTAATTAGGTTTGTGAAATCGAGAATATTGGTTTGATAATTGTGGGGAGTTTCATCTGGAAAAACCTAGGATTTTTGCTCCAAGATCTTTGGTAGATTTGGGGTTTTGTTCAAGACTATGCAATAAGGGATTCAACCGAGTGCAAGCTTTGAAGATTGAAGATCTTGCAAAAGTGTAGCACGAGACAGTGAATTATATTAGAAGTTTATGTGGTCAATAGTGGCAATCACATTCGCTAGAGTGAAGACTTTAGAGATTTAGAATCTTGCAAAGGAGTTGTTTAAGTGGTGAATAAATTGGATCTATTGTGTCTTGGTCTTGCTCTTGACCAAAATAAGAGAAGGAGTCGAATCAACATCAAACAGTTAGCCGTTTGTAGTATTGCTCTTGAACATTTCTCTTATAATCAACTTTTTACGAAGCAAGAAAATTATCTCAATTTCAAAATAAAATTGGGGAAGGCGTAGCCATAGTGAGGACAATTGATGAACTTTCTAAACAAATATATATATATATATATATATATATATATATATATATATATATATATATATATATATATATATATATATATATATATATATATATATATATATATATATATATATATATATATATATATATATATATATCATTTAGTTTCTTTAGGCAATTTGTTGAACTTGGTGTTTGATTGATCAATTCGTATATAATTTTCTTTGATTGTTGAAGTTTAAAGTGCTTTGTTAATATTGTTATAATCACTTTGATTGTAAGTGTTATTTACAAATCAACAAAGTTCATAAGAAAAATATAAAAAAGTGATTGTGCGTCAAGTGTTCGATAAATTGCATTGTTCTGTTTTTTAATACAAATTGCATTGGAAATAAATTGTTGAAATGTATTGAGATAAACGATTAATATTAAAATTATTGTGTTCATTGTTTAGATCATTGTTATTCCATTTGGCTATTGTATATCTGAATTTCTAATAAATGTGTTCATTTAAACGACTCTCGATCTAGGTTAAAATTTTAAAAGTTAATTGCATGTCAAGTGTTCGATAAAATATATCAGTGGTAGAGAAGGTCACCTCTTGGCCTAGAGGTCACAAGTTCAACCTTTGTTTAATGCAAATTTTTTATTTTTCCAGGTTTCTTTGATAAGTAAATATAAGTCCATATAAATAAAGATAATACATTTGAGAGTTAGTCATAGTTTCAAATAGGAAAAATAATCGATTTGAAAATAACATTAACAAAGGAACTAAGATAACTCGATTTAATTTTAATTTTTTGGACTTTTTAAGTTTTATGAGGGATTAAATGCATCTCCACTCTTATAATTATTTTTCAAAAAGCCATACAAAGTTAAACCAATTATTGATATCCACATTCATTTCCAAATTTCAAAAAGTGATGTTGAGGCTCAAATTCATTGCATAGAACCGATTGCAAATTTCAATTTCTATTCATGAATTGTTTGTTTATATAATACTAAAATGAAAATTTTAATTTATTTTGGAATCTATTTTTTCAAAGCATTTGATATTGTATGGTCTTTTTTTCTGTTTTTATTTTAATTTTATGTCAATTATAGGTGATTGTTAGGGGTGTGTATGATTGGTTATTTTTAAAAATCAAATCATAACCACTTTCGAGTCATTTAAATGGTTTGAATTTATAATCAAAATCACATTTTAGTCAAAACTGGTTATAAAATCGATTATAAATTTGGTTATGGTTATATAATCGGTTATTTTAAAAAAATTCAGTTTTTAAAAAATAAACTAAATTTTTTTTTTATTTTGAAAATTAAAAAATTTGAATACTGGATAATAACCGGATTATAACCGAATCCAAAAAAATTTAACCGGTTAATAACCATTTAATTATATCCAAATTATATGAATAGATAATCAAACCATTAAACACTAAACTGGTTAATAACAATTCAATTAATTCTGGACATTTAAAACAAATTTGGATTTGATTATGGATTTGGGCCTCACAACAAGATATTTTGCACACCCTTTGTGATTGTTACCATTGTAAAGTTCAGATTTGTTTTTGATGATGAAGATGGGATGGGGAAGATGGAAAGATTAATAGATTTATGAGTAATAATTATGTAGAGTGATGTTTTAATATCACTAATAAAAAATCCGTGCTATCGGACGGGTCTAATCTGGTTTCACATTACATGTATCAATGACTAAATTATTAAATATGATACCATATTTTCAGTTGGATAACATTAATATAGTTATAACTTATGATCAGTGTTCAAATTTTAATTCATGTGTTAGGAATATCAAATATAATATAATTTATTTTGCAGTTCATAAATATTCGCGTAGTTTCAATTATATACTAATAATATTTACCAAATTTTAAGCATTGATTCATATTTATAATAAATCGTATGACTATTTTTAGAACTTTAATTATATAAAACTACAACAAAAGAAATAGTTAAGAGATAGACATTAAAATGATTAGTCAATAGTTGACATCTCATAGTTACGTTCACATATACCCGTGAATCTAGATGAATTAACAAATCTCACTTGAATTTAAATGAGCTAATTTTAGAAATATATTAAATAGTTTCTAGATATTAGCCAATTTTTCTAAACCTAAAATGTATGACAGTTCCTCGTCAAATTTCAGTTTTAAAACTTTCTTATTATATCATATTTATATTTTTTTTCAACCTATAAAGTATGACAAATCATCATTAATTTTCAATTTTAAAACATTTTTATTATATTAAATTTAAAATTTTACAAATTTAAAATGTATGAATGTACCAATCAAAATTTAATAAACTATTTAAATATGTTCATGCAAATTCAACATGAAAATTAAAATCAAACTTATAACTTAATCTTCAATAACAATCTTCAAAATAAAATAAAATAATTATATATAAATTTATTGTAAAATCATATAAATAAATATATAAGTTAAAAAACCAAAAATTGTATTTTAAACAATAAACCACATTGTTGATAATTGTATTTTTGATATGTAATTTTATAAATAATTAAAAATATTTTGATTAAAGATCATAAATAATATACTTTATAATTAATTATATTTTGAAAATTTTCACATAGGTTAATTGTATTTTGACAACTTTATAATTCAATTAATTGATTTAAAAGGTGATACAATTTTATTATGGTTCAAACCTTAAAAATCAGTTGAGTGTTTGGAAATATTTTCATAGAAGAAATAATCATTTTAAAAAATAATTCAAATTCATTTAAGTTGAAAATAAAATCATTCTACATAATAAAAAAATTAACCAAAAAATTACATTTTGTTTTTTACTTCAACCAAGTTACACTTTGGGACCATGTGATTGCATATATATTAAAAATGCGTTTGTTTCAAGTTATTAAATTATATTCCTTGGAATGATATTTCTTGGATTCATATTCCTTGGAATAATATTTCAACTTATATGTTTGGATAAAAATAAACATTTTTAGGAATATTTACAAATTTATTTAATTTAAAAATTATGAAAAATAAAAATAGTAATAATTTATAAGTAGAAGTGGGAAGTTACTGGTAGTTGGATGCTATGGGAATGTTGAATTTCCACCCTTTAACCATGTGAATAAAAAGAGAAAAATTATGTGTAAATAAGATTCTTGAGAATAAAATATTCCTTGGAATAATTTTTTTAAACTTGAATCAAACATAGGAATGTTGCATTCCCATGATTATATTTCTTGGAATAATTTTTACAATCTTGAAACAAACGCACCCTAAGAAATCTTGAATATTTTTTAAACAAAAAAGTAAAAACAAAATTACTCTTCAAATACTTATTTGACATTTTTAATGAATATTGCGCATTACCAAAAACAAAAATTATACTTGTTAAAATAATATTTCTATTAACATGGTTAAAAAAATTGAGTCGAAAAGGTAATAACTTAATGGTGGAAGTATTAAAAATTTATTATAAACTTATAAAAATCAAAGTACCATTAGATTACACTAATAACCTAACTAGTAAATTTTAATTTAGTCTTAAACTAAGGGTAAACAAGTAATTTCCTATAACTACTTGCACCATATGTATTTGACAATAAATTTTACTGATGTGTCACACTATGGTATTTTCTGCCACTTTTTTATTTTTTTAATTCATACTACCAAATCAATTTAAAAATATCATAAAACCCCCTAATCACCTATGCAATCTTTTAATAACCTAATCACGTTTAGTTAGGTTTAGTTTTCTTGTGTTCCTTGCACTTCCCATGCCTAACCCCCTCTCTAATTTTGAAATTGAAATTGCTTTGGGAAGCGGAACGTTGTTCTTTCTTGAAGCTAGCACTCACGCGATATTCAATTAATACCACTTTTCCAAGATTCATTCAATTAATTTTAACTATATTACTACGACTGCCATATATGTCAAACCCTAAACCTTTCCTTTCTTATTATTCTCTATTATGTAAGTTTTTCGCTTCTCACGTATACAGATTTTGTTTGTGTTTTGGTTTCAATATATGTTGATAATTTTGTTTGTTGTTTTTGTATCTTTCTCTTATCACAATCTCTCTCTCTTCTTTGCACAATCGATGTATTTTGTAACGTTCAACATACTCTGTCACCGTCGACTTAGATCTATGTATTGTTACTACTTGGAAGATTTTCAAATTCACATCTATGCCCTATGGTTTTTCATTTTTTTCAAATACTTTTGTGGTAATTTTGGTTTTTAGGATTTGGTTATAATTGAATTGTAATTTTTGTTTGATAGGAATTGAAGAAGAGGAAGTGAAGTTTGAAGTTCCATAGATCTTTAATTGTCTTCTCTTTGAAATGTTTAACAAATTTATAGTATTTGAATGTGGATTATTGTCGGATTGGAGACCATATTGGCGATGCAAATTTGACAGGTTTAGTGATAAATTTATGTTTCCTATTTTCTTGGTTTTAACTAATCGATTTATTGACTCTTAACTAATTCTCATGTTTGTAAGCTGATGAATGTTTTTTCTTGTGAAAATGTGGCATGTCATCTACATATTCTTGTTGTTGTGCCCACTGCCAGTGGCCGCCATAATTATTTTTGTGATCAAATTGAAGAACGAGTTAGTGATACTTTTTGAAAAAACTTCCATCAAACTCAATAAATAATTGGTTGTTAACAATGTGGGATTTTTAAATCATGTTTTCAAGTCCCATGTGTTGTGTTTTTGAGTATGTGATGATTTCAGAAGTCCCATTGTGTTGTGTTTTTGAGTATGTGATAATTTCATATGAAGTCCACTTTCCTTTTGCATTGCAGAAATATTGACTGAAAAAGGCAGTCCAATCTAACATGGTTGCTATTTGGGTTCAAATTAAGTAAAGGTACTACATATCCAATCAGGTTGTTTTAGGATTGAAGACAAATTTACTGCAGTTGAATTATAGTAACATTGGTTTGCTCCTGATTCTTTTTCCAGAAATATTGACATTGAGGGTTTGCTTTATATCCACAATCAGGGCTGTTTTGGGATAAAAAAACAAATTTTCCTGTAATATTGATATTGCTTCTTTCTGATATTGCTTCTTCTTTCTACGTCTATTTCTTTTTTTCTAGGAATATTATGAAAAATTCTCAAAATATTACTTCAATTCATTTTTATATACAACTATTTATCATAGTTAATGGCAAAAGTGATTAAAATTGATTCTGAAACAAAGATTGTTTTGGATAAGAAATAGAATGGCAATGTAGGGCTAATAAGTGCCAAAATTTAGTTATTTTGTATATATGTTTAGTGACACTTATCGGTTCTTTTGTTGATATTCTTCGAATAAATCCCCAGTTTTTTGTATAAATGTGTACATAATAGAATAATTGAGTTTTTGTGTAAATATTATATCATTTGGTAGTTTTTCATCTCTTTCATAGGTATTCGAATAATTGGAGCATTGAGTAATAAAGTGTCGAACACACGGCTTCAAACGCACGATTTTGAGCAATAAAAAAGAACGCATAAAGCAAAGAATAAGTTTTTCAAATATTTCAAAGTCATAAAAGCTTGATATTTATTCATGGTTAGATAGAGCATTGAATAAGCTTTCCAAGGCTTCAAACCGGGCGCAATTCCGAGTTACGATTCTCAAGTTATGGTAACAACAAGATGTTGATTTTTTTTTCTGGCGCTTAGCGAAAATACCGAGCTAAGCGCACCTGCGATTTGAAATTCTTTAAAAGGGGCTAAAAACATATTTTTAGGTTATGGGTTGGGTATTTTTGAGTCCCAACATCATCAACATCATTTTTTTGATAGATTTGCTTAGAAAACAATATTGGAGCTTACATTTTGATGATCCGGAGTCGAATCCCTCGTCGATTGGTGTTGACAAACCAAGAAATGTTTGGTTCCTCTTCTTCTCTTCTCTTTGTAATCTCTTTTGTTGGGTTTTGTATGTATTTCTACTCATTACTCATGTATATTTGTCGCCCTTGGCGTTGTATAAAGTTTGCTTTACGAATCTGTGTTGGTGATTGTCTTAGGTTTTTACTCTATGTTAGGGGTTTGAGCTTTAGTAGAGATAGATTGCTTAAATTCTTACCTAGGATGATTATCTGTTAGTTTCTGAATGTTAGAAATGGGTTTAGAGCTGACATTCACTAAGAGTATCTGATCTTAATACATGTGCGTTGGTGAAGTATGCCATAGATGGGTATGGAGGTGACGCAGTTGACTTTTGTGTTGTTGAGATAGGCCAGACATGGATATTGAGATGATTCGGGAGGATTCTCAATTTGGGTTAGAAATTAGGTTGTGAGAGGTATGTGATGACACAGACGAGTATCGTAGGCCGAGTATGACATGGGTGGTAGATTTAAGTCTGTGACGGGTAGTTTGCATTCGTTTCGGACAAGCTGTCTATCCTTTATACTTTTTGTTCATTTACTTTTTGTCTTTTATTTTCATTTCTTTTAATCTCAAACTCATCAATGGTAGAATTGTCGAACGACGAATCAATAACCAATCTCTGTGGACACAATACGATATAACCTAACCAGTATATATCACCCAGTAAAAATAATACCAACTCTTTGCTTGTCGCTATACCGCCGTAACAAAATGGCGCCGTTGCCGGGGATTGGTTTTATTGTTTCTGTATTGCGATAATTCCGTTGTTTTTGAGTTTTGTAATTAATGTAAATGTTGTATAGGTTTTGTATATGAACTTGTATATGTTACATGCACATGTTGTGTGTTTACTTTCCATACTATACATATTTGTGATTTTCTTAGCTTTAATGTGATGTTGTGAATTGCCTCTTACTCGTAACGTTTGTTGTGTGGTTGTTAGGACACTTTTTTTAGGTTTGCACGGTGTGGCAATACCATGGCATGACGAGAGGAGGTTACTAGTGCTCGCACAATAAAGGCGTCGAGCTTACGACGTAAAACAATCATGTTTGTTTATGTGTGTGGTAAATTGTGTTTTAACAAGTTGAAATAGGACTTGTTCTTAATTTTAAATCTTCACTTTTCAACTTGTTAATTCATTGTCACCAAGTTTTCGTATCGTAATTTGCTTTTGTTTCGTACGTAAATTGCGTTTTTCTCGAGCTTGTCGTGTTTAGCTTGAGGAGTTTTGTTGGTTGTAAATATTGTAAATTTTATTTTTCTAATTCTTTTGTTGTTGTTTGGACTCAAGTTTTGGTCCGGTAACTTGAAGACTTTTGAGGTGATTTTCCGAGTTTGATCGTTTCAACTCGCGGATGTATGGTAATGATAGTTTTCAAAGTTGATACATGTCAGGTACTCGTTTATCGCTTTCTATAGCATAACATGTTTAGGAAATTTATCATTTGTATAATTATCATGTTATTCATTCTTTTTTCATTACTTGCTCATGAATTGAATCACTTTAGTCCCCTTTTTAACCATAAATGTGAGGAAGCTTTCCATTGTTTACATATGCTGAGAGTTCACATTCTTGTTTTAACTGGATTATATTATGCTTAATCTTTTGTTTTGTGTTGATTGTATGATTGCAAGAAAATGATCAAGGAATTTTGTTGATTTTGAGCATAACTACCTTGTCCAAATATTCAATTCACCTTGTGAGTGTGTGAACCTTTGTTTGCCCCTTTGAGCTTTTATCAATATCCATGTTTATTTGAATTTGATGCTTGTCTATGAGTGTTAATTCAACTTTTTTGTATGGATGTTGATTTCTTTGTTTCTTGAACCCTCAACTATATGTTGTTGTATGGATTTTTACCTTGCCTTAGAAAGTAGAGAGTATTCACACATTAATGTTGGTTGAATTCAAGTTGGGGAGAGAAATGTTTATATAGTTATATTGCGGTTGGTATGAGGTTGAGAAAAGAAAAAGAAAGATAAGAATAAAAAGAGAAAAGCTTTGAAAAAGAAAAACAAAAGAGTAGGAATAATGTTATGTTAATAAGTGAGGCGTGTTTGGTGTGAAATTTATGATGAAGAAGAAGTTTGATTGGAATTATATTGTTTGGAACTTTGTGAGTTGATCACTCCCTTAGGTTTAGGCAAGTTTTTGTTTCAATTAGCTTTAGGACTTATCACTTGTTTGTTAACCAAGCCACATTACAATCTTGAAAAGCCCTTGTGATTCTTGCATTTGTATTTTCAATACCTTTTTGGATGAATGCATAATTTAGTCTATTATTTACAAGATTGTGGAGGAGTGTTTTTTATCCCTCACCTTTGTGTGTTCTTCATCTACCGATGAATTTTTGCTAGGTGTGATTCATGATTGAGCTTGTTTTGTTTTAGAATGTTTTGCATGATTTTTGTACTTAGGATTTGTTTCATTTATATGTTGTCGTTGTAGGAATGTGGTAAGTAAGTATTTTGCGTGTACGTTTTCGTTTGAACCATACATTTGTTTTCCGTTTTAAAAACTTGTTGATTCGTGATTCTTTGATTATCATCTTTTGTTTCTTTAGGTTTACTTGACTTTGTTTGAGCACAAACAATGTTTCAAGTTGGGGAGAGTTGATAAGTGTCAAAATTTAGTTATTTTGTATATATGTTTAGTGGCACTTATCGGTTCTTTTGTTGATATTCTTCGAATAAATCCCCCACTTTTTATATAAATATGTACATAATAGAATAATTGAGTTTTTGTGTAAATATTATATCATTTGATAGTTTTTCATCTCTTTTATAGGTATTCATTCATAATTGGAGCATTGAGTAATAAAGTGTCGAAGACACGGCCTCAAACGCACGATTTTGAGCAATAAAAAAGAACGCATAAAGCAAAGAATAAGTTTTTCAAATATTTCAAAGTCATAAAAGCTTGATATTTATTCATGGTTAGATAGAGCATTGAATAAGCTTTCCACCGCTTCAAACCGGGTGCAATTCCGAGTTACAGTTCTCAAGTTATGACAAAAACAAGATGCTGATTTTTTTCAGGACAGTGTAGACCGCGCTTAGCGAAAATACCAGGCTAAGCGCGCCCTGCGATTTCAGGGCTAAAAACACATTTTTAGGTTACGGGTTTGGGTATTTTTGAGTCCCAACACCATCAACATTATTTTTTTGATAGATTTGCTTAGAAAACAATATTGGAGCTTACATTTTGATGATCCGGAGTCGAATCCCTTGTCGATTGGTGTTGATAAACCAAGAAATGTTTGGCTCCTCTTCTTCTCTTCTCTTCTCTTTGTAATCTCCTTTGTTGGGTTTTGTATGTATTTTTACTCATTACTCATGTATATTTGTCGCCCTTGGCGTTGTATAAAGTTTTCTTTACGAATCTGTGTTGGTGATTGTCTTAGGTTTTTACTCTATGTTAGAGGTTTGAGCTTTACTAGAGATATATTGCTTAGATTCTTACCTAGGATAATTATATGTTAGTTTCTGAATGCTAGAAATGGGTTTAGAGCTGACATTCACTTAGAGTATCTGATCTTAATACCTTTGCGTTGGTGAAGTATGTCATAGATGGGTATGGAGGTGAAGCAGTTGACTTCTGTGTTGTTGAGATAGGCCAGACATGGATATTGAGATGATTCAGGAGGATTCTCAATTTGGGTTAGAAATAGCTTAGGTCGTGAGAGGTATGTGATGAAATGAACGAGTATCGTAGGCCGAGTATGACATGGGTGGTAGATTTAAGTCTGTGACGGGTAGTTTGCATTTGTTCCGGACAAGCTGTCTATCCTTTATACTTTTTGTTCATTTACTTCTTGTCTTTTATTTTCATTTCTTTTAATCTCAAACTCATCAACGGTAGAATTGTCGAACGAGAAATCAATAACCAATCTTTGTGGACACGATACGATATAACCTAACCGGTATATGTCACCCGGTAAAAATAATACCAACTCTTTGCTTGTCGCTATACCGCCGCAACAAGGGTCATATCTAGTTCAAATGAATTTGGGAATCAAGTTTATGATCAGTTCACAAATTACAAAAGTAGGATTCATCCTACCCTTAAGTCTTCCCTGCCTATAAATAATGATGATATGTTCAATGTGTAGGCAGACACAATTCTTTTGTTACGACGGTTAATTGGTCTTTTAAATCACAAATAATAATATCAAAATTTATTGTATACACATGGTGAGGAGTCCATATGCAAATCTGAATAAACTACAAATCTATGTAACTTCAACTCCAAATCTGAATAAACGTTCAACAAAATGAGTCCAATACTGTCTCTTTTTCATATCACAAATAGTGTATCTTACAGGTTTATTGTTTGCTTGGATTTCATAATTTAAAATAATTTACAATCATATAATTTTTGAAAACATATATTGTTTTCTTCCAAGCCACAGACTCCAGATTTTTCCTTCAAAATCACAACATTGCTTTCTTACAATCACATAAAACTAATGATGTATTGACACATTCCCCCCCTCATTCTTTGATGATATTTGAATGAATGGAGAAATATTTCTAAATAAACCACATGAATTATCTCCATTTTATCTTCAATGTATCGTGACATGCTCAGATAATGAACGATCTTCAGTATCCCAAACATGGTAGCCTGAATTGAGTGCAAAACATCATATGCTACTAATGCCAATAACATGATATAATCACACAAGACTGATATGATCATACCAAATTCTTAAAGGAACTATGGGGAATTTTTGTTCATCAAATCTAACATCTCTGAAATCTTCACATAGACCATGAGAACTGATCCAATAGCCAACATATTTGTATACCTACAACAAAATTTGAAATAAGGTATTTTTAAATTAGCATGATAGAAAAAAATTGACCTTGAGAAAACAAATGTAAAATGGAACAAAATCTACTATTATCCTCTTTTCATTCATTCTACCTCTCTCGTGTCAGACTCCAAACTAACCCTTGATGATTGCACACCCTACATATGATACACATATTACTTTATTTTTAAAATTCAGTTTACATGTATATAGCATCAAAGAGGTTAGCATAATAATTGTGCAATGAAGTTGGCAACCCAAAATTCCTTCTTTATAAACAAAAATTCACCAGCTCCATAAATACATAAAAAAAACAATCAATTCAATTAGCTAAAAGGAATCAAAGATTACAAACACAAATCGATTCATTACAAATACAAAAGGAAAATGGACAATGACCATTCCTATATCCAAATATAAATAGTTCCAGCTATAAAACTATACTTTAAAATAAAGAAACATATCAACATTAACTAAGCATTCCAATATACCCTCAATCAATATGTAAAAACACCCAATAGAAAATTACATAACGCAAAATCATAGAAATTCAAAGCATAAAAACAAACCCTAATTGAACATACCCGTTGACAACAACATCAATAATCTCTTGAATATGATTCAGATTAGTCAGCAAGTGAATGATCTCCATGGCACATGCTTAATAATCCCAACAACCTTGAGTTTCTTTTCATTGTTTCCAATGTGCTTCATAAGAAAGTTAGTAAGCCTATCAACAATGGGCATTGGCCTTCCTGAAACGCTTCAGTGAGAACCTACCAGTAGTATGAGGCACATATGTATAATGCTTGAACGATTGAACTCCAATGTAATCTCCAAGAGACACATCACTAAGCTAGTAAAATCAAATAATGAAATTAACAACTTTTTCAAATTAATTGCATAAACAATGTACACTTTCTAACCTAAACAAAAAAACTCATTAATTTCTCAAATTCTCAGATTTAAAACATTGAATAACAACATTACAAATATAGAGAGATAATTAAAACTAATCTAGTGATTAATCTTTTTCAAATAAGGTTAAAACAAACAAAACAATCTGGAATTTAAATCCATACATGAAGAAATCGAAATGGGTAAAGAGTTCAATTGAAGGTCTGAACATCGTTGAAGCTCCATTTGTTGAAGAGTTTGACTCCAATTTGTTTGGGATCAACTTCGACGGAGACAACAACAACATGACTGTAGAAAATGATTCAAGATATAGGGTTAGTTAGTGACAACGAATATCAAATAATCAGAGGTGTCTTCTTGAATGATAAAACACATGGACTGTAACAACAACACGAATATCGCAAACGAAAACGACAACATACTCAAAAGAAATAAAGCAGAGAATTTGCAGTTTTGAGGAATAGTTTAGGGTTTGAATTGTCTGCCCTTCATATATTTATGGGTGCATTAGAAAGATATCGAAAGTTGAAAAGATGGGAAGATGGGAAGATTGAAAGTTAGAAGTTGTGTCTTTCCAATTAATAGGGTAGAGGGAGAACTGAACGTTTCAATATCAACATCAACCGGTGCCAATATAAATATAAATAAATTAAAAAACATTAGAATTTAATTAGGATTATATATAATAAAGTAATTAAAAATTATGAACAAAAATTGTGGGTCTGCCAAATCAGCAGTATTTAATACCAAACTAATATGACGTGATTCAGAGTTGATTAGACCTAATTACCCTTGCAATTAGTGAAAATTAATATTTAATTAAAAGGATTAAAATGTCATTATCAGGTTCTTTGAAGTTTATATATTTATATTAGATTTGTCTATTTTAATCTAATGATTACTCCCTCCGTCCCAAATTATAACTCACTTTGTCAAAAGTATTTGTCCCAAATTATAAGCCATTTTAGAATCCCAATACATCATTAATGAATTTTCCTAATATACACTCTACTATTTATTTCTCTTTCTTCTTTCATTCTTTTGATTCTGTTTTTCAATATAATTATTGAAGGACATATTTGTAAAGTGATACAACATTTCACTTTCCCATAAAATAATAATTAACTTTCTTAATTCCTGTGAAATGACCAAAACGTCATATAATTTAGGATAGAGGGAGTAATATTTATTTCTATTATAGGAGAATGAGAATGAGAATTAGTAAATTATATGAGAATGAGAATTTAATAATAATTATTAGATTTATTATTAAGAGTTAAATATACAACTCATCGAAATTTATTTCTAGCTCTATAAAAGTTTTTTTAATCCATTATTTTATTTTGATTCTGCCACAGAGTCTCCAAATGCCAAGTGTCCTCGAAGATTCACCTTCTTTTTAATTTTTTTTCTCTATGTGTATTAATAAAATTATCACGTGGCATTTTCTTATTTTTAAATGGTTGCTTACTAAATATATATATTTCAAATACTCCCTTAGGATTTATTTCAGGAAAACTCAGTTGCGAAGAAGATGATGCAACTAAGTGCGAAGACGAAGACGAAGGTTCAGCCGCTCAGGCAATAGAGAAAGACGAAGACGTAATCAAAGACATTGAAACTTGTAATGTCTGAGGTAAGTGGATTTTTAATCTTCTTCACTATTAATTGGTTATAACAGGGTAAATGATAAGGTCTATGTAATTGGGTATGATTTTTCTAAAATCCAAGTATTTGTGTAATCTAAAACTGGGTATGCTTTCTTCACAAGATTTATAATATTTTAATGTTACTTTTTACCATGAGGGTGAAATAACACACGATTTAGTGAATCATAATTTAATTTCAACATTTTCTTTTTAAATCTGATGGTTAAAGCTGTAGTTAGTTAGTTAGTATCAAACGGCGCCAATGTGTCAAACTTAATAACATGATACCTTCTAAATACACCCAATTGTATTTATGAAGATGTGTTTTAGCAACTATTAATTTAAAAATGATTAAATGCACCCTAAGGTGTATGCTACTAAAATACTTCTTCTACAAATTAGGTGGGTGTAAATTAGCATCTTCTATATACATTTTCTAAAATATACCTATTTTATTTTTAGAAGGAGTGTGTTAATAAATTATGGCTAAAAATTCATTAAATGCACCCTAAGGTGTGTATATATATATATATATATATATATATATATATATATATATATATATATATATATATATATATAACGTTAATTTTGATGTAGTTCAATGACATAATAAATCACTATAGATTAATCTCAAACTTTATAGGTATGATCTCTATGATGATATCCTTCAATCTAACGATTGATTTTAAAAACTATTAATCCAAGTAGCGTTTTGGCGAGTGTAACTCATAGTGTAACTCTTGGTGTAATTTGATCTCCTCTTATATATATATATATATATATATATATATATATATATATATATATATATATATATATATATATATATATATATATAATTTTCACATCAATTAAATTTTTTTTATTATATTAAAGAGAATGATAAAAATTAATAATTTTGTAAGATGTTAGTTTTTATACGTCTCGTTGACATATCAAATTTTATAGACATAATCTATATGATAATAACTTTCAATCCAATGATAAATTTCCTATACAAATATGCGGTAAAGAATTATGAGGTGTTAAATTACTATATTTGTCATTTAAGATGTTACATGACAAAAAGATTTGATTTCCTCTCTCTTCCTTAAACATATCTTTTTATTTAATAGTTAATATCTCACAATATTTTAAAAATATTAAAAATTTAAATAAAATCTATTATTATCACATAAGTTCAATTATTTATAATAAATAAAATATTTTTTAAAGTTGAACAAAAATTCATACCAATCAAATTATTGAGTGTAAAGCCAATTATTAAATTAATTAATTGAAATAGACTGAAAATTCTATAAAACAAATAAATCACTTATAATTATTTATATGTTTTAAAAATTCTATAAAAATATATGAAATAAATTATAATTATTTTACACAAATTGAAAAATTATATTTTAAAAAAATCAATTATAATTATTCTAAACAGATTGAAAATTCTATTAAAAAAGCACTTGAAATTATATGGTTCTCGATCCCAAAATTTTAAGTTTTAACATATATTTGATTTATTTTATTCTTGAATATTTTATTTAATTGATTTAGATTTTTTTTTCTGTTTCCTAATTTTTAAATTAATAAAATAATTTGATTCATTTTTATTAATATTTAAAATTTAGTGTAAAATTTTAGACTTATATCTACTGCCAACCTATTCTAAATTATATATTAAACTATATTCAATTAATATTGTTCATATAAAATAGTGTTTAATTTAAGTTTTCAATCATTCATTAATGTTTCAATTATTAATTTCAAAATGAAAAATAAAAGTTAAAATAAATTAAATATATTTTATAAAAAGTATTCATATTATATGAATATGAATGTAAATAAAGATTATAAGATAAAGTTTTTCAGAGATTATATAATCACGACTTATTGAATAGCTAAATAATTTATGTTATACTTACTACTAATTATTTATCCATTTATTTTTATATATAAATAACTCAAGATGAAGTTAAAATAAATTCAATATAAAAAATCAGGAGAACACTATTAATATAGTAATATTCTTTTTAAAATCAAGGAGAATAGTATTAATTAATATAGTAATATCTTTTTTAAAAACCACACAATCAATTTATTAATCAAAATATTATATTTTTATAATAAAATTCTACTATAGTAAATTTATAGATTTAAAGCAAAGTCCAAAAGAAAAAGAAGAGAAAAAGATTGAGTGTTAGACTAGTTTTCAAACAAAGTAGAATGACATAAAAAACCTAAATCAATTATTCACTCATTCAAATTCACCCTATCACGTGCCAAACAAAAAACATAAGATTTTTCGAATCCCCAACCCAACAATCCAAATCTTAACTAGGTTTCACCGTTCTGTTTTTTTCCTTTTCCATTCATATTCAATTATTCATCTCTATATAATAATTACCTTCTTCATTCACAATTTCCACAATTTCAAATCCATTGAATCATATCTTGATTGATGACATAAACAACATTATAGAAAGAAAAAAAAGAAACTTCCTTATAATTCACCCTTTCTTGTTTCTTTATCTTTTCTCTTCTTGCTCTGCTGTCACCACAAAACAACAAAAACCCTTTTTTTTCTCTCTCTTTTTTTTCATCTGGGTTTTTGTTGAATTGGATAAAGATCTGATTTTTCGGGTTGATTTGTGTGAAAGGGTTTGTTTTTCGATCTGGGTGTGAGGGAAGTTGGTTGATTGTGTTGATAATGAGGAAGAGAGAGAGGGAAAACCCTTGTGGGGTATGTGGGCACTATCACAAATATGAAGAAGGTGAAGTGTGTTCGATTTGTGGGCACAGGGTTCCTGTTGGATCGGAGAAAAGTTCGATTCAAGTTAGTGCTTTTCCTTCTGTGATCTTGCCGGAGTTTCTTTACTTGGGGAGCTATGATAATGCTTCGCGCTCTGAGCTTCTGAAAACTCAGGGGATTTCACGGATTCTCAATGTAAGAATCAGTTTTTCTTTTGGTTTGATGGTTCTTTCAATGATTGGATTGATGATTCTGATTCTGATTCTGTTTATTCAATGATTGCCTTTTTCTTGATGATGATGCTTGTTTTAATTTGGTTGTGTTTTTGTATTGAAATCACGTGTGTTGATTGGTTTAATGTGGTGGTGGGATTGGGTTTGTGTATTTGGATTCTTGTGTATTGTTTTAGGTTTTGTATGATCCGGGAAAATATTGTTTTGATTAAGTTTTTATGTAATAGTGAATCTATCGAAAGATATCTTTGATTGAATATTATTGTGTAATTTGATCCCACTTAGTCTAATAAGGCTTGCTTGTTGATGTTGTAGTGTGTCTACAGCACGGCTATAGCTGCTATTTGACATTATTTTGTACCCTAGCTAAGCAATAGCAATTTGTTCAAATTTCGCCACGTTGTAGGATTGCAACATCAAGAAAGCCACAATATTGTGTAGATTTGGGTGGTCTTCAAGTTTCGCCACGTTGCAGCATTGTAGTGTAACAGTAGCTGCAACTTTTGTTTAGGTTTAGGTGGTTTTCAAATTTCCCCATGTTGCAGCATTGTAACGTCATGATAGCCGCAACTTTTGTTTAGGTTTAGGTGATTTTCAAATTTCGCCATGTTACAGCATTGTGACCCCAATATTGTGTAGATTTGGGTGGTCTTTAAGTTTCGACATGGTACAGCATTGTAACGTCACGATAGTTGCAACATTTGTTTAGAATTAGGTGGTATAGGTATTCAAATTTCTCCACGGTGCGATGCACGATAGCCACAATATTGTTTAGATTTTGGTGGTATTCAAATTCCGCCATGTTGCAGCTTTGCTGTCAACAATAGCAGTTGTAATGGCTGCTAATTGTGGCCCTGCCACTATTGCATCCACTATTTGAATTATGTGGATAACTTCTTCAACTTTTAGTTTTAGCTTCTTTAACTATTAACTATGATAATCTCTTTAATTTTGTGTATTAGTCTAGTTTTGAGTATTTATGTATGTTTTACGCTGGTTTTTAGTCTTTGCAATAGTGGCTATCCTTCTATCTGTTATACCGCTATAACATTTTAAGGGTCATTGCATTTCTGTTTGTGCAGACTGTCCCTTCTTGCCAGAATCTCTACAAGAACTCATTTACATATCACTGCCTCCCGGATGACAAAAGTTTCCAATTTGATGAAGCAAACCAGTTTATAGGTATGTTCCTTTCTGTTTACCGAAACTATATACATCTTCAGCATTATACTTGTTAGCGTTATGGCGGAGTTTAGTTTTTCATCATCAACCGTCATCCATAATTGATAACATTGATCTGTATAATATATCATGTAATCTTATAACTTGCGACGTTCTTTGTTCAATGATTTAGAAATTAAGTGTCTTTTTTCATGCTTGTTTTGCAGAGCAATGTGAGAAGGACAAGGAGCGTGTTCTGGTTCATTGCATGTCAGGAAAGAGTAGGTAAGACATTGCTGCAAACAGGATATAGTGACAATATTATATAATATCACAATTTTCGCCGACTTACGATTACATATCTTGTTGCAGGTCCCCAGCTGTTGTGATTGGCTACCTGATGAAGTCGAGAGGATGGAGACTTGCACCGAGTTATCAGTGGGTAAAGGAACGCAGACCAGCCGTTGAATTAACTGAAGGTATATTTATTTTCTTTACTGTTTTGGGTTTCGTTTCCAATCTCGAACACAATATTTCTGACAAACGTTTGTATTTTCTCGATAAAGCTGCCTACCAGCATCTACAGGAATACGAGAAAACTCTTTTCGGATCAGTCGGAAACTCTTTTCTTCTGCCATCTGCTTTCTCACCTCCAGCAGGGCCATCTTCACTTAGCTTTGGCTTCCCGAAACCCAACGATCAACCACCACTTCCCACCTTTCCCGCCTTCAACTGTGCTGGTTCTCCTTCAATTTTCACTCGACCACCCCTCGATATAGCTCCAACAGAGTTCACATTCGGAGCCGGTCAGAATGTTACTGGAAATCCATTCAATACAAATCCACCTAATCCGAATGTCACCGATATTCAAATGGATGGATCTTGATTCTGACCAACCAGCAGAGAAGGCTTTGTTGTAAGGTTTATTACAGGACCAAACAATTATAAGTGAAGTTGTCAATTCTATAGTTTTCCCTTCATCATTTTAAATATTTTCATAGTTATCAATCATTATGATGATTGTAATATTGAGTTATATTGAATTTTAGTACTTTATCAAGTTCTTTTCTTTTTTCTGTTACAAGCAAAATTCTATCTATAGAAGTATATACAATTAGACAATGTTGCATTCTCGAGTTTCTTTATTCACTTTTGAAAATTGGCTGAGGCCGACTTTATTCTCTTTCCAAATTTGGCCCGTGGTGGCCACGACGTTTTAAGCATTTGTTTGACAACATTGATTTATGCGGTGAAGACGAGGCACAGTGACTTTGAACTTGAACTTACGTGCCATATCTAAACCAGGGTTGTTCATAAGACATTGAAATTTGAACTTTAACTTTCGTGCAATAGCTAAAGTAGGGTTGTTATTATTTTATTGAAAAGGGAAATGATGTAGTATGATTTTACAAAATTATCTTTTAATAATTATATTGGAAAATAGGATTAAAAGAATGAAAAAATTAAAATAGATAATAAAAAATATATTAGATAAAAAGTAATTAATAATATATTAGAATATTAGAATTCTAAAGTGACTTATAATTTGCGATAAATATTTTTGTCAATATTTTTGACAAAGTAATTTAATAATTTGGGACAGAGGAGTATTGTGTTATAATTTGAAAGAATAAGCTTATTGAATATTTTTTCTAAATTTTAACTTAAATTCTAAACTGTTTGTCATTTTTATAAATTAAATTGATATGTTTTATTTTCAACAATAGTTTATATATTTAGCTAGAAAATTGTATAATGAAGTGATAATTAAATATTAGTTAAAATGAAATTTTATTTTAAAATTATAATTAAGTAATTGACAACTTCTACCATTTTTATCCTTAAATAAAAATTTCCAACAACATTAAATTTCTAAATAATTCAAGATACAAATGGAGTTCATCTAAATAAAAATGAATAAAGATAAGAAAACAAAACTGAAAAAAAAAAAAGAAAAAAAAACACAACAAAAAATGAAACTATAGTCTTAGAAACTCAAAAACAAATGCTATTGATTATTATTCTTACACCAAAACCAAACTCATAACATGAAGAAAAACCTCTCTTCAATCCTCAAGTTGATGAAATCAATGTCCCAAAACATCAACATTATTGTGTGCAACATTAGGAGAATCATCATCACCTAAAACAAGATGTTCATATTTCTCCCCTTTCCTACTAGCTATTTTCTTAAAAGTATCATCAATATCAGCATACAATCCAAGATGATCATCTTCATCTGTGCATTCTTCACCTGCATCTGAATTTTTGCTGTTACATCCAACAGGTATATCTTGATGTCCATGTGACCCTTTTCCATGTGCATGTCCATGTCCATGTCCATGTCCATGACCATTCACTTTCATGCACCATAAGCTGACAAGAAGCATTCCAATGCAAAAAACAAGCACATTCTTTGAATACATAGCTATGTATGTTGTTAACTTTTTTTTTCCCCACTAGTTTTTGTGTTGGATGAGAGAATGTTGTGAATTTCAAGTGAGTGTTGTTGGTTGCTTATATAGTATAGTTGAGAAATCAAAGTTGTGGTTAAGAATGTTTCTACTTGTGTTACATAAAGAACTAGTCTTAAGGTAATTAAATAAAATGTTAATGTCTTAATATGTTATTTTTAGTTGACATGTGTAATAATAATAATAATAATAGTAAGCAATTTGAAACTATGGTTAAAATTACTTGAGTGATGAAGAATCGGATCCAACTTAAATTAATTCAACTCATAAATGATGTTTTTGATAGTTTTTTTTATAGACAAAATGAATTTTGATGATATTTTTTTAATTAATTTATTAAGTGTTAGTGTCTATGTTTCTATGTTATATGAGTGAAATTTTTTTAAAAAAATCTTTAAAAAAAAATTGATTCCCTCCTTAGTCTATAAATATTATTCTATTTTAGCCCCTTATCAAATTCATTTTAATTGACATAACTTTCATTTTCTATTTTTTTTTAAAAATTTTACGTATGTTTTTTCTTTTCTTTTCATTTTAATATATTTTTTTAAACTATTCAAAATTTAAACGTATGAAAAAAATTAAAATGACTTCCGCTAAGATTTAAAAACAGATCTAAAAGGTCAAGTCAATCAACCACTTGACCATTTAATTATATTGTTAATACATTGCCATCTTAAATACATAAATCAATGGAGTTTTATCATTATCATCAGCAACACAACAACACAAGAAGTCATAAATTTAGATTTCATCACCATCAACAACACAACAATACATAAACTTGGAGTTTTATCATGGAGTTTCCTCATTTTTATCATCATCATCAATAACACATAAATTTGGAGTTTTATCACCATCAACAACATAACAACTCCATCATTTTCATCATCATCACAACACAACGACAACACAGACTATGGAGTTTCATCATCAAGAATTCATGGATGCAAGCATATATGTCTCTCATGTATGAAATCATAAATTTTAAGAAGCGCGGAAATAAAACACAAAAATAAGAGAGCTTAGAAACACCTAAATGAATTATATGAAATATTTACGTGATGCTAACTTATGTATTTAATTGCCTCAAGAGTAAGTCAATAACAAGACTATTCAATTAGCTTTTAACAAAGCCAATTTAAAACACATAACATATATTTATAACAACACATAATCAAACTCATGATGCTTCAACATGTCAATACACCACAAACCTAAGCTTATACATAAGACTTTATAAACAATATTTAACTTATATGACATATGATCAATGTAATAATGCACTTTGAAGCAATAGAAAAATGAAGAATACTAGAAAAGTAAAAGAGGTAAGGGGAAGAAGAAAAGATACACAAGGATATATAGTGTTTCGACTTCCGTCCTTACATTGACTACTCCTCTCTTCAATGATGTTAAAAATTATTGAAAGAATAATCACGATCTTCTACTATTTTGATGAGTTTGATCTAAGTGTTTTGGTTATAACGAAATATTAAACAATAATCCAAACTGTTGATACAAATACTTTAAACTGTTAAAAAAATAAGATCTCAAAAGATCTTGATCTAATGATCTAAGTGTTTTGGTTATAACGAAGTATTCGTGTGTAACTATCAACCCCTTAATCCTATCGATTTACTGTTCTAAGTGATTGCCATTATCAAGCATACAGTGTACAACTCTCAACTTTGTCAGTGAGCTATCTTTCTCCAACTCCACCAAGAACGGAAAACTTTCATCCCGTCCTTACACACATTCTATACTTGATCTCGCCAAAGTATTCTTTGGAGTATATTGAAACACTCTTCTTGATGAATATTAAAGGATGTCAAACTGCATTCAAGAAATGATACATGCACTTGTAACAAACAACAATCTTCAAACAAAAACATTAGATACCCTAACGTACCACTAGTCTCTGTCAAACACTCAACCTTAAATGTCAAAGAACATAAACATGAAATCATGAATAAGAATGTAGATAATGAACAATGCAAGAAAATCTCACAAACCAATCTAAAACAAAATGTGTCGGTCTAGATATAGATGAATGTGAATGAAGAATACAACACAAGATTCTAACAAGTTTATGGATGAATGAGTCTTGGTACATATGATATTCTTGAGATTGATTAATCATGAACAACACAACAAGATTAATCGACCCATTCTCTAATTCACTCAACACAACAACACAATTGCACAAACAAAGATGCAAAAAAAAGGGTAATGAGTTTGACAAGAATTCATAATCGAGAAGCCGTTTGTAGAAATAAGAAGAGAAAGATACATGGTGTAAGGATGAATACACAAGAAGATAAGACATAATTACAATTTTCTTCATGGGTTTTTCCATAGGTTTTACACACTTGTTACTTTCATCAAAGAAAAAACTATTTAAATGAAAGATGAGAAATGTTTCTTGAAGCCTTGATTCAAATCAAGTGAGAGCTGTGGTTCTAATAAATTTCGACTCTGTAACTTTTGATTCAAATCAAGTGAAAACTATTATTCAAATCAATTTGGACAAATCCAAAATAAAGCTTCAGGTTGGATTTTGATTCAAATCAATATTTTGTACTTGATTTGAATTACATGAGGTTGAGATTTAAATCATGCTTATTTTATGATTCAAATTAATTCCACCAGAGAAAATTCCCATTTTTCACATAGCTCATGACTTAAATCATATATCGTACTTGATTCAAATCAAATCATAGAGAATTCAAATTTGATAACTTTAACCTGTGAATTAAGCTACTTCTGTGGAAATGAAAAGTGTAATCTCACGGGCTAAAAAATAAATACTAACAAGGATTAAAGAAGTTTATTTCATGAAATATAGAGGGTTATTATTGGTACAAATTAATAGTAGCCGAAGCGATTACAACCAAATAGAAATGATAAAAGCGTACAAGCATGTGAATAAATAGTATGCAAATTACAAATACACATTTCAACTTGTAATAATCTATAATTGAATTGACAAAAACATCAAAACACAAATGATACTTAAAGCACATAAATGATACCACAAGGTACTTTGTGATTTCCGTCTCCCCCTTTTCGATGTTCGAAAAATATGCGAAATTATTGTTGGTAAATTAAGCGAGCGATATATATATATATATATATATATATATATATATATATATATATATATATATATATATATATATATATATATATATAATTTTATCGAACATAATGATAACGAATCCAGTGATTAACGCACACTACTTTCTTTGATTTGTAAAACCTTGTAAAGCCCCCTTGCATTAAATACTTAATCTGCATAAATAACGACAATATATTGACCACTTCGCCCCCTTTGTTAAATATCTAAAAGGAGAAAAACAAAAAAAAAACGCATACCAAAATCCAAGATAGTGCAAAAGCCAAACTGAAATGTCATACTTAGTGAATCACAAACACGCCGTACAAATTGCATTATGAAAAATTAACATAAATACGCAATTTAAACAAAATATCAAGTTAAAGGTAATAATAAAGTGAATAACAGTGACACCAAATATACATGAATTAAAATCATAGAATTCACACGGTACATAACAAAATAAGATCATCAAGATAACAAAATAGGAAGATAATCCAAAATGACATAATTAAAACTAAAATATGCTAAATTTTATGAAATGAATTAAATGAAACATCATGGTAAATCATTTGGAAAAACATCAAAAGGGTCATATGTAGAATGAGGTGCAGATGAATGTAATGAACTGCATAACAATTAAACCTATGCATTGGATGAATGAAACATTAAGGTATGTAATGCACAAACACATCACATATACAAACATATTTCAATTACACAACACTCAAAGGCAAAAATAATTACATTTATGTACACACAAAAGAAAAAAGGAGGATTGGAACAATCATATCAGTTTAGACGATCTAGGCTTAACTTATTGTGCATGATAACTGTTAGTCATCAACAACAAGAATAACATATGCTTTAAAATACGATTATTAATATACTAATAGGATACAACTCCTTTTGCACATCTGAAGAATACTATCAGACTCTCCTTCATAAGGCTGCAAATGAACTTTGAATGACAATAGTTTCATTGTCACTGAATGACACAAATTGTTAATAAAAATTATTGATTCAACTCTTTGACAATTGATTTTCACTTCAAGGAATATACTATTGTCCTTGAATCTTCCGTATTTGCCGAATCTTCGGAGAAACATTGCCAATAGTCATAAAAACTGCCTACATCTTTTTTTACGATAGCCTCTGAAGAATATATCACTTAGAAGATGATTTTGTTTCATTATTTCATCTTACAATAACTTCAAGTATAATAGTGTGAATTTATGTTCAACTTCATTTAGGATTAATCTGAACAAGTTTTAATACATAATTTCAAATAGAAACTGCACACACTCAAGATGTTGTTAGTTCAATCCTGGATGAATCAAATCTTTGAGAATATCTTAATTTAAATTAATGTTTGAAGAATATATTATCAAGTTTTTTCTTGAATTAATGTATGTAATGCATTACAATGAATAATCAAGCATAAGGAACATTAAGGTAGTTTCATAAGAGTTTATTGAATTACATAAGCTTCCTAACAATTAGAAAATTCCGTCTAGGATCGAAGGAGCCATATGCTCAATTTTTGGAGTTGAAAGGCTTTGATCAAAAGCCCCAATCTGATACCTACTGTTGGGGTGAGAATATGAACACAATCTGGTCTAAAAAGGGGGTTGAATAAACCAATTCCCTTTTATACAATTTTGAAAAATATTTTAGGTCTCAAGTACGAAATAAAATATTTTAAGAAGCATGGAAGCAAAATACAAAAACAAGAGATCTTAGAAGCACCTCAATGAATTAACCAATATGAAATGTTTACATGATTCTCACTTATGCATTTGATTGCTTCAAGAGCAAGTCAATTTCAAAACTATTCAATTAGCTTTTAATAAAGCCAATTCAAAACACATAACATATATGTACTAACAAGACATAATAAAATTCATGATGCTTCAATATGATCAATACACCACACACCTAAGCTTATACATAAAAATTTATAAGCAAAGTCTAACTTATATGGCATACAATTAATGCAATAGTGCACTTTGAAGAAAAATCAAATTGATGAATACTATAAAAATAAAATAGACAAGTGAAAAATAAAAGATACACAAGGATATATAGTGGTTTGACTATCGTCCTCACATTTCCTTATCCACTCTTCAATGGTAATAAAACCACTGGAAGAATAATCATTATATTCTACTATTTTAATAAATTTGATACAAGCATTTTGATTATAACAATATATTAAACAATAATTCACATTGTTGATGCAAACACTTTAAACTGCTAACAAAATAAGATCTCAAAAGATTTTGATCCAATGATCTTGTCATGCAGAATAATCTTGCTCCAAGTATTCTTGTGTAGCTGTCAATCCATTGATCCTACCAATTTCTTGTTCTGAGCGATTTCCATGACCAAGCATACATTGGACAAATCCCAACTCTGTTTGCGAGCTATATTTTTCCAACTCCATCAAGAATAGATAATTTCCATCCCGCCTTACATACATTTGATACTTGATCTCGCCAAAGTCTTCCTTGGAGTATATTGAAACACTCTTGATGAATATCAAATGATGCCAAACTTAATTCAAGAAATGATACCTACACTTGTAACAAACTACAATATGAAATTCTGTTATCAGATATGAGATGTCGAAGGATATTTCACGACTCTAATATTTGTAGGCTAAACAAGGAAAAACAGAATAATAAAGACAGTAAAGTAAAATTGACACAAGCAAATTGTTCACCCAGTTCGGTGCAATCACACCTACGTCTGAAGGCTACCAAGCCAGGGATGAAGTCCACTATCAGCAGTATTAATTCAGAGTTAAACTCCCCTGTTTACAACCCCTTACTTAATCACTATCCGATGACCCTTCTACCTAAGAACCTATTAGATATGAGAAACCCATCTCACTCCCCCTCAATCACACACAGTGATAAAACAATAAAAAATATAGAAGACACACTTCAAATACACATAATCATCCTTACTTCAAAGCTAATGGATGATTAACAAGTTACAACTCAAATAAATGTCCAAATCAAGTATTAAAGAATACAAGAGTCACTCACAAGGAACAATTAACACAGACTAAAACCTTAAACTCTAAATAGCACGTTCAGCTTCCTTTATTGTAACTAACTCTGCAAGTAGGGTTAGCTATCTTTTTATACGAACAATAGCTAGGTTTTGGCCCAGAATCCGCTTCACATAAGTCTTCAATAACTTCCCATTAATTTCTCTATGAAAGTAGGATAAAAGCTCTCCAAAAATATTACAACAGAACTTTACATAAATGTGCTAACTTCAAGCAAACAACTTAAACAAAATAATGCATAAAATTTATAAACAGAAAAACCAGTTCAGTTTTGTAACACATGTCAAGTTATCTGCTTTGACATCTTTTTAAACCGCTGATACATTTTGCTTCACATGTTAAGGCACTCTTCATGACATTTTCCGAGCATAATGTTTTACCAAAATTGATGCTAACACAGAACTAACAAACTCCCCCTTTGGTAAATTTTGCCTAAAACATTATTTGAACACATTGAGCACATAAGCCATACAATCAAAATTAGGGATCAATACCACAACATCAATTATGCAAACTCAGCAAAATTAGAGGGCAACATTACAAACATAAACACATATCAGAGATACAACAATGGAAAATAAATGTTTAAATATAAGTTAAAACATCACACATGCACATAAGCTACACAAGCACTCAATCACATTCAGTTTGCACACATTCACATTCAACTACTCCCCCTCAACCTCATCAGTCTATTCAGAAGCACAATATTTTAGATTCCATTAAGAGTCCACCCCAATCATCAGGTGCATCAGCATAATTACTCCCCCTTTTTAGCCATAATATGCCAAAGTCAGAAAACATTAGAGTAAACAAGTAAGGTAAGCTCATGAAAAATAACAATAATGAATAGGAAACATAGACGAGAACAACATCTTTAGGGACACAACATTCAATTGTCTGCATAATCATTTTAGCTATCACTTTCAGCACCTCCTCCTTCACCATCCGAATTCCCTTTGTTAATTGCTACAATCCTTTATGTATGAAGATTCCTAGTTTGCCTCTTAGAGTTTAAAATTTATTAGCATCCAAGGCCTTTGTGAAAATGTCTGCCAACTGCATCTCAGTAGCTACATGTTCTAATGTAACTATCTTGTTTTCAACCAATTCTCTTATAAAGTGATGACGAATATCAATGTGCATGGTCCTGCAGTGTTGGATAGGATTTTTGGATATATTTATAGCACTTAGGCTGTCACAATATAATTTCATGACATCCTGTTTAACATTGTATTTAGCCAACATTTGTTTCATCTAAACAAGCTGAGAACAACTGCTACCTGCAACTATGTATTCAGCTTCAATAATGGATAGCGAAACACAATTTTGTTTCTTGCTAAACCATGATATAAGATTATTCCCCAAAAAGAAGAATCCTCTTGATGTGCTTTTTCTATCATCAACACTTCTTGCCCAGTCAGCGTCACAATACCCACTAAGAATGTAGCTAGATCCATGAGAGTACAACATGCCATAGTCAGATGTTCCATTCACATACTTTAGTATTCTCTTTACTTGGTTGATATGGCTCACTTTGGGTTCAACTTGATATCTAGCACAAACTCCAAAAACAAAGGCAATGTCAGGTCTGCTAGCTATGAGGTATAGTAGGCTACCTATCATACTTCTATAGAGACATTGATCCATACTTACACCATTTTCATCTTTAGATAAATTCAGACGTGTAGGAGTAGGTGTCCACTTGTGACTTGCATTCTCCCTCCCAAACTTCTTTACAATATTCTTAGCATACTTACTCTGAGATAATAATTTGGAGTCTTCCATTTGTTTGACTTGAAGTCCAAGTAAATAAGTTAATTTCCCAACAAGACTCATTTCAAATTCTAATTGCATTTGCTTGAAAAAATGTTGGACCGTTTCATTAGACATTCCTCCAAAAACAATATCATCGACATAAATCTGGGCGATCATGAGATTCCCTCCTTCGTCTTTTACAAATAAAGTTTTGTCTATGCCACCTTTCATGTATCCATTTTCAACAAGATATTATGTCATTCTCTCATACCAAGCTCTTGGAGCTTGCTTCAGTCCATATAGAGCTTTCCTCAACTTGTACATATGATTAGGAAATGTTGGATCAATAAATCCCTTTGGCTGTTCTACATAGACTTCCTCATTTAAGTAGCCATTTAGGAAGGCAATTTTTACATCCATCTGAAATAGTTTAAATTTCAGAACGCAGGCAACTCCCAATAGAAGTCTGATTAATTCAAGGCGGGCTACAGGAGGAAAAGTGTCATCAAAGTCAACCCATTCGATTTGAGTATATCCTTGAGCAACTAGTCTTGCTTTATTTCTGGTGATCACACCTTTTTCATCAGATTTGTTCTTGTACACCCATTTAGTTCCAATCACATTTATTCCTTCAGGTATTGGAAGTAGATCCCACACTTCGTTTCTCTTGAATTTTTCTAGTTCTTCTTACATAACATTAATCCAGAATTCATCAGTTAAGACTTCTTTGACATTCTTAGGCTCAACCTTTGAGACAAAGCATGGGTTTGTTATGGCTTCTCTTGACCTGGTGGTGACTCCTTTATTTAGATATCCTATAATAGGTTTTTTAGGATTATCTTTCTGAATTTTGATAGAGGGTCCTTTGTTGGCTTGACCAATATCAGATTCTTCATTAGCGGGAGTATGATCCTTGCTTTTATTTGTAGTATTTGTTGGGATGTCATTTAAGAATGTTTCAACATTCTCTAAGATATCAAATTCCTCATTCCACCCTCTATCGTCAACAACAACAATTTTGGACTTCATCATTACTTTAGTTCTGGAGTTGAAGACTCTATAGGCTCTACTGTTTGTAGAGTAGCCTAGAAATATTCCTTCATCACTCTTTGAGTCCATTTTTGTCCTTTGTTCACTATCAACTAAGATATAGAATTTACTCCCAAAAATATGAAAATATTTGACAATAGGTTTTCTGACCTTCCATGTTTCATATATAGTAACTGAGGTACATTTTCTTAGAGTTACTCTGTTATGGATATAACATGCAGTATTCATGACTTCAACCCAAAAGTGATAGGGTAGATTTTTATCATGAATCATTGCTCTCACAGATTCCTGGAGAGTTCTATTCTTTCGTTCCACAATCCCATTCTGTTGAGGCGTAATGGGAGAGGAGAATTCATGACTAATCTCTTCAGATGAGCAAAATGTAGCAAATTTTCTATTTTCAAACTCCTTTCCATGGTCACTTATGATTCTAATAACATATTTATCCTTTTCCTTTTGAAGTCTTTGATAGAGGTCTTTGAAAACATCAAAAACTTTACTTTTATCTCTGATAAAGCTCACCCAAGTATATCTGGTAGGGTAGCTTAGCATGAATCATTGCTCTCGCAGATTCCTGGAGAGTTCTATTCTTTCATTCCATAATCCCATTTTGTTGAGGCGTAATGGGAGAGGAGAATTCATGTCTAATCTCTTCAGATGAGAAAAATTCAGCAAATTTGCTGTTTTCAAACTCCTTTCCATGGTCACTTCTGATTCTAATAACATAACTATCCTTTTATTTTTGAAGTCTTTGATAGAGGTCTTTAAAAACATCAAAAACTTTAGTTTTATTTCTAATAAATCTCACCCAAGTATATCTAGAATATTCATCCACAACCACATAGGCATATTTCTTTCCACCTAGACTTCCACCTACATAGGTCCCATTAAGTCCATGTGAAGAAGTTCCAAGACTTTTTATGTGGTGAGATGTTGAACCTTATGATGTGACATCTTAGTTTGATTTCCAATTTGGAATTCACCACATACTCCTCCTTCTTCAATTTTAAGCTTTGGAATTCCTCTCACAGCTTCCATAGAGATGATTCTTTTCATTCCCTTAGATGCAAGTGTCCCAATTTTTGATGCCACAATTTAACTTCATCTTCTTTTGCTAGAGAACATGCGGAAGAAAAGCTTAAGTCTTGAGGTATCCATACATAACAATTATCTTTAGACCTAACTCCTTTTATCACAACTTCATCCTTCTCATTGGTAACAATACACTAAGATTTGGTGAGATTTACTTTGAAGCCTTGATCACAAAGTTGACTGATACTGATTAGATTTGTTGTCAACCTTTTAACAAGTATCACATTTTAAAGTATTGGGATTACTGGGAAATCCATTTTTCCAACTCCTTTGATTTCACCTTTGGCTCCATCTGCAAAAGTCACATAACTAGTGGAGTGCGATCTAATATCCACCAGCAAGTTTTTGACTCCTGTCATATGTCTTGAGCATCCACTATCAAAGTACCCGTCCTCTTTGGTTGAGGCTATGAGAGATGTGTGTGCTGCTATAAGACTAGTAACCACAACTTTGGGAACCCATTGTTTCTTCTCATTGACATTAGTAATGATCTGGTTAATCTTAGGTTGAGGTGCATGCTTAGGCTATCCATGCAGATTGAAATAGAAAGAATTTATATGACCAAACCGTCCATTTTAGTGACACCTCCAGTGTTGATATCTTCTTTTGAAGTATCTGATATTTCTTCTGCCATGATGTTGAGACATTTGATTCAACATCTTTGGTTTAGTCTGGATATGAGTGAGGCTTGAGGGAGGTTCATTTATTTTATTAAATTCTAGACCACTCATATCTTGCCACTCTTCCTGCTTGAAGAATTTTATCCAATGTGTCAGATCCTCTGTTTAGCATTCTGACAGATTTCATGTTGCCAAGTTCAAATTTTAGCAGAATTACTTTATTTTCCAGCTTGGAGATAGTTCTCAAATGTTCTTTCTTTTCTGCCTTCAATTGAATTATAATCTTCTTCTATTTCTCCCCTTCTTGACACACTTCATTATTTCTGATATATAGTTTCTTGTAGGAAGCAGCCAACTCATCATACGTTACCTCTCCTTTACCTGTATCTTCATCAGATGTGTATATGCCGGTCAAAGCTGTTACCTGCTTGGCAGATTCCTCTTCAACTCCACTTTCAAAGTCTTCGTTAGACCAAGATACTGTCAGACCCTTCATTCGTCTCTTGAGATATGTAGGACATTCAAATCTAACATGACTAAAGCCTTCACATCCATGGAATTGTATTCCTCTATCTTGAATGAATTTTTCTTCTGTCCTTGTTTTTCTTCCAAAGTCACCTGACTGACTGATGTCATATGAGATGTTCTTGACATTTGGTCTTGAATATCCTTCCATCTTCTTCAGCACTTTGTTGAACTGTCTTCCAAGAAACACTATATCATTGGATAATCCTTCTTCACCGCCCAGATCAGATTACTCATCTTTGCCTTCAGTATTAGACACAAAAGCTATGCTTTTGTTCTTCTTTTCAACTTTGTCATTCATGCCTAATTCAAATGTTTGAAGAGATCTGATAAGTTCATCCACTCTCATGCTGTTGATTTCTCGAGCTTCCTCTATAGCATTAACCTTCATGGTAAATCTCTTGGGAAGAGATATGAGAATCTTCCTTACCAGCTTCTCTTCTGGTATCTTTTCTCCTAAGGAATTGCGTGCATTGGCTATCTCTAGGATATTCATATGAAAGTCTTGAATACTTTCATCATCCTTCATCCTCAAGTTTTCAAATTTGGTGGTTAACAATTGAAATCTTGACATCTTTACCTTGGAAGTGCCTTCATGAGTAGTTTTGAGAATTTTCTCAAGCATTTTTAGCTACTTCACAAGTATTCACCAATCTGAAGATATTTCTATCAATCCCATTGAAGATGATATTCAAGTCTTTATAATTTCCAAGAGCAAGTTCATCTTCTTCCTTAGACCGGTTTTCTTCAGGCTTCAATACAAAGGTGGGCTGATTGTTTTCCTCCATGACGATAGGATGTGTCCATCCTTTCAAAATAGCTTTCCAAGCCCAGCTGTCCAAGGACTTTAAAAATGCCAACATACATGGTTTCCAGAGATCACAGTAAGTTCCATCCAGAATGCGTGGTTTGTTAACCAAAAAGTATCTTCCATATATCTCACCCAGAGATAGAGCATGATGCCTGCCCTGATACCAATTGAGATAATCTGGTATCAGATATGAGATGTCGAAGGAGATGTTACGAAACTAATATCTGTAGGCTAAACAAGGAATAATAGAATAATAAAGACAGTATAATAAAATTGATACAAGCAAATTGTTCACCCAGTTCAGTGCAATCACACCTACGTCTGGAGGCTACCAAGCCAGGGATGAAGTCCACTATCAGCAATATTAATTCATAGTTAAACTCTCCCGTTTACAACCCCTAACTTAATCACTACCCAATGACTCTTCTACCTAAGAACCTCTTAGATATGAGAGACCCCTATCACTCCGCCTCAATCACACACCGTGATAAAATAATAAAAATATAGAAGAGACACTTCAAAGATACATAATCATCCTTGCCTCAAAGCTTATGGATTATTAACAAGTTACAACTCAACTAAACATCCAACTCAAGTATTAAAGAATATATGAGATACTCACAAGGAACAATTAACATAGACTAAAACGTTAAACTCTAAACAACATGTTCAGCTTCCTTCAATGTAACTAACTCTGCAAGTAGGGTTAGCTATCTTTTTATACGAACAGCAGCTAGGGCTTGGCCTAGAATCCGCGTCACATAAGTCTTCAATAACTTCCCTTTACTTTTTCCATGAAAGTAGGATAAAATCTCTCCAAAAATATTGCAACAAAACTTTATATAAACTTACTAACTTGAAGCAAACAACTTAAACATAATAACACCTTGAATTTCTAAACAGAAAAACCAGCCCAGTTCTGTAACACATGTCAAGACATCTGCTTTGACATCTTTTTAAAACTGCTGATACATTTTTCTTCACATGTCAAGGCATTCTTCATGATATTTTCTGAGCAGAATGTTTTACCAAAATTGCTGCCAACAAAGAACTTACACAATCTTCACACAAAAATATTATATAGCATAATGTACCACTAGCCTCCCCCAAGAACTGAATTTTTAGAGGTAAAAACAATACACATGAAATCATGAATAAGGATAAAGACGATGGACACTGCCATAAAATCTTACAAACCAATCTAAAACACTAGGTGTTAGTCAGGGTATAAATGTATGTGAATGAAGAACACAACACAAGGTTCTTACAAATTTCTAGATGAATGCTTCTTGGTATAAATGATATTTTTGAGATTGATTAATCATGAAAAATGCAACAAGATTAATCAAGTCACTCTCTAATTCACTCAACATAATAACACAAATGCACAAACAAAGAGGCAACAAAAAGGACAATGAATTTGACATGAATTCATAATTAAGAAGTTATTTGTAGAAAGAAGAAGAGAAAGATCCATGGTGTAAGGATGAACACACTATGAACAGAAGACACAATTCTAATTTGTCTCTATGGGTTTTACTATAGGATTTACACACTTGTTACTCTCATCAAAGAAAAATCTATTTAAATGAAAGATGAAAAATGGGTCTTGAAGCCTTGATTCCGATCTATTAAAAACTGTGACTCATATCAACTTTTGGACTCTTGAAGTTTTGATTCAAATCAAGTGAAAACTGTGATTTGAAATAAAGCTTCAGTATGACTTTTTATTCTAATCAATATTTGCACTTGCCTATTTTCTAATTCGAATCAATTCCACCAGTGACAATTACCATTTTAACATAGCTCATGATTCAAATAATATATTATGCCTAATTCAAATCAAATCATTGAGAATTCAAATTTGACAAATTTAACATGTGATTCAAGCTATGCTTGTGGAAATAAAAAAGAGCAATATCATGGGCTCAAAATTAAATACTAACAAGGATTAAATAAGTTTATTTTATGAAACGCAAAGGGTTCTTAGTAATACAAATTAATAGTAGCTTAAGCAATGATAACAAAATAGAAGTGGTAAAAGCGTACAAGCACACATACAAATAATATCCATATTACAAATACAAAGTTCAACTTATAACAATCAATCCTTGAATTGACAAAAACATCAAAACACAAATTATACTTAAATCACATAAATGATACCTCAAGATACTTTGTACTTTCAGTCTCCCCCTTTTCAATGTTTAGAAAATATGCAAGATTATTATTGATGAATTAACCAAAGAAATATTTGGAATTTGATGGTACATAAGGATAATAAATTTGTTGACTAGCACACACTATTTACAAACAAAAGGACAAAAAAAAAAGATTAGTCAGACCATAAAATAGAAAGTTAATCCAAAATGACGTAATTAAAACTAAAATATGCTAAATGTGATGAAATGCATGAAATTAAGCATCATGATAAATTAGTAGGAAAACATTAGAAGGATCACATATACAAATGTATTTCAATAAACAACACACAAAGGAAGCAATAATTACACTTATGTACATACAAATGAAATAAAAGAGGGTTGGAACAATTATACCAATTTAGACGATCCACTCTTAACTTGTTGTACACGAGAACGTTTAGTCATCAACACGAATAATAACATAAGATTTGAAATACGAACAATCATATACTAATTGGATACAACTTCTTTTGCACGTTTTAAGAATATTATCATAATTTCCTTCATAAGGCTTCAAATGAACTTTAAACGACAATAGTTTGATTGTCACTGATTGACACAAACTGTCAATCTCAAATTACTGATTCAACTCTTTGACGATTCATTAGCACTTTAAAGAGTATACTTTTGTCCTTGAATATTCTATAGTTGCTAAAACTTCAGAGAAACATTGCCAATAGCCATAAATCCCGCCTTCATCTTTTATTTAACGATAGCCTTGGAAGAATATGTCACTTAGAACATGATTTTGTTTTCTTCTTTTATCTTATAATAACTTCTACTATAATAGTATGAATGTAAGTCAATCTTCACTTAGGATCAATTTGGAACAACCTTCAAGACACGTTGTCAAATAGAAACTACATAGACTTAAGATGTTGTTAGTTCAATCTTGGATGAATCAAATCTTAGAGAATAACTCAATATCAATTAATGTTTGAAGAATATATTATTAAGGTTTTTCTTGACTTAATCTATGTAAAGCATTGCAATACTCAAGCATAAACCACATAAAAGTAGTTTACGAATTCATTGAATTGCATAAGCTTCCTAACAATTAGAAAAACTTGTCTAGGATCAAAGGAGCCATATCTTTAATTTTTGGAGTCGCAGGACTATGATCAAAATCCCCGACCTAATATCAATTATTGGGTGATAATATATACACAAGTCGGTCTAGAAAGTGGGGTTGAATAGACCAATTTCCTTTTAGACAATTTTGAAAAACATTTTAGGCCCCATGTTCGAAATAAAATATTTTAAGAAGTGAGGAAGCAAGAGAAAATAAAAACAGAGCTTGGAATCACCTTGGTGAATTAACCAATATGAAATATTTAGAGGAAGCTCAGTTATGCGTTTGATTGCTTCAAGAGCTAGTCAATTACAAATCTATTCAATAATCTTTTAACAAATACAATTCATAACACATGACATATATGTTATAACAAGACATAATCAAACTCATTATGTGTCAATAAGATCAATACACAACAAACCTAAACTTATATATAAAACTTTATGAGCAATACGATCAATGCAATAATGCACTTAAAAGCAATAGCAAAATGATGATTACTAGAAAAACAAAAGAGGCAAGGAAAAAATAAAAGATAAACAACAAGGATATATAGTTGATTGTATGTTATCCCCATATTGCGTAGTCAACTCTTCAATGGTGTTAAAACCCATTGGATGAATAATCATGATCTTCCACTATTTTGATATGTTTGATACAGACGTTTTGTGTAACACCCCATTTCCCCATAAATATAATAATAAGAAAATACCTATAAATATGAATCAGAGTCCACTAATGGGATGCCACATTACTTCAAAATTCATAAAGTCAAGTTTCACTTTATTACTTCATTTATTCGAAACATTAAGTTCAACAGCGGAAATATTAATTAAGTTTACTTCTATGGCACTAAGGCCTCATCAACAAAATATAGAAAACTCCACAACATACGTGGTTCAACATAGTCATGTGTCGAGATACATAACAAATAAGCAATGCAATAAATATAGAAAATTCCCAAATACCGTGTTACGCATCAGAGCGACTCCTAAGACTCGATCAAGTAACACTCACTCCAAGCACTACTCATGTACCTGATTGTCTGTACTCCCGGAGAAGCACAAACACAACAACACAATAGAAATGGGTGAGGATTACATTCAATAAATATATGGTGAGACATCACATGCTAGAGAGTAGTAATTCATACAAATTATAATATAATCCATCATCAAGTAAATACAACATCAACTTACATAATGCAATGCAATGAGACCGACACCAATTCAATGCATGTGGTATCATCAGGACATGATCCTCCAACAATATTTTCCATATAAGGCCAGAGCATAACCCCTCAACATTTGCCAATATAGGCCAGGGCATAAGTCCTCAACAACAAGGCATAAGCCCTCACCGATGAAATGCATGCAACATCGATATACAATCATCTAATTATGCAACCACAAGGTGCAAACCTTCAACAGTTTGCCATTCCAGGCCAACAACACATCGTTCTCATACTGCAATATATTATGCAATTCATTCATACATCATCATAGTCATTATTCGTCATTATGCACATAATGTCGTAACTCATCTCATAAGGCGTAACTCTACCTTATCCTAAGTACTATAAATAAAAATTGTTATACTCTTTTTATCCCACCTAACTGTAGTCCATTCAATTACCTACCCAACACTTCGAACAACACATCAATTGGAGTTCTGAAACTAAAGTTATTTCATTTTTAAGAATTTGCTATTGTCCATCGCCAGACCCTCGCTCGATGATGTGGTAGCGATTTCCGTCATCGCCCGACACAGACTCAGCCCGCCGGTTCTGCACCTCTCGCCTCGCCATCGCCCGATGATGCTCCAACGAGATACCTTCTCCCATATAAAAATCCAGGGGAACATATTTTTACCCCATCCCGTCGCCACTTGCTCGCCCGACGCTGCTGGAGCGAGCTCCATCGCCCGACGCTCCCTTTTCACCACCCGACGATACTTCGCGTACATGAATTTCCTTTGCGTTTTCTGCACTACACCAGGTCAATTTTCTGCGATTTCCACTATATTACAAGTCTTAAAGCATAGTCTAAACACACAATTTCATCACTTATCAATACATTACGGTACACTACTACCTATGCTTCAATTATAGATCATAATTTGTTAATAACCCTCAATTTCTAATCTTTATCAGTATAGTTTCTAGATTGGGGTTTTATACAACAACTATTACAACAAGATAATCATCAACAACAATAACAATGATAACACCAAAAGACCCACAATTCTATGGAGAATTCACATATAACAACATCAGATTAATTCAAAAGGAAATTCATACATCAAACACACAAAACCTACAGAGGATAAGGAATCCTCACTACCATCTCATGCTATAACCACCATTAAGAAAATTCATTCACCCCCTTACATTGATTCGAAGCTTTGATCTTCCAAAGGTTGTGGAATTATCTTGCCCTACTTCTCCTTTCCTCTTCTTCTTTCTCGTTCTACGACGTTTATCCTTATTCTCTACTTGTCACGATCGCATATCACAAATACCTAAGTCTCAATATCTTTCAAGTCCTATTTTACCCCTAGGACCCCTAATATCAAAATCCCAACTCCGTCCTTATATCATTTAACTAATTATTTAGCAATTAATATAATAAAATACTACTTATCTGAATAATAGCAAATAAATAACAATAACAATAATTATAATAATAACTTAATATTATCATTACGAATAATTACACATTAGTCTCACACCCCCATGTCTCTACACATTCAGTCACACACCCCTACCACTTCCTCACTTAGAATTTATAAGTCATCTAATCATCAACAACACATCATAAACACACCGATCCACAACATGAATCGAATCATCCATTTATTTTAATAAAATAAATTATAATTTAAATTGAGGCGTTACATTTTGGTTATAACATAATATTAAACAACAATCCACACTACTGATGCAAATACTTTAAACTCCTAACAAAATAAGATCTCAAAAGACCTTCATCCAATGATCTTTTCATGCACAATAACCATTCTCCAACTATTTATGTGTATCTATCAACCCCTTTATCCTACCAATTTCTTGTTTAGAGAAATTTCCATGACCAAGCATACATTTGACAACTCCGAACTTTGTCTATGCTATTTTTATCTAACTCCACCAAGAATAGAAAACTTCCATCTCCTCCTTATGAACAATTGATATTTGATCTCACAAAATTCTTCCTTGGAGTATATTTAAATACTCTTCTTGATGAATATCAAAGGACGCCAAACTACATTCAAGAAATGATACCTGCACGTGTAACAAATAATAATCTTCAATGAAAAAACATTAGATACCTTAATGAATCACTAGTCTCCCTCAAGTACTCAATCTTTAGAGGTGAAAGACCATAAACATGAAATCATAAAAAATAAGGATGAATATGATGAAAGGTTCCAAGAAATTTCATAAACCAATCTAAAACACAAGGTGTTAGTCAAGGTATTTATGAATGTGAATGAAGAACACAACACAAGATTCTAATAAATTTATGGATGAATGAGTCTTGGTACATATGATATTCTTGAGATTTATTAATCATGAACAAAACAACAAGATTAATATATTCACTCTCTAATTCACTCAACACAATTAAAAAATTGCATAAACAAATATGCAACAAAAAGGATAATGAATTTGACATGAATTCATAATCAAGAAGTCATTTGAAGAAATAAGAAGAGAAAGATCCATGGTGTAAGGATGAACACACTAAACGACAAGTTTCAATTCTTTTTTGTCAAGTATATCACCGATTTTAGAATTATCACATCACTTGATCAAAGATAATTGAGAATTTCACATGGATAAAGTTAGTGGAAATTTGCTAGAAGTTTGATTAGAAATCAACGTGACCACACGACAAGCACCACATGTGTGAAACCAAGATCAAAGCTCAAATCATCTTTTGGGGCTTATGTTAGAACATTTAAGTTCATGCCACCAATTGATCACTTTTTCCGAGTCGGGACAAAAGAAAAATAAGATGAAGAAGAAGACATAATTTCTAAGTTTATTTTGCATCAGATAAATTTATTTTGGTCTTACTTGGTCAAGAGGCCTATCAACACCCAAGTTCCATTGATGTTGAGGAGGTTTGTGACTCTAAATAACTTTAAAAGTCAGCAAAATAAAAATGAAAATAAAAATGAAATATAAAAGGATTTAAAAGTAATATTGAACTTAGATTATTTAATTGGACTTTATTGACGAAATATATAAATAATATGTTTTATCAAAATAAAATTCCAAGAAAATTACCCAAAATCAAACAGAGGTTTACAAGTGTTGACAATTTTTTTGAGAATTTTTGTAAGTATAAAATTATTTTAAAAAAAATAGAGAAAATGAGGAAACAAACCAAAAATGGAAAAAAAATAGTAAAATCAGAAATAAAAATAAAATGACCATTGGATCCTTCCAGAATTTTTCCAGAATTTTAAAATGTTAGAAGGTATTTTAAAACAATTAAAAACCTCAAATAAAAGGCAAAAATCATAAAAAATATCAAATATGAAAATAAAATTATGAAAACATCAAATTCAGAAAGATAATATTTCAAAATATTTTTGAGAATTTTTTCATAATTTTTGGACCAAAAATGAATTTTATATGATTTTTTGAAGTTTAAAGCATTTAAAAATATAAATCATAAAATGCAATAAAAGCCAAAAAAAATGTGGACCATCTGATCATAGTCAAAACGCGTGAGTAAGCAGATCCAAAGGATCACACGTGCTGTGCTTGATATGGACCTCCTTGGTTTTCACACCAGATTACAATTTAAATTAAGTCTTAACACATAAAATCAGAAATAATGTCAAACGTTGGATCGAGTCTGACTCACAAAAGTAATCAAATCCAATGGCTCTAGAGATGTGCATGGTAAAAATTTATCATAGGATCCAATTAAAAAATATTACATGCCAAGCCCTCATTGGTTGAAGACAGAGACACATAGGTCGTCTTCAACCTCCGGCCATCCTCCATACGTGTTCCTCAAACTGTGAAATAAATTCTTCAGGCCGGTGTCATTCGCTTCGTCTCTTCAAGACGATTCTAATGGTTCCCTCCAGAAATTCTTAGTCAATACTTGATGAAAACACAAATGGTGAAGATCACAAGGATCAGAGAGATGAGGAGAGTAAAATGATGCTTTATTTTATAAGGTTTGATGGAGATTCCTACCTGAACGAAGTTTACTTACAAAACTTTGAAACTGTACTTGGATAGCACGATTCAGGAAGCTTCAAGGCACGATTCATGTTTTGTTAGCTTCAATGAGGTTCAAGGAAGAAGAATGAATGGTTAATTTCAAACTGGAATGACTTTGAGAGTGAAAACGAAGTTGTAGAAAAATTGGTTCGAGAAAGAGTTTGGCAGGGGTTTTCTGGCTATCAAAGCTTGAGGAAGTGAGTGAGGAATGGTCCTCTATTTATAGAAGAATGAGTGGCGATGAAAATGAGAAGGAATTGTGAGATTTGGAGAGAAATCATGCAAGGTGTGTACATGGAGCATCAAAATTCATCCAAAACTTGTGTTTTAAGGTGCTAATTAGCTTTGGGAAACTTCTAAACTTGATTAGTCATGAAAACACATCTTAATTTTGGGTTAAAAATGATCTACACGCGCAAATGCACAAACTGATGGTGAGTGTAAAACAAATTTTGGCTCAAACTTTGCACTGAGGCCAAATCAAATTACCTTGTGCGTTTTCTGATTTTCCTTGAGCCAAATGAAGTATTCAAAGAGTAGAAAACAATGCAAAAAGAATCAAATCCAATGGATGCTTGAATTGAGAGATGTAGCCTTTAGGATTCTTGAAAAAACACTGATTTTTCTGGCCAGACTTTGGTCAAGCATGCCACTTTCTAAAAATGATCTATAACCTTTCCTTTTCAAAAATGATCTTCCATTCAAAATTTGCTCTTGATTTTCAAATATGACATGAAGTAGACCTCTAAATGAACATTTGGAAAAAAGAATCACTCAAAAATGTAAAAAATTGAGAATGTTAGGTACCATCCGTGATTAAATATAATGTAGTTTTTAGGGCCGAGTCTGTAGAATGAACCTCCCGGATTGTGGGAAGGTCACCATGTGTACACCTCGAAGCCTATAGGTAAGAGGGTGTTATGTTCTTGGAGGAAAATGTGAAGTAACTCCAACGTGTGTCCTAAATTAGAAGCATATTGCTTTTAGTCTTAGTTAGTTTGTGTCACCAGTTGATTGTATTTGTATTGTGTTTGAAGTATGGTATCTTCAAACTGTTTTTAGTTTTGTTTAGTGTCACAGTTTGTGATACTGAGGGAGTGAGCAGAGGTTCTCATATCTAAGTGTGGTATATTAGGTAGAAGGGTCATTGGGTAGTTTGATTAAGTGAGGAGGTGTAACCAGGGAAGGTTTAGCTCTGAATTAATACTGCTGATAGTGAACTTCATCCCAGGCTTGGAAGCCCCCAGACGCAGGTTGGTCAGAACCGAACTGGGTTAACAATTCCTTGTGTTCTTTTGTTTCCTGCATTTTAATTGTAATTCTACCTTGTCTGTTTTGTAATGTTGGATCAGATGTCACGACATCCTGAGTCTGTCAATACCATAATTTCAGTTGGTATCAAGCAGGCATCTTGTCTGTTTCTGGATGAGATCCATAGGGGATACTTTCTGGCTGTATACAAGGTAGAAGATTGTTTGAACAAGGAGTGTTTATATTGTATGGTCCCTTGAAGTGGATGATGAACCTATTTGTGGAAAGCTAGACCAACCTGACCAAAACTTGTGCACTTCTTAAAGGGAGAAGATAATGATGCTGGAACAAGAAAGTTAAATTCAAAGACTTCATCCAAGAGTGAGGATTTTGAATTGTATGTGTTATGCTTGCAAGTGAATCATGGAGTAAGCATTGTGTATATTCTATTGAAGTATGGATATTTTCCACTGCATAGCCTTTGATGCAACCCCTATAGTGAAAGAAGGATCCTAGGGTTACTTTTATCAACATAATATTTTGGCATATTATTACAACTATATTAAAAGTGTCAAAGATACTTGAGATCCTTCTCAAGTACACTCATAAAGGCATGTATTAATAGAGTTGTTGAGTATCAATTAATCAATGATTCCCATATGCTTCTGCAAATTGTTTGAAGACCTTGAAGACTATCAAGGATGATATGTTCCAAGGAGATGAAACAAATGTTCTATAGGATGTTAGAACATTATTACTGGTATGCATCTACCAGTTAAAGAACAGATGTTCTGGATTCTAAACAAATGTAGTGTGAGTACATATGTTTAGAACCTGCTCCTGATCTGGAAGAGGAGACATCTGCTTATCAGTTGATCAAGACACGATCAACAAGTTATTATACTCCAGATGTTATTTTATTTATGACCTATTCTTATGGGAGTATCAAAGTAAATCTCAATGCAAGTAAGAAGACTCATAAAGGTACTTCGTTCAGTCCCCTTATGAGAAATTAAGATGAGCTTATATCTGGTACATTCTTCTGATCAAAGGAACCAAATATGTGAAAAGGTGTTTATGACCATAGAACAAATTTTGTTTCGAGCTGAATACTGTGTGTCAACCACACTGAATTATAGTCATGAATATTGAATGCCCTATTTATTGTCCAGGATGGGTATTGTCAAGATGAATCAAGGAAGACATATTATCTTAAAGAATTTGCATACTTTTGTGTTATGCCATGATTAAGTCTGATCCAGAAACCTAGATGAGGGACTCTCCTCTATAGGTACAGACTATAACATCCATCATCTCAAAATCAGAGTGAAAATCTAAAGAAAACCTTATTGAGATGTGGCTCATATTATTCCTTGATGTGTAAATTGTATGGATGTAAAGTTGGTAGTTGTTGTGACTCTTATGTGATTTCCCCCAAGTGTTATGAATAAGGTATTATGGATGCTACCCCTAGAACCATAAAGGATAATGCTGTATCAAATGTCAAAACATCATCTTAGAGTCTTCAGTTATTGAAAGTTGTATTATTGTCAAGAAGAAAATATATGTGTGAAGATGTAATCAGTCAGAATGATCTAGTGTGAGTAGTTAATTCTAACTGACGAACTGAAAAGTACTTTGACAGGAGACTAATTACTTATTATATGTGCATCCTGAATGCAAAATTCATATACTCTATTGGGAGTTGAGTGTATATATGATGAACCTATGGGATAGCGTGAACTGAATATCAATATCAAAGTTTACTGTTATCTTCACAAGTTTTAGATGTGTGGCAATGTTATTTGGTGATTATTTGAAGAGCTGATTCAACCTAAAGAGATGTATACAAATGTTGTCAAATATCTTGATGGGAGCTGGATATTTGTGATAACTGTATGGAAATCTGAATCAAGAAAGAGAAGAAGATTGTGATGAATAATGAAGAATGTTCTACATAAAGATGTAAGATCACAACTATTGAAGACACCAGAGATTGAAGAAGGAGATAAGGTTCAGACTTATCTTTTGAAGACATATAATTAGTTATACACATGGTTAACTAAGAGGTTTCTTCTATTACAAGTTACAGAGTATGGTAATCTGAATCTTGTGTGGCAAGCAAACTAAGGATTCCTAATTTGGAAACTGTAGCAAATTCTAAATGAAGAATACTTCAAGTATTATAAGGAACAACATCAAAGATGTCCTTATTTTGTATATCTCAGGGGGAGTAAGGGGTATTGAGATCAGCAAAGACAGTGTAATTCTGCTTCTAATCATATGGAAATTATTTTAAAGACTAGTCTTTTCAAGCCAGAAGAACAATGTCGAACAAGAAGTCAAGACATATCTCAAGACATGTTTTATCCTTAAATACCAACAGGGATAGTTCTTAAAATTTTCATCTAAGATGTGTATTGATGGTGTGTATCACGTGTTCTGATTTGACGCATGTTTTGGATATTGTCAGTTCCAAAATAAATAGATTGTATTAAAGGCATTCATTGCCTTCAGCCCGTGCACAAGTTCACCTGATGCGGTTCTTATTGAAGTAGTTTTTCTTGACCAAGAAAACTTTTATAGTCTAGGTATGTTATTTTAGTTGCTCAGGTATTTAGAGTGTCTTTTTGTTTCCTTTTCTTCTCTTCATTTCGTGTTGTGTCTTCGTTTACTCTCATGTCCTTTGTTCAAATATGGGTAAGTTTAGAGTCTTTAAAGGTTATGCTTGTCAACTTGTGGAAAACATAGGTAAAAGGGTAGTGTTCATACGTTGTTAAGTATGAGGTCACTCTTTGCAAAGATGTTGAATAAGATGTCCTATTCTAAGTCTATTTGTTCTTGTAGTTTGTGCAAGCTTATGTTTTGTGTCTTGTTTTTGAGTTATGAACACAAATTGTGTCTTGTGTTCTGAGTTATCCAATATAGAAGTTTGGTACTCTATGTCTGTAAATGGATAGTTCAAGTGTTTGTTTCTGTTAGTGAGTTTCCTCTTGTGCTTCAAAAGAGGATGATTGTGTCAATCTATGTCGTAGCATAGTTCTCAGTTTGAGGGGAATATTTACTATCTTCTTCCTCATGTGCATCATGGCCTCAATATTTCTCCTTCTTTGTAAAGATGGTGCCTATGATGTTATGTTTCCTGGGCTATAGTGAGTTCTCCTTCAACAAGTCTTTGTCTTATTATGGCTAAAAAGGGGGAGAAGTGGTTATGTTATGCTATCTTTGAAGAGCAACTTTTAAGGGAGAGTAACTTTGTGTGATCTGTGGGATCCTTAAAAGAGAGAGAACATTGGAGTGAGACCTGCCAGAAAGATGTCCTAGTATGATGTTTCAACATCATAAAAGAAGACTGAAGACTGTCACTTGTAAAGTTTGAAATATCATAAACAGTGACTACTGAAGACTTCTAAATTGTTGCTTCTGGATTAAATTGTTTAAACCCTTGTATATTTTATTATTCTTTTGTAATACGAAGGTTATGTAAATTAGTTTTAGCCAAAATAAGCCAAAGGGGGAGATTGTTGATTCTCTATTTTTAGGATTAACTTTATGTTCGGTAAAACTAATTTAGCAACAATAGGTTAAATAAGATTTATAACTTGTAAGGAGAAAGCAAATTGAAGTTCCGTTTAATGGAGAAACATGTTGTGTTGAAATGTTTCAACATCTGGAACAACATGTCGAAGAAGATGTCACGACATCGTGTTTGAGCTGACAGATTGGATTATGTTATGAAGCAGAATATTCCTAAGGAGAATATTTTGCAGAATTGTAACAACTTACTTGTTGTTACTTGGAGCCCAAATTATGGAGACATATTAGGGAGACTTTATAGAAGAATCTATTGCATATTTGTTGATTCTCTATTTGTTGTTATAACAATATGGAGATATTTGTGGAGAATATCTTGGAGCAGTTTGAGCAAGATGTTTTGGAGAATATTGTGAAGCATCTTTAGCAGTAGTTTGTTATGATGTAAAGGCTCAGTTCTAGTTGAGTAATAGGTTATAAATAGAAGCTTTGTAACCTAAGTTTATGTACCAGCCGTAATTAAATATAATGTAGTTTTTAGGGCTGAGTCTGTAGAGTGAACCTCCTGGATTGTGGGAAGGTCACCATGTGTACACCTCGAAGCCTATATGTAAGAGGGTGTTATGTTCTTGGAGGAAACTGTGAAGTAACTCCAAGGTGTGGCCTAAGTTAGAAGCATATTGCTTTTAGTCTTAGTTAGTTTGTGTTACAAGTTGATTGTATTTGTATTGTGTTTGAAGTATGGTATCTTCAAACTGTTTTTAGTTTTGTTTAGTGTCACAGTTTGTGATACTGAGGGAGTGAGCGGAGGTTCTCATATCTAAGTGTGGTATATTAGGTAGAAGTGTCATTGGGTAGTTTGATTAAGTGAGGAGGTGTAACCAGGGAAGGTTTAGCTCCGAGTTAATCTTTGATTGATTTTGAACTTTCCCGACTTGTCCCTTGTCGTTTGTTGGTTGTAAACATGTCTGTGTTTGAGTGAACAATTTTTGTCACTCTAATGTTTGTTGTATTTTAAGATAAACAAATGTCTTTGATGAATGGCCAATACATTAGAAGATAATACAAGCTACAAAGGTTCTGAGAGTAAAGCTTGAAGACTCTAAAGTTACTCTAATACGTTTGTTTGAAGAAACCAGTCAGAAGATCTAAAGACAGAAGTGTGACTTATGTCAAGAGGCTATATGTAACATGGTGAGAGAACTGACTTGTTTGTTTTGCATTTTATCGCAATGTTGCGGATAGCAAGAGTCGCCACCGACTTTTATTTTATCCAATTAAGGGAAGGCGAAAAGAACAGGAGAAGACCTTCGTTAGATTCTGAGTAAGGGAGACAATTATGAAAAAGGAAGGTATTAGCACCCTTTCCATCAGTAGTTATCTACGGGCTCTTAATTGCTTAGCTCACTTTATAAATTGCTTTCTGTGTGTGTTTGAAAAGATTTTTGAAAAGGGCATTTCGCTTTGACTTTGTAATGATTCTCGCTGGAATGTATGCGAAGTGTTTGGAAATGTTTTGTTTTGGAAAAGGCTTTGTAATGATTCACGCTGGAATGTATACAAAGTGTTTGAAAAAGATTTTGAAAAGTCTGAGGTGTAGAAAGTATTTTGATTGAGCAAGCAAAAGAGACTTATTTACCTACTCAGAACGATCGTTTCCGTGTTATTTTTGCTTTCCTTTAGAATAAAGCTATCCATACCATTGGTTGATAGGTAACCTTATTCGTTGGATGTAAAAGGACATTCGAAGGGACATCAGATGGTCATAGAAGACAACATGTAGGGATACCTTAGCATATTCGTAGGGACGATCATCACTTTTTGTAGGCAACAATCGAGGGACGAGATCATATATTCGTAGGCAACAATCGAGAGTCATCGAGGGACTATGATCTTTATATCAAAGGGACTATGATGATATGTTTGTAGGCGTCTTAGCTAAGATATCCCTACGTTCGAGGGACATGACCATTATTCAAAAGGCAACGAGAGAGGAGACCCTAAGGTGGGTGCATGTGTGAAGAGTGGGTTATGTTCAGATACTTTATCTTAATTATTAGTGATCTAGATTGATTGAGTTAATCTTGCCATACACGTCTAATTACTAGCAGTTAATATATGCGGAAAGTAAACTGCAGGAATGTAAAGTGAGGAAAGTAAAGGTCCTACGCTATTACATGATTTTGGGGCAGTTACATAATAGAGGTGCGGAAAGTTAAGCCAAAAAATAAAATCCTACGCTATTACAAAAATATCCTTGCGACCTATACATCGATTTCTAGAATTTAAATGCGAAATAGAAGTAAATAAATGAAAGAAAATGTTTAAGGATAAGAGAGAGTGTCTAAACCCTAATTATGAAAGAAAAAATATTTTTGATATTTTTTGAAATCGATTTAGTTAAGAAAACCTAATTTCTAAGTTAATTATTAATTAATTATGAAAAATAATTTAAATCATGAGAAAAATAAATTATTTTTATGTCAAAAATTAATTAAATGTTTAATTAACCTAAATATGAAACTAAATTATTTTTGAGATTTTTGAGAATAGTTAAATTAATTTGAAAAGAAAATTAAACAAAATAGAAAAAAAGAAAAGGTTAGAAGTGTTTCAAGAGGAAAAATGGTAAAAAAAAATGGATTTGGTCCCTACAAGGCTTGAACCCGTGACCTGGAGGTCATGAGTTTAAAACTTTACCACTCCTCCATGCTGCATATGGTGTTAGAACACGCCTCCAATTGTTTTTTTGTGTTACCTGCGTAAAAATAAAAAATTATGGAAAAAATTGCCAAAATGCAGATTCGAACCAGCGACCTGATAGAGGGAGGGACCAAACGCGCGCATGTGTTACCACTGGGGTAGTGATACATCCATGTATCAAAGTAAAACAATAAATATATGTGTGATCATTATTTCTGATTTTTGATTTTTTTAACAAAACACACGTGTGAGACCCAAGACCATTGTGTAAGCCAATTAGATGGAGGAATAGCGCCACGCAGGGAGTCAACGTTCCAACGCCGTGGTCTTCGTCGGAGCTAGGGCTCCGGTCATCTTCCCCGATCGACCTTCAACCTAAAAACCTACAAAATCGACCAAAAACCAAAAACCAAGTGCCCATATCAACTATATTGGACCCTACGATCATGATGGCGGGGTTTGTTCGTCCTAGAACGGCCTGTAGATATGGTTTCGAAACTCAACATCTTGCTTGCCTTAACAATGGCATTTTTTGATTTGGCCACCAAACCTTGCAAACGATGACTCTATCCTACTCTATTAAACCTCAGGAACACATTAGTATGGTTAGTTTAAATCAAAACACGATAGAAATCAAAATACGAATATCAAAAGTATGATGCAAATTGAGTTCATGGTATGCACGAATCATGCATGTTTGGCCATGGTTCTTGGCCTAGACTTACTCTATGATACCTCAGGAGACTGTTTGAATGCTTAGACTTGCTTGAATATGGCTGGAAATTGGAACACAAATATTCAAGTTTGTATGAAAATTTGGAGAATTAGGGTTGTCTCATGAGGCTAGGGTTTCGTCCCTTAGTCTTGTGGATGTGTTATGTATATATAGAGGAGGAAATTAGGTTAAGAATTATGAAGGAATTACATGCCAATCAATGAGATAATATTTGATTTGGAGAAAAACTAAATATTGCCTTTTTGAGCCAATTTCAATCAAATCTCTTGCCAATCTTCATTATTTGAAATAATCAGATCATTTGGCTTGCTTGGACCTCAAGAATGAGAGAAAATCAATCTTGCACTTAATGTTTTGATTTTATATCTTTTATTTTAATTAAATTTGTTTTAAATGAATGAAAGTCCAAAATAAATAAAAATAAAAGATAAAAAACGTGGCCTTGGGCTTGGAGGTTCTAATTCAGATAAGAAACAAGTTTGAACCAAGAAAAGTTAGGCCCATTTGGAAAAAAATTGATTTTTTTCAAGTATTTCTCTTTATGCACCTCCTAAAAAATGCTCAACTTTCAGCACTTGTTACTTGCTCAATTTTCCATATTTTTACGTGTTCTTGGACTTTTTAGAAAGCTCAAGATGTCCTCTAAACAACCCTTTAGTTTCATTTTCATTGAAGTTTCCATGCTCATGAACACTTCTTCACAAAAATATGACTTTTTGTTGACTTTTAAAAGGACCTATAATATTTTGATCCATAACTTCCAAATGAAGCATTTTTTACCAAAGCTTGTGATACATGAAGTTGTAGAGAATTGAATTCCCTTCAAAATGAGCTTTGGTGGAAAAATTTCTGATAAAGTATGTGAAAGTTATGCTTGGTCAAAGTTCTGTTGACTTTTATCTAAAAAACCCTAATTTAGAAACTTTGACTTTTGATCAAATCTTGACTTTTCTTGATGAATCATGATCAACCCTTGATCAAATGATGAATATTACTTCAAAATATTGATGTTGACAAAACATTATGAAGTTTGACTGTATGTTGACCACAATTGACTTTTTGTCCAATATAGCTAATTTTCAACCATCTGAGCAATTGGATGAGCAAATTTGACTTGTGAGGCTTGAAACTTGACATGGTGATACCTTGAAGCATATTATGAGGTATGATGACCACTTGAAGTATTAGAAACCCATCTTGACTTGAGAATTGAAACACGCTAGTTTTGATTGATTGCTTAGGAGAGGGTTTGTCTGGTCAACCCTTGTGAAATCCTTGAGTATGGAGTTGTGAATTGTCTTGAGAAGTAGGAGGGAAAATTTTGGGGTATAACACTATAGAATCAAGTTTCAGAAGACAAAGGGTTCTTAAGACCAAGTGCTTAAATATTCTAAAGATGTGGATCTGAAGATTCGAAAGACTTGAAGTTCTTCTAAACTTAGGTTACAACACAAAGGGTTCTGAAGACCAAGTATTGAAGACTCTGAAGAATGTGATTCTGAAGATTCCAAGACTTGAAGTTCTTCTGAACTTAGGTTATGATACAAGGTTATAAGACCAGGTGCTGAAGACACTGAAGAATGTGGTTCTGAAGATTCCAAGACTTGAAGTTCTTTCAACCTTTGGTTACGATACAAGGTTCTTCAAAACCAAATGTTGAAGCTTCTGAAGAGGAAGATCTGAAGATTCTGAAGACTTGAAGTTTTGATCAACCAAAAGTTAGATTCTCCACTTCTAAACTCATGCTCGCAAAAGCCTCTGAAGTATAGAAGGAAACAAGATAATGTTAACGTGGTACAACAGTACATGGTACAAGCAAAACATTTCACACCACTACCATGAAAGGACAAATCAACTATACTATCTTGTCTACTACCGTGATTCAAAGATACCAAGTTTTGGATTGCCAAGAATGCCCTCCAACGGCTATATTAATTTGGTAAGCTATAAAAAGGAAAAATCATTCACTATGTAGTTGTTGGTGTTCAAAAAAAAATCAAAAGGAACACAACCAAATGCTCTCAAGAAAATATTAAAAATATCAATAACAAGATCAACTGTGTCAGATTAGATCTCATATCATGTCACCGACTATGAGATAACAATGAAGATATCAGTTATGGAACTCATCGACAAATACTGCAAAAGCTTGTAAAGCTGCAGATGATGATCAGGGAAGATGTAGAAGGTTTCTATAAGATGTTACTCAAATATTCATCATTAACATCTTGGAAGAAACTCTACAGAAGCAAAGAGTTGTTGCTCGAAACTTGCTTAGAAGTAGAAGACTTCAAGACTCAAATTCTTAGGGGGTTGTCTGTAAAGAAACTACTTGGAGATCAGAAGCATAAGGCACAAGAGTTGTTGTTCATATTTGTGCTCTAAACTCAACATTTGTGTAATCAGCTTATCATAAGAAAATTGTAAAAATAAAACCCTTTCAACTGAATGTTGGAGTCAATGATTGTTATATTTGTCTAGATCCCTGAACATATCATTGACATTCCTTGAGGAAGCGAGTGAAGCTCAGAAGATCAAGAAGACAATGGTTGTTGGTCATTGTGGGAAATGCTATCAGATGATCAAGTGCAATTAGATTCTGATTAGGTTAGTGAATGTTATATCTATCTAGATCCCTGAATGTGTCATTGTATGTTAGTCACTGACAATTGGCCTTTGCAATTGTAATCAAATTAATTATAGTGGATTAAGACCCTGAGTTCAAAGTGAAACCACCTCGGAAGGGTGGACTGGAGTAGCTTGAGGTTATCAAGTAAACCAGGATAAAATCACATGTTCTCTACTTTTACATTTAATTATTTATTTATAATTTTGTAACTCGTTAGAAGCATTAGTTAAGAAGCGATCTTACAAAGCAAAAGTTCAGAAGCATGAATCAACGTGAAGTAGTGTAAAGTGTGAAAAGTTTATCAAGAAGTAAAAATCCAATTCAAACCCCCAATCTTGTGTTTTCTTCACGCCTTCAAATGGTAGCTTGTGGTATAAGGTATTAGCCTCTCGATATGGTGAGAATGAGGGGGCGGTTGAATATAGGGGCATCAGGGGTCTGTGTGGAGGGAGAGTGTGAAGAGAGTTCATCAAGGGATTGGATTGAATGTTAGTGGGTGGATGAGTGATAATATTGAGCGAGTAGTTGGTAATGATGAAACTCTTTGTTCTGGAGGGATTCTTGGGTGGTGAGAGTGGTGTTGATGGATAAATTCAGAAGACTTTTTGACTTGTCGGAGTATAAGGAAGCTACCGTAGCCTAGATGTTTAATTTAGGATGAGGAGCGGGCAGAGAGGCTTGGTGTTGGCGGATTCATTTGTTTGTATGGAAGGAAAAGTTGATGGGGGAGTGTGTTAGGGTGCTGGAGACGGTGGAATTACAGGAGATAGTAGAAGATTCTTGGGTTTGGCGACTTCACTCTTCAAATTTTATAATGTCTGTAGTGTTTATCAATTGTTGACGAAGAAAGAGGTTGTTCAATTGTTCAGTGGTTCTTAGGTTTAATGGTTGAAAGTGGTCTCTCTTATGGTAAATCTTTTTATTTGGAGGATATTTTGTATTAGATTGCGGACATAGGACAATTTGGTGCAGCGTAGTATTTTATCGGTCAATAATCAGACTTGTTCTAATAAGTGTTCTCATAATGAGAATAAGGACCATATTTTTGTTTGTTGTCCTCATTTTAATAGTGTTTGGACGATGCTAGCTGAGTAGCTTGGTTTTTTGTCGGTCTTTCAGGGCCAGTGCAGGGAACATCATGATAATTTTGTTGCTTTGGTGGGTAGGATAAGGATTATCATATTATTTTGCATGTTATTTGGATTGCAACAATGTGGAGAATTTGGAAGGCAAGGAATCAACGATTTTTTTTCCAGAATTCAAGTATGTCGTTAATGACAATTGTTGAATAGGTTAAGCTTCAGTCGTATTAGTGGTTGAAATCTTATTTTATGGGTTTCAGGGATGACTGTCCTCTTTAGAGGATCAATCGTATGCAATGTATTACAAATAGTCTAAGTTAGTTACATTTAGTGTGTTGTGGTGGTTGGTTTTGTTGTTTTTGTGTTGTTAAACTCAAGTTGGTGATGTAATAACTTTTGGTAGTGTTTCAAGTATGCCTTGTACTTTAAGGAGTTTTTTTCTTTGTAATATATATTTTAGCTTCTTAAAAGACAAAGTAATTTTATATTATTGAAAATGAAAGGAAAAAAATTGATGCTAGTATATTCTGTCTCTAAATACAAAAGTTTTTTTTTGTTGCATTTCTAACAAATAAATATATATAAACTAATAAAACAAATACAAATAAATTTGATTGTAATTTTAAAATCTTAAAGAGAATACAACAAACTAAGTAAGTACGTCAATCCTAGCAAAATTCTCTCTTTCTCTCACGACACTCTTTTGTGATTTCTATTAATATGAGCAGCTAAGTTTTGGAGTTTTGGAGTTCCGGATAAAAGATTTTCATCACTAAAATTCAAATTATAATTGAAAATTCATGTATTATTATTTATTACTTCAATTATGATTTCTATTAGTATGAGCAGCTAAGTTTTTTATTGAATAGGATTTATTAGATGAATTTGGTTTAATTTGTTGGCTCACATGTTTGTGTTTCTTACTATTTTCTTATTTGATTAATTCATTATTGTTATTCAATTTAAATTCATATTTTATATGTGTTTACAAATTCATATAGTGATTACCAATCATAACTTTATGAATCCAAACTAAAGTAACCAATTCAACTTAATAATAGATTAAGTATTAGAAATGATAAGTTGTCACTTAAGATTTAACACTCTTAAAATTTTCTGTTTTAACTATTCAGTTGATCAAAGGAATTAGGGGTCATAGTTTAGAAGAGTGAATTATGCACCAAGTGATTGAATATAAGGACTAAGATAACATCAACTTAGGACAAATAAACATCAACATCAACGGAGACATTCAGAAGATTCGAAGCAAGACCTAATCATTATTATCTAATCAATATTTATAATAATTTTGTTTCCCAATTTTGTGTGTTCTAACAATTTAGTCATAGTAAATAATAAAAAAATTTAACTGGAAAATAAAAGATGAAAAATTAAAATAGAAAACACAAAAATGAATTTAAGCCAATATGTAAAATATTGTATATTACAACGTAACTAATAAAATTATACATACATAGTAACTCACTATTTGAGATACTTTAGTCATTATTTTATTTTATTCTATTTTATTTTGATGAGCATAATTAGGTTAACTAATATTTCTTAGTTATTACCAAACCATCTTCTAAAAGGATTTTCATGTTTTTCTCCTTTATTACCACCTCCACCTGTTTTTCTCATGGGCTGAACAAGATCTTCATCCTGTCTTTTTCCAAGTACATGTTCCGTTTCATGTAACTCTTTTTTAGGTCCAGTTATTTCTTGTTCATGACCATTCACTTTCATGGGCTGAACAAGATCGTCGTTCCGTCTTTCTCCAAGTACATGTTCTGTTGCATGTAATTCTTTTTCAGGTCCAGTTATTCCTTGTTCATGACCATTCATTTCCATGGGCTGAACAAGATCACTGTCCCGTCTTTCTCCAAGTACATGTTCCGTTGCATGTAACTGTTTTTCAGGTCCAGTTATTCCTTGTTCATGACCATTCACTTCCATAGGCTGAACAAGATCATTGTCCCGTCTTTCTCCAAGTACATGTTCCGTTGCATGTAATTGTTTTCCAGGTCCAGTTATTCCTTGTTCATGACCATTCACTTTCATGGGCTGAACAAGATCGTCGTCCTGTCTTTCTCCAAGTACATGTTCCGTTGCATGTAACTCTTTTTCAGGTCCAGTTATTCCTTGTTCATGACCATTCATTTCCATGGGCTGAACAAGATCATTGTCCCGTCTTTCTCCAAGTACATGTTTTGTTGCATGTAACTCTTTTCTAGGTCTAGTTATTCCTTGTTCATGACCATTCACTTTCATGGGCTGAACAAGATCATTGTCCTGTCTTTCTCCAAGTACATGTTCTGTTGCATGTAACTGTTTTCCTGGTCCAGTTATTCCTTGTTCATGACCATTCACTTTCATACACCATAAACTTATAAGAAGCATTCCAAAGCAAAAAACAAGCAGATTCTTTAAATACTTAGCCATGTCTGTTAATTTTTTTTATTTTTTTTTGTGTTTGACGAGAGAATGTTGTGAATTTCAAGAAAGTGTTTGTTGCTTATATAGTAAAGGAGAGAAATCAAAGTTGTGGTTAATAATGTTTGTATTTTCCTTATATAAATAACTAGTTTTAAGGTACTAGAAAATATGTTAATGTCTTAATTTGCTATTTTTAGTTGACATTTATAATAATAATAGCTAAGTAATTTGTAATTATAGTAAAAATTTAATTGGACGGTGAAGAATCAGATCTAATTAAAACTAATTCAACTCATAAATGATGTTGATGTTACACTTGCAAGTTGTGCCTATCATTTAGGAGGTATGGAGTCAATCTATATCTATATATAATATATAATATATAATATATAATATATAATATATAATATATAATATATTAAATTCAATGCATCAAATAATATAGCGACACATCATCAATTATAATTCTAACACATCATCAAATATAATTTTAAATTTGCCACATCATCTTATAATCTTATGTGTCATATTTCAAAACTCACTTTATCATATACTTCTATAAATTAGAGGTCACGGGTTCGAACCCTCGCAAAGACGAAATAAAATATTAATTTGAACATTATTCTCTCATATTTCAAATATAAAAGAAATGTGAAAATTCAAATACAATAAAATATTTTTTATTTTTTAGAAATTATTATAGAAATAAAAGTAACACTTGAAATAAATATATTTAATCTTAAAGTAGTTCTTACATAACTTTTAAGTATAAGTCACTTCAAACTTGTTTAAAATATAATATAGTATGCAACAATTTTTTACAGCGTCTATATACTTTACTACTATACTCTTATATAATATCAAATAATAAACTAAGACAAATAACAAAATAATAGACAAAAAAGATAAGAAAATGCAAACACAATAAAATGTTTTTATCTTATTTTAGACAAAATTGTCTAACAAGCCAATCTTACTTCAACTATGTATATTCCCTTATTTTAAGAATATTTCTCTCAAATTTCAAAAATAAAATACCCTAGCAAAAATGAAATAAAATATCAATTAGAACAAATAGGTCCAACAAACCAATTATTAATCCAACTATATATGCTCCCTTAAATTAAAAATATTTTTTCATATTTCAAAAGTAAAAGTCAATATTCAAACACAATAAAATATTTTCTGTTTCTTGAAATTATAGCAACAAAAAAAGAAGAGAAACAAAACAAAATAAAACAAAATAATAACTTTATAGAGTTTGCAAATCTAAATTATTGATAAATCTCTCAATTTTACACGAACATATTTTCTTTTTAAATAAAATGTATATTTGCCTATGTGATTAATTTATATAATTGTCCGAATTATAATTCACAAAACATGTTTGTAATATAAAATTAGTAAACATATTTTTCAAAACCAACTCTTAATATATTTATAATTTCATAAAAAAAATAATCAAGTTAATTTACCGCAGCGTATCGCACGGGTCCTAATCTAATTTTATTTAATTTTTAGTGACAAAATGAACATATACGTTTTTGTCACTAAATAATGAACATATAGTTTTTAACTAATAGCCCAATATATAGAACATTATATTTAACGGTCATTCTTATCATATATTACAAAAATAATATTATATTAAAAAATGTATTTAGTAACACAAAAAAAATAATTATATATATATATATATATATATTCACTTTTTCAGTAAAAGAGCCACTTTTTAACCATCGCAAATTATTGTAAAGTAGTTGGAGCTAATTTTATGGTTCCCTCAAATAACACCAAAACACAAAATCAGGAAAAGCAACAACATTCTTCTATTTTCTTTCTAGCTTAAATTGGTCATTTATACCTTTTTGTTAAGTGGTACATCAACACAAGTTATGTGTAGCGTAAAAACTATGAGTGTATGAATGTAAGCCATTGGATGGACTTAATTCAAAAATAATAAACAAAGTCGCCATCGTGTTTTTATTTTATCCAAAAAATTAGGAAAAAAGAGCGAATAAAATCCTAACAAAAAGATCAGAGATATGGGATCGAAGATTAGTTATGCAAAGGGAAGGTGTTAAGCACCCAAAACATCTACGGTACTCCGTAGGAATCTTTTTTAAAAATTTGTATATGTGTGCTTAAAAAAAGGAGTATGTGTACAAAATGGATGGTGGGGGAGAAAAGGAGTGTTTTTTATAGTTTTTGATTTGATGGATCTTCTAATGAGTTTCAGACCTACATACCAACAATGTGCAGTGTTGAAATCAAAACCCAATGTAGTTAGGGTATAAAAAGACTAAAATTGTGTGTTGGTTGATTTTACGAAAAATATTTTTTAAGAAGAAAGCCACAAATGACTCAAAAAGTTTGAATGAGGTTAGATGTTTTTTAGTCTTAACAAAAAGAAGTCAAAATATTATTTGATAGATTGAAAGTTTATTAAGAAAACAAGTTTAAAAATTCATGGACCTAAGTCCAAGTTTTTTATGAAAGCGGTTTGAGTTTTGAAAACAAGAATCCTTTGAAAAAGAGGGAAGATTTTTAAAATTAAAGAATATGGGAGGAGATGAAGATGCTAACCTAAGTGCATAAATAAGAATCCTTTGAAAAAGAGGGAAGATTTTGAAAATTAAAGAATATGGGAGGAGATGAAGAGGGTAACTTAAGTGCATAAAGTAAAACGTAAGGGTAAAGAAAAATCTAACTGGGTGAGAAAGCTAGTACTTGACATCAAGAGACAATATCATATCTCATCCTTTGGATTACCACACAAGCAACAAAAAACCAAACAAAAAACTAAGCTTCAGATAAATCAATGCCTTAGATGAACTCTTGTCTCAAGAAAAACGGACAGAGTAACGACTGTATTTTGAGGAAATCCACTCTTAATCGAGTATAAATCGAATACCTGCATACAAAGATAATAACCAAGCAAGACAAAATAACACCAAGGGTACATAAATCTCTGAGCTGAGGTAGGGGGTCCTAATCCTAAGTCCAAAGGTCAAACTCCGAGCATAGAGATAGTAACCAAGTCCGATTAAAAGTTTTTTAATGTTTAAGTTGAATTATTAGGTATCTTAAAAGGGAAAATAAAGCTCAAGTGAGCAAATTCAAAATGGCAAGAAAATAAAATGCTCAAGTGAGCAAAGGAAAAATGACATAGAAAATAAATGCTCAAGTGAGCAAAGAAAAAATGGCATGAAATGTAAATGCTAAAAAATAAAGTGCATAAAAATAAAGAACATAAAAATAAAAGCGAAAAGTAAAGAATGGAAAATAAAAGGCAATTGTTAAAGGTTAGAAGGATGACCATCTTGAAACTTGTCAAATATATCATCGAATTGTCAGTTGTTAGTAAAGTTAACAAGGTGACCATCTTGAAACTCGTCAATTATATCACCGGTTTTGGAACAATCACCACTTGATAAAAAATGATTGAGAATTTCAAATAGACAAGGTTAGTGAACACTTGCCAGAAGCTTGATTAAAAATCATAACGACCACACGACAAGCGTCACAAGTGTTGAACCAAGATCAAAGCTCGAGTCATTTATTGGGGCTTTTGTTTGAACATTAAAGCTCATGCCACCAATTGATCATTTCTCCTATTCGGGACAAAAAAAAAAGAATAAGATAGAGAAGAAGAAACAAGCTTTAAGGTCAACAATGCATAAGATGAATTTACTCAGTCTAACTTCGTCAAAATCAACCAACTTTCTTGGTGGATTTGGCCAAAAGGCCTATCAACACCCAAGTTTCGTTGATGTTGAGGAAGCCTATGACTCCAAATAAGTCCAAAAATCAGCAAAGTAAAAAAGGAAACAATGCAATTAAAATAACAAATAAAACATAATTTGAAATTAGATTATTTAATTGGATTTTATTGACGAAATACATAAATAGTATTCAAACATCAAAATAAAATTCTAAGAAAATTATCTAAGGTCAAATAAAGGTCAACACGTAATGACAAAAATTTCCAAAATTTTTTAAAGTTAGAAACTATTTTTTTAAAATAAAATAAAAGGTGAAATAAACCAAAAATTGTCAAAAATAGCAAGATCAGAAATAAAAATAAAATAAGGTCACCAATATTTGTCAAATGACCATAGGATTCTTCCATAATTTTTTCATAATTTAAAAATGTCAAAAAATATTTTAAAACAATTAAAAACACTAAATAAATTAGAAAAATCATAAAAAAAATATCAAATCTGAAAATAAAATTATGAAAAAATAAAAATCAGAAAGATAATATTTGAAAATATTTTTGTGAATTTTTTCATAATTTTTGAGCCAAAAATGTATTTTCTATGATTTTTTGAAGTTTAAAACATTTAAAATATAAAATCAGAAAATAAAAGCCAAAAATATAGACCATTAGATCACAGTCAAAACGCGTTAGTAAGCTAATCCAATGGATCAGACGCGCTGTGCTTGATATGGACCTCCTTGGTTTTCACACCGGATCACAAATTAAATTAAATTTTAAAAAATAAAACGAGAAAAGATATCACGCATTAGATCGAGTCTGACTCACAAAAGTAATCAAATCCAATGACTCCTATTATGCGTGCACGATATGACCAACACACTGGATTCAATTTGAAAAAAATTACATGTCACGCTCTCATTGGTTGAAGACAGACACGTAGGTCGTCTTCAACCTCCAACTATCCTCCATATGTGATTCTCAAACTGTAAAATCAATGTACATGAGTGGTATCCGTGGATTCGTCTCTTCAAGACGATCTCAACCACATGCTCGCGAAAAATTTATTTACACTGAGTGAAGATAAATTTGGAAAAAACCAGAATAATAGAGATCTCTTATTTTTATAAGTTCTCAGTCAATTCTTAATGAAAATGCAAACGCTGAAGATCACAAGGATCAGGTAGATGAGGAGAATGCAATAGAACTTGATTTGAAACGATTTGATCACGAATCCTACCTAAATGAAGTTCACTTTTAGAGCTCTGAAACTTGTCTTGGATAACACGATTCAAGGCACGATTCTTGTTCTGTTAGCTTCAGCGAGGTTCAAGGAAGAAGAATGAGTGGTTAATTTCAAACTAGAATGGCTTTAAGAGTGAAAACAAAGTTGTAGAAATGAAGGTTTGAAGTGAGTTTGGTAGCGATTTTCTGGCTCTCAAAGCTTGAGGAAATGAGTGGAATGGCTTGCTTATTTATAGGAGATGTGAATGAGATCAAAAGGGAGGGTGAATGATGCAATTTGGAGTAAAATCGTGCACATTTGTGGTCATGAAGAAAGTGTGACTTCATGTGCATCAAAACTCAATCATTCCTTGTGTTTTGATGTGCTAATTAATCCTGAGAAGTTTATAAACATGATTAGTCACGAAAACAAGGCTTAGTTTGGCTTAAAAATGAGTAGTAGCGCAAAATGCACAAATTGATGGTGTGCTTGAAACAGATTTTGGCACAAACTTTGCATTGAGGCCAAATCAAATTCCCTTGTGAGTTTTCTAATTCTCCTTGAGCCAAATGAATTATTCAAAGAGTAGAACACAATGCAAAAAGAATCAATCCCAATGGATGCTTGAGCTGAGAGATATTGCCTTTAGGATTTGTGAAAAAACAATAATTTTTCAGGCCAGGCCTTGGTCAAGCATGCCAACTTTCTAAAAATGACCTATAATGTTTTTTTTTTTTCTTGAAAATTTATCTTCCACTCAAAATTTGCTCTTGACTTTCAAAGATTACATGAATTAGACCTCTTGAATGGAATTTTGCAAAAAGAATCATCCAAAAACTCCAAAAATTGAGAAAGTTATGGCCTTATGAAATTGATGGAAATTTGTGAAATGACCTATAATCTTTTGATCTCTTCAAATAACTTCCAAACACTTTTAATCCTTGAAAATTAAATGGAGATAAAGTTAACATCTTCAATATTTTTGTGCAAAAATAATGACCTCAAGATGATAAATTATGACCAAGATATGATCTCTTGAAGTTGATTGATAAAAATTGAGAAATTCATCAAGGACTTGTAATCTTTTGACTTCTCAGGAAAATTTCCATGAATTTTCTATTCCTACCCATTGAAATAAGTTGTATTATACATCTTTAGGTTAATTGTGAAAAATATGAGCTCAAGGAGACAAGGGATGACCAAGTTATGATCCTTTGGAGTCATACAAGATAGATGAAGCATCGATCTAGAGAGTTTGCAATCACAGACCTCCAAAACAATCTTCTCATCAATTAAAACTCCTTGGATCAAAGAATATTCATATTATAAGTCCTTTTAAGAATAAAATGGCTTTGAAATCATCCACAGACTTCACACAAACACCAAAATATGGTCCTTAGAAGCCCAAAACCCTAATTTCAAAGTAGATGGCCAAGGCATGGAGGATTCTTCAACTTTGATGATCCTATTCACACATGAAGCACATACTTAGGATGAGAGACCATAGTAGATAGCAATATAAGTCTTCAATGAGAAACAATACTTTCAAAATCTTGAGAATTGAGGAGAGAAGGCATGGAAATAAACACATGAGCCTATTGACTTCTTGAATGAGAAACTTGTGCACCATTCAACTATAATATTTAGAGAGCAAAGTATACACATAAAATGATTAGCCAAGTATAAATTATCCCACACATTCAAAGGTGCTTGGTGATCCCTGTAATACAGTGAACTGACTTTGAGATTTTTGTATCGCAAATGTGCGGATAGCAAGAGTCGCCACTGACTTTTCTTTTATCCAATTAAGGGAAGGTAAAAAGTATAGAAAAAGACCTTCGTTAGATTCTGAGTAAGGGAGAAGGTTATGAAAAGGGAAGGTATTAGCACCCCTTTTCATCCGTAGTTATCTACAGGCTCTTAGTTGCTTTTAGATCACGTTAAAATTGTTTTCTGTGTGTTTGAAAAAAATGTTTTGAAAAGGCATTTCGCTTTGACTTTGTGATGATTCATGTAGGAATGTATACAAAGTGTTCGGAAATGTTTCGTTTTGAAAAGAGTTTGAACTTTGACAAAAAAAGTGTGCGGTGTAAAAAGTATTTGATTTGAGCAAGCAACTAAAAGTCTTATTACCTACTCAGAATTGGTCGTTTTCGTGTTATTTTATTCTCCTTTAGAATAGCGCTATCCATACCATTAGTTGGTAGGTAACTCCATTCGTTGGATGTAAGCGGGACATTCGAAGGGACATCGGATGGTCATAGAAGGAACCTTGTAGGAAGTATCCTAGCACATTCGAAGGGACTATCATCATTTTTCGTAGGCGACAATCGAGGGTCAAGATCATGTATTCGTAGGCGACATCGTGGGTCTATGATCTTTGTATCGAAGGGACTATGATGATTTGTTTTGAAGGCAACGGTGCTAGAATACCTCTACGTTCGAGGGACTTGACCATTTGAATTCGTAAAGGCAACGAGAGAGAATTACCCTAAGGGGTGCATGTGTGAAGAAGTGTGGCAAATTCAGATATGTTATCTTGGAATTATGAGTGATCTATTTCCAATTTTAATCTTGACATACACGCCTAATTACTAGCAGTTTATAGGGTGCAGAAAGTAAATTGCGGAAATGTAAAGTGCGGAAAGTAAAGTCCTACGATATTACATGGCTTTGGGGCAATTACATAATTGAAAGTGCGGAAAATAAAAGCCCTAATTATACTATTACATCTCATAGGCAATTACATAATTGGAAAATAAAAACAATAAAAATCGTCCGAAACGGTACAACCTGTGAACAGATACAAAATCAGGAAATACGAGAAAATTGCATAAGAAGAAAATGTTAGTAAAAATAACTATTTTTGAATGAGAAAATTTTTTTGTGTTAATAATGACATTAATATGATAAGATAAATTTTTGGGAATTTTTGGAATTGATTTGATAATTAAAAAACAATTAAAAGTCATTTAAACAATTAATTAATAATTAAATTAAATATGCATGCAAAAATAATAATTTTTATATTAAAAATTAAATAAACATTTTTCTGATGATTATGCAAAAAATAAATATTTTTGGTGTTTTTTAAATGCATGATAAAAAATATTAAAAATAAAATAAATTGGATGGAAAATATTAAAGAAAAATAGGAAAATATGAAAATAGTTAGTTTTGCAAAAAGAGAAAAATAACATGGTCCTGACCAGGTTCGAACCTGTGACCATTGAGAGCATCTTCCAATCCCAACGCCTTAACCACTGGACCAACGTGTACTTGGTGTTTGTGAAACTGGAATCAATTGTTTTTAAGTGTACACGTGTCAAGGATTTTTAAATTCAAAGCACAGTCAGCAAGTGGACTCCGGGTTGAGTGAAGGAGCGAATCAGAAAGCACGATTGTGCCACGCGTGCCTCGTCGGTTTCAACATCGGTCAATGACGTCGGAGCCCTAGCTCCGGTCGTCTTCTCCGGCAGCTTCAACCTTCAAACCTGCAAAACAAGGGAAATAAATGGCAAAGGGATACCCTACCCCCCTAAATCGACCATTCCGAGTTCAATGGTGCCATCGTTTTGGCTTGAAAACGGCTGTATCGTGAGTTTCGAAGAAGAGAACAAAAACTGCCCTAACAATGGCAATTCGGATTCCGGTTGACATGGGCTTCATGTAATCACCCAAACCTGCTCTATGATACCCCAGGAACTCATAATAATGGTTAGATTCAGGTAAAACACGATGGTAATTAAAAAACGAATTCAAGAAATATATGCATATGTATGATCATGTAGGGCACGATTCAGGTAGCTTCAGCCATGGTTCTTGACCTGGACTTACCCTATGATGCTTCTGGAACACGATTGAGTGCTCAAACTGGACTGGAAACGGCTGGAGAATGAATTTCGAAAATTGCAATTTTGAGAAAAATTTGAGCAAAGTAAGGGTTGTTGTAGGGGCTAGGGTTTCGTCCCTTGTCTTGTGCAGCATGCTTGGTATTTATAGAGTGAGGAATGAGTGCAAAGAGAGTGAAAAAAGATATGGTATTCAATGTGAAATTAATTCTTTTCAAATAAAATCAAATTTTGAGAAAATTTGATTTTTCTCTTCCATATGCAAGCTAGCACGGAATTGGCAAGTATTGTGGGCTATCTTGGACCTCAAGTTTGATAAAAATCCAATCCTTTTGAAAATATATCGTGTTTTCATATTTTATATAATTTAAATTTGAATTAAATGTGAAATTCCTGGCAGCAGATACGTGATGTCACAGAGAATGTTATGACACACTATCTGACACTCTGTTAACAATTTACACAGTAAATATAAATAACAGTAAAGAACACAATAAGTTGTTTACCCAGTTCAGGGAGGAAATTCACTATTAGTAGAATTAATTCAAGAATAAACCAACCAGTTTATCTCCTTCACTTAAAAGCTACCCAATGCAACTTCAACCTAACTCCTACTTAGATCTGAGTTCCTACTCACTCCCCCTCAATCACAGCAGTGATATCAACCTATTGAATAATTGAATTGTGAAGACACACTTCAATAAACTATCTTGATCTCGCTTCAAAGCTTTCAATCAAGAGACAAACACTCGTGCTTTAAAGCTTTGAGTGATAAACTACCCTTACAAAACAAATCCTAGTCCAAGGCACTTATCAATTGATAATTGCTTGGCTCACAAGAGATACTAGAATTACAAATACCAACTGTTATAAATCCTAACAGTACACAAATAACAACCTGCTATATCTTCAATAAATTTCAGAGGCGCAACACAGTTGTAAGAGTTGAATTCCTTTTATAGAAGCAGTCCTGAAACTTCAATTTTGGGCTTCCATAAAGATAGCTAGGGTTCACTTAATTTAATCCTAAAAACATGGTCTTTTCAACAACCAATTTAGGTTTAATTAAGGTTAACCTAGCAGCCACGTGAGCATGCTTTCTAATAACAGAAAAACATAAAGTAGCAGCTCAACAAACTTCCTGAAAAGTCTCAGGAAAAAACAGATTATGCAGAACAAAATGTCACACTGAATGTCATAACATCTGTTATGACATCAGACTATTTTCTGCAGAATTTCCAGCACGGCTTTAGCTTCCAGTTCTGAGCTGTATTTTAACATCCTTAGCAGGTAGGATTTATCTTCAATCTCTGAATGTCATGACATTTATCATGACATTGCTAAAGTCTAGTTTTACCAAAATTAATGCCAACTTAAAACACTAACAAACTCCCCCTTTGGCACATTTTTGGCTAAAACTACTTAACACATCAGAGTACCTATGCAGCAGAAGACAAACTAGTTCTAAGCTTAAAGAAACTAGAACCTAGAGATAAGATAAATTCTACCCATACAAAAATCCCACAATTGCCCACATACAAAATTTAAAACAGGCCATACAGGTTCCCCAAAACCCATACTACTGTCACACAGTAGTTCTTCTCCCCCTTTTTAGCCATAAAGGGCCAAAGGAAACAATACAATTGCCCCAAACAAACAACATATAATTAAGTACCAGTATTGTTTTAGAGGTACATTTCTGTCAAGGGATTACAAATCTGTCAACAAAATGATTACAATCATCCAAGATTAAACAAAATACAGAGCAGGAAATAATTGACAGAACAAAGATTCAGAGGCAACAGGAGCAACTCAAGTGCTTTCTTCTCCAGAAGAAGCACTATGGAATGAGACATCTTCAGAATCATCTTCATCAGCAGCTGCCATCTGGACATCCTTATCACCAACAGCCTCATCAGCAGCTATCCCTTCATCCTCAACCTCTGTGTCCTGCTCCAGTTGAGTGATCAGCTCTTCAAGACTTTGTTTCCTTGCTTCAAGTTCCATACAGGTCTCTTTCAGTACAACAATGACATCTCCCTTCTGAGAATTTGTCTTGTTTCTTGATGTCTCAGCAGATGTTATGACAAAGTCAGGAACATGCTTCCCTTGAAATAGCTTGTAGTGGAAGCCAAGGGCATGAGCTCTTTTACTCACTGTATCTCCATCAACCAGGATGTCAGGGTATTGATCAGTTATTATACCACACAATAGGGAGGGAAAGGCTATTGGTCCTTTGATAGCATAGCTGTCAGCATGCTTGATTGTCTGATCAAAAATGTAGGATCCATAGTCAAATGTAGCCTGAGTGCCTACTACATATATGAATCTTCCCAGTCCATTAGAGATGGTAGATTTGTGATTGGTTGGGACCCCCAGTTTGCAGCACCAATCTTATGCAGGATGGCAAATTTGACACTTAACTTGCTTGCTGAGAGTTTTCCCTTTAGAGGCCATTGTCTTACTTGTTTGGAAGTGATGGTTTGACAAATCTTGTTGTCAGTTTCCTCCAGCTCTGGCTGAGTATTAGCAGATCTACCCAGGAATCTGTTGATCACATTTGGAGAAAACTTGACTTTCCTCCCCCTCACATATACAGTTTGGTAGTCAGCAGAGTTCCTATCCCCACAGCCATTTGACAGATTGACTATAAACTTTTTCACCAAAACTTCATAACAGTTTGAGAGACTCACCACTGTTTTCATCAGTCCTGCCTCCTTAACCAGGTCAACAATTTCCTTGCATTCAAGAGCACTCTTGTTTAACTCTCTTTCCAGAGCCACCCTTTTTAAGCAAACATATTTCCATCTTCCAGCATTTTCAGGATGATGGAAGGAAATGTTATCAATGGCCACTTCAGGCACCTTGTGCAGTTTTCCAAGAGCTTGCTTCTTTCTGGGATGAATGTCTGTGACATTCTCTTCAACATTAAATTCAGAGTCTTGATCTGACTCTGATGATTCAGGCTCTTTCCTCTTTTTCACAATTGGTGTTCTCTTTGGTCTAGAGCCACCACCAACAGTACAGTTTTTACTCTACTTCTCCTTGTAGAGGGTCCACCCTTGTGATACTTCTCAGTCTTGCACACATCTTCAGTATCATTCTCTTTAGCAGGGCTCTGTGAGACTGCCTGTTTTCCCTTCCGTTTCATTATTCTTTTTGCAATGCTCGGATTGACATTGGCAATAAGATCATTGTCTGAGAACACTTCATCTAAGTCAATGACTGGAGGTTCAGGTAAATGATCAGTTTCTTGGACTAGAGACTCTTCCAAAATACTGTCAGAGATGTAGTCATCAGGGACTTTACCAGAGGCACACCTGGCTGGTGATTCTTCAAGAATGCTATCAGAAATATATTTAGCAGGGGCCTTTTTATAGGCAAATTTTGCTGGGGACTCTTCAACGATACTATCAGAAATCACATCTTCTTTATCAGTAGGAGTTTCATTACAAACATCATCAATACGTACTTCAGAGTCTTTAACTGAAGAGTCTTCATTACTCTTGGCAGGGGAAGACACATGATCACCAGATGTCACGACATTCTTAATGACATCTGGAACAACTGCTAAGCTAGGGCTAGCAGACTTACAGTTTAGGGGAATTGAAACCCCAGGAACAGATTGGTCTTCGTTGAGAATCCTGGTTACTAATCTAGCAATGGCTATATGCACAACCCTAGACTCCTCTGTGTTTACTATTTCTGGGGGAACAGAAGAGGATGGTACAGAAGTCTTACCCGAGGGAGATGCTTGAGTCCTTCTTGCATTCTTTGTGCGCAATTTCTTGACCTTTTCTGGGTCAGTAGCTATTGCATCCAATGGTGTAACCCTCAGTGCTTCAGCTTGCATGGCTTCATTATTTGCCCTGACTTCAGCCATGGATGGAGATGAAGACCCTGTTTCTTGAGATGATGAGGATGATGAAGACATTTTTCGCTGATGGTTTTTGAAAGGATGAAAGTGAAAATAGCAGAGAGTTTCAGAGTTTCTTTTGGGAGAAGAAAGGGTGGTACTACTTTCAAAAGGAGAGACTATTATATGAGGATGTCTCTTCCTATTCTTGGACCTTTTAAAATAAGGATGAAAATACCCAAATAACCCTCTTAAAAATAATTGAAATAAAAGGTCCCTTTCATCCCTTGTTGTAGGCTCAGTTAATTGCTACAACTCCTCATATTGACAAGTACTCAATTTGTCCCTCAAAGTCTTACCCTGACTAGCCTCAAAAACTTTAGTAGAGATGTCACAGGACAATGTCATGACATCCTGTATAACATAGTACTTAGTCAGCATCTACTTCATCCAGATCATCTTACAGTAATTTCTGTCAGCTGCTATGTGTACAGCTTCAACATTGTATAGGAATACACAGTCTTGCTTCTTGCTGGTCCAAGGAGTAAGATTGTTTCTCAAGAGGAAACATCCATCACAAGGGCTTTTACACAGGCTTTGATCAACACTTTCTCCCCTGGTTTTCTTGGACAACTTCAAATGTGAAGGGGTAAAAGTCCTAGTATGGCTGCCATTATTCAGTCCAAACTTCTTGACACAATTCCTTGCATACTTGCTCTGTGAGAGAAGTGTTGAACCTTCCATCAATGTGTCTGACATTCCTCCAGATACTATGTTATTAACATAGATGGAAGCCACCATGATCTTTTCTCCTCTGACAAAGGGGGTTTCATCCAAGACTCCTCTCCTGTATCCACAGATTTTCCCTTTGTCCATGAAATATCTTGGTATCCTTCTGACTCCCTCTATGAAACTGATCCTTTTCATTCCTCTGAGGTGTGTATGACCAGATTCTTGCTGCCACAACTTTACTTCCTGTTCATCTTTGTCATAGAACACACGGAAGGCAGTGGTGTTCTCGATTCCCACATGTTTTGTCCTTTGATCTGACTCCTCTCATAATCACTACTTGTTCATCATTGATTACAAGACATTCAGACTTAGTGAAGTTGATTGTGAATCCCATATCACATAGATGACTTATGCTAATGAGATTTGCGATCAAACCTTTTACAATGATACTCCATTTAGGCTTGGAACTCGGACCGGTTTGAGTTTCCAACACCTTTGATTTCTCCTTTAGCTCCATCTCCAAAAGTAACAAACCGGAATGAGGTTTAACATCTTTAAGAAGATTTACATCTCCAGTCATGCTTAGAACACCCATGTCAAAGTACCGTTTTCCTTGGCGACACTCTAAGAGAGGTGTGAGTTATCGAGGCTGATCCTCTTCTTCACTTCGAGTGTAAGGTACCTTGATGTTCTTAGGCTTAACATAAGGAGTCTGATTAGGGTATCCATGTAGCCTATAGCAGAAGGACTTTATGTGACCAAAGCTTCCACAATAATGACATCTCCATCTTTGAAACTTTTTGTTCAAGTTTCTATGATTTTGATGTTGAACCCAATGTTGTGACATCTGTTTTGACATTGGTTCATTAGGTCTATTCTTCCTTTTGTTATTAACAAATTTCTTGGCTTTCACATATCCTGAGGCAAATCTATTTCCTGTTTTATGGTATGACATCTTCTTTGCCATTGACTTCCCAGGTTTGTTCCAATCCTGGTTATTAGCAAATTTCTTTGCAGCCACATACCCTGAGCCATACACATTTCCTGTTTTCTGTTGTGACACCTGTTTTGACATTGTTTTCCCATGTCTCTCCTTCTTGATGTCACCAGGGTTTCTTTCGACTACATATCCTAGACCATGCTTATTTCCTGCATTTTGTTCAAGTGAAGAATTTCTTCCAACTTATCGATTAGGATGTCAACATTTTGTGATTTAGACATCGATCAAGTTTGGAGTTCAACATTACAATATCACTATTGAGGTGATTTATAGTGGCATGTTTTCCTTTTCTCGACCTCCAACTTCACATTCTCGACTTCCAACTTCTCAATCGACTTTTTCATTCCTCATTTTTGACAAACTTAGCCATTTTTATACACAACTTCCGTAGGTTTCAAGAAGCTCTTCAAATGTCACTTCCTCATCACTAGAATCCATATCAGAATTGTACACTCCAGAGAGAGCAGTGACAAGTTTGGCACCTTCTTCCTCAGATTCACTTCCTGAATCACCATCAGACCAAGTGACAACCATTCCTTTCTTTTGTTTCTTTAGAAAGGTGGGACATTCAGCTCTAATATGTCCAAATCCTTCACATCCATGACATTGGATTCCACTGCCTTGACTTCCTTTCTCCTCTGACTTGGATCTTCTGCTGGAGTCATAGGATCTGCTGATGTCAGATGAAGTGTCCTTGACATTTGACCTTGACTTTGGATCAATCCTCTTGATGAGCTTGTTGAACTGTCTTCCAAGCATAGCTATAGCTTCAGATATCTTCTCTTCATCTTCCACCTTGCATCCTTCTTCAGTATTAGATACAAGTGCTATGCTCTTGTTCTTTTTATCAACAATTTCACTGATTCCCATCTCAAAGGTCATAAGAGATCCTATAAGTTCTTCAACCTTCAAGGTGCTGATGTCCTGAGCCTCCTCTATTGCAGTCACTTTCATTGCAAACCTCTTAGGCAAGGATCTGAGAATCTTTCTCACCAGCTTTTCTTCTGACATCTTTTCACCAAGTGCTCCTGAGGCATTGGCAATTTCCAAAATATTCATGTGAAATTCATGAATAGTCTCATCTTCCTTCATCTTCAAATTCTCAAATTTGGTAGTGAGCATCTGAAGTCTTGACATCTTCACCTTGGATGTCCCCTCATGAGTAGTTCTGAGAGTGTCCCAAACATCCTTGGCCAGCTCACATTGATGGACCAGTTTGAAGATATTTCTGTCAATACCATTGAATAGGGCATTCAATGCTTTAGAGTTCCCCAGAGCTAGCTCCTCTTCCTCTTTGCTCCATTCCTCCTCAGGTTTCAACACAGTAGTCCCATCTTTTTCAAGCTTGGTGGGATGTTTCCATCCTTTGTCAGCAGCTATCCAAGCCTTAATGTCCATTGATCTTAAGAAGGCAACCATACGAGGCTTCCAATAATCATAATTAGACCCATCCAGAATAGGTGGTCTACCTCCAAATCCTCATTCCTTATCCATTACGCCAGAAACTATTATCCCTAGATCTCACCCAGAAATAACAGGCAGGGTGCCTGCTCTGATGCCAATTGAAATTCCTGGCAGCAGATACGTGATGTCACAGAGAATGTTATGACACACTATCTGACACTCTGTTAACAATTTACACAGTAAATATAAATAACAGTAAAGAACACAATAAGTTGTTTACCCAGTTCAGGGAGGAAATTCACTATTAGTAGAATTAATTCAAGAATAAACCAACCAGTTTATCTCCTTCACTTAAAAGCTACCCAATGCAACTTCAACCTAACTCCTACTTAGATCTGAGTTCCTACTCACTCCCCCTCAATCACAGCAGCAGTGATATCAACCTATTGAATAATTGAATTGTGAAGACACACTTCAATAAACTATCTTGATCTCGCTTCAAAGCTTTCAATCAAGAGACAAACACTCGTGCTTTAAAGCTTTGAGTGATAAACTACCCTTACAAAACAAATCCTAGTCCAAGGCACTTATCAATTGATAATTGCTTGGCTCACAAGAGATACTAGAATTACAAATACCAACTGTTATAAATCCTAACAGTACACAAATAACAACCTGCTATATCTTCAATAAATTTCAGAGGCGCAACACAGTTGTAAGAGTTGAATTCCTTTTATAGAAGCAGTCCTGAAACTTCAATTTTGGGCTTCCATAAAGATAGCTAGGGTTCACTTAATTTAATCCTAAAAACATGGTCTTTTCAACAACCAATTTAGGTTTAATTAAGGTTAACCTAGCAGCCACGTGAGCATGCTTTCTAATAACAGAAAAACATAAAGTAGCAGCTCAACAAACTTCCTGAAAAGTCTCAGGAAAAAACAGATTATGCAGAACAAAATGTCACACTGAATGTCATAACATCTGTTATGACATCAGACTATTTTCTGCAGAATTTCCAGCACGGCTTTAGCTTCCAGTTCTGAGCTGTATTTTAACATCCTTAGCAGGTAGGATTTATCTTCAATCTCTGAATGTCATGACATTTATCATGACATTGCTAAAGCCTAGTTTTACCAAAATTAATGCCAACTTAAAACACTAACAAAATGGTTTTAATTTAAAAAATAAATCAATAAAATAGAATGTTGTCATGGTAAGGCATCAACTGGTCACAAATAATATGATGATCAAGTTTGGATCATAAAATTATAGGCCCAATTGGAAAAAATTGGATTTTGACAAATATCTCCTTTTGTGCAATTGTTCAAAAATGCCCAACTTCTGAATGGTGTATTTTGCTCAATTTTCCATATTTTTGAGTGTTCTTGGACTTTTTAGAAAGCTCTAAGTGTCCTCTAAACAACCTCTTTGGTTTCATCTCAATTGGAGTTCCCATGCTCAATAAATCTTCAAAACAAAAAGTTGACTTTTTGTTGACTTTGAAAAGGACCTGTAATGTTTTGATCCATACCTTCCAAATGAAGCACTTTTTGAACATTCTTGTGATACATGAAGTTGTAGAGAATTGAATTTCCTTCAAACTGAGAGGTGGTGGAAAAATTTCTGAGAAAGTATGAAGAAGTTATGCTCAGTCAAAGTTCAGTTGACTTTTCACTGAAAAACCCTAATTTGGAAAGTTTGACTTTTGAGCAAATCTTGAGTTTTCTTGATGAATCATGATCAACCCTTGATAAAATGATGAATGTAACTTCAAAATGAGGATGTTGACCAAAAATCATGAAGTTTGACTTTATGTTGACCATAGTTGACTTTTTGTCCAATACAACTGATTTTCAACCATCTGAGCAATTGTCTGAGGAAACTTGACTTTTGAGGCTTGAAACTTGACATGGAGAGTCTTTGAAGCATATGAGGAGGCATGATGACCATTGGAGATGTTGGAAGTCCACCTTGATCTGAGAATTACCAAACCCTAGTTTGGGTTGATTGTCTAGGAGAGGGTTTGTCTGATCAACCCTTGAGGAATCCTTGAGTATGGATGTATGGGATGTCTTCTTGTACTGGAAGAGTTAGATTGGCATGCTCGCCTTTCGTGACCTGGAGGTAGAAGATGATTGAACACTCGAGTACTCCTGAAAATTTGCACTCGCTGCTGGCTGATGGCGCGGGAATGGGCTTATAGATGCCATTTGGAGAAGTTGGAGACTTTGCTGGGGAATGAGCCGTACGCTAGACTCGAGATTGTTATATGGATAGGAGAACTGACGAAGATGGGCTTAAGATGCCATCTAGAAAGATCGATGCTGGGGAGTGAGTCGTACGCTAGGCTCTGTAGACGTTTCTGGAAATGAAAGGAGCATGGAGATGGGCTTAAGATGCCATCCGGAGGGAGTCGTACGTTAGACTTCGTGCTCATCTTTGAATGAAGTTATTGGTTTGTATTGCTTTTTTAACCAAATATGCAGCATTCTGAAGGTGGAGAAATGCTAACAAGTAGTTGGAGATGGGCTTAAGATGCCATCCAAGGCAACTGAGTCGTACGCTAGACTCTGTAGTTGCTGTTGATAATAAGAGAGAGTCAGAATACATCTTCATGCTAATTACTCTGAGGGGACAATGGTTGGAAAAATGTGGACAGCTTCCCTATTGTGCTTCGGGTATTGATCTAATGCCTGTTATCGGAGGATAACTTATGATCGTTCAGATAGTTCTCCCGTCTGGCTTCGGGTATTAATCCTGGATCTGTTGTCGGAGGACAACTAGGGCAGTCGTTCGGATAGTTTTCCCGTCTGGCTTCGGGCATTAATCCTGGACCTATTTGCTTCAGAAGTGATTTTCACCTGTTTTGGAAAAAACAAGAGAAACTTTGATACAATATCGTTAGTTTTATGCAAAGTATGATGCATGACAATGTGTATGAATGGCATATGCATATATTATGACTTTTATGAGTAATGTATGAATGATAGATGTTGTGGTATTTCAAAACATATCCATCTTGAAGAAGATGCGGATGTTCTGGTTGAGGATTCCTGACTTCTGCTTGGGGATGAAACGGATGGAAGCCCTGAGAAGAAAGATAACCTTGATTCCTCCGATGCACTATCTGACCACGTCTTGAGCCTAGATATTGTTGAGGATAATAGAGATCAAGAGATGCGCCGCTGAGGATCTTGTGCATAGACCCTGCTGGTGGAAAATTTAGGAGGCACACTACTGGGGATCTTGCGTGTAGATCCTGTTGGAGAGCATTTGATAGTGGCTGAGAGACCGGGTTAGAAGAATCTGGAACCCGTTGAACTCTCTGGATGAGGAGTAAAAGATGTAGGTTTCCTCCGATGCGCTATCTGACCAAGTTTCAAGTTTGGATATTGCTGCTGCCGGGGAGGTGATGATTGTTGAGAGATATTCTGCTGGGGATACCTCCGCTGGTGACAAATCGTTACTGCCTAGAAATCTGTTGGGGAAGGCGGGTAGTGAGTGACATCTCTGTGGGGACTGTACTCTGCAGGGGAATGTATTGGTGACCTTCGTCGTCATCTCAATTCCTAGAGCCTCTAGTAATTACTCTTGTATGTTTGCTTTTCGCATGTTTGTAAACAGATTTTTATTGTCAGATGCATATAATCATTCAAAGCAAACGTTGGACTTTATGCAAACAACAATAGAAAAAATTGTAAAGAAAGAACTCGTATTTATTTGAAATGCGGCGTATGGCCAAGTAGTTTGTACAAAAAGCTATGCAGAAACAATCTCATTAAGTTCCAACTATGCTAGTACTCATATATTTCAACTATCTCATCTCCTTGCTGTCAGTAGAAAGTGAGTGAATTGATTTTCGCCATTTGAACCTTGAATGCTGATAGTAGTTTGGAAGTAGATAGGTGATCTGGACGAGACATAGTCGTACGCTTAAATCCCTAACTTTTGCCTAGACCGCCCGGGTTTTCGTCTAGGATACCCTTTTTGCCCAAGCCTTTTCGGGTTTTCGACTACTTGGTGTACATGTTTTGCATATATCCTTAACTTTTCCCGAACCCTTTTGGTTCGCCAGATGCCCTTATTTTGCCTAGGTCAATCGACCTAGCGGGTCTCGTTATCGTAGTATTTTTGACTATGTCTGCGTTCACGGGTGTGGGAAGTCTTCACCATCCATGGTGCTAAGTATCATAGCTCCGCTAGAAAATCATCTTTGACTACAAATGGTCCCTCATGGGTGGGAGTCCATTTGCCCCAGGATCACCTTGTGGAAGAATGATGCGCTTGGCTACTAGATCACCGACTTGGTAGACTCGGTGCTTGACTTTCTTGTTAAATGCTCGATCATTCGCTCGATAGATCATCCATGGCGGATGGGCGCGAGTCGTTCTCATCAATCAAGTTAATTTGGTCAAGACGAGTCTGAATCTAATCGTCTTCGCCTAACTCTGCGTCCTGGAGGACTCTGGTTGAGGGTATCTGAACCTCGATAGGTAGGACTGCCTCCATACCGTAGACGAGAGAGAAGGGGGTTGCCCTTGTTGAGGTCCGTACTGTAGTGCGATAACCGTGAAGAGCAAATGGTAACATCTCATGCCAATCCTTGTAAGTCACCGTCATCTTCTGTATAATCTTCTTAATGTTCTTATTGGCGGCTTCCACTGCGCCATTCATCTTAGGCCGATATGGAGAAGAGTTGTGATGCTTGATCTTGAACTGCGTGCAGAGTTCGGTGATCATCTTGTTGTTGAGATTAGAGCCGTTATCTGTGATAATCCTTTCGGGAGTGCCATATCGACAAATAAGATTATGTTTGATGAATCGAGCCACAACATTCTTGGTAACAGATGCGAACAAGGCTGCTTCTACCCACTTGGTGAAATAATCAATTGCCACAAGAATGAAACGATGTCCATTGGAAGTTGTGGGCTTGATTTCTCCAATCATGTGAATGCCCCACATTGCGAAAGGCCAAGGAGCTGTTAGAACATTCAACGGTACTGGAGGTACGTGCACTTTGTCAGCATAAATCTGGCACTTGTGACAAGATCGAACGTAGCGGTGACAATCAGCTTCCATGGTGGACCAATAGTAACCTGTTCTCAGAATCTTCTTAGCCATCGTATGTCCACTGGAGTGGGTACCAAATGCGCCTTCGTGTAACTCTTCCATGATACGTTCCGCTGTTCTCCGGTCTACACAGCGGAGTAAGCACAAGTCGTGATTGCGTTTGTATAAGATGTCGTTGCTGAGGAAGAATTTGGATGCAAATCTTCTTAAGAACTTCTTATCGTTGACAGATGCCCCTGCGGGATATTCCTGAGTCTCAAGATACCTCTTCACGTCGTAGTACCAAGGTTTCTCTTCTGTATCAAGCTCATAACAATATGTTGGTTCGTCGAACTTCTCAATGATGATCTGGGGAGCCTCGTTGTCCCATTTGACCTTGAACATAGATGACATAGTAGCTAATGTGTCTGCCAACTGATTCTCTTCTCGTAGAATGTGATTGAAAGTGATCTCTTCGAAGTAGGGGATCAAACTCAAAACATGCTCTCGATATGGAATGAGATTCAGATTCTTCGTATCCCACTCACCCTTAATCTGACTGATCACTAAAGCTGAGTCTCCATACACTTGCAAGAATTTGATTCTTAGGTCAATAGCAGCTTTGATACCCATGATGCACGCTTCGTATTCGGCCATGTTGTTAGTGCAACTGAAACATAATCTGGCGGTGAAAGGCGTATGTCCGCCGGTAGGAGATGTAATGATGGCGCCAATGCCATTGCCAAGTGCATTTGAGGCTCCATCAAAGACCATGGTCCATCGGGATCCTTGTTCAGGTCCTTCGTCTGGGCCTGGTTCTTCACAATCAGTGACTAGTAAAACATCTTCGTCTGGAAATTCGAACTGCATAGACTGATAGTCATCTACGGCCTGATGAGCCAAGTGATCGGTTACTACACTTCCTTTGATCGCTTTCTGAGAAGTATATTGGATGTCGTACTCAGTCAAGATCATTTGCCATCTTGCTATTCTTCCGGAGAGAGCTGGTTTCTCAAATATGTATTTTATCAGATCCATCTTAGAAATCAACAAGGTAGTGTGAGTCAACATATACTGTCTTAGTCGGCGAGCAGCCCAAGCCAAAGCATTGCAAGTTTTCTCGAGCTGTGAGTATCTTGTTTCACAGTCGGTAAACTTTTTGCTAAGGTAGTATATTGCATACTCTTTTCGACCAGACTCGTCATGTTGCCCCAACACACACCCCATTGAGTTCTCTAACACTGTCAAGCACATGATGAGAGGTCTTCCTTCGGTGGGTGGCATCAGAATGGGAGGATTCTGTAGGTACTCCTTGATTTTGTCAAAAGCGATCTGGAAATCGTCGTTCCATTCTACCACTTGATCTTTCTCTAGTAACTTGAAGATTGGCTCACAAGTAGTAGTCAGATGTGCAATGAATCTGGGAATGTAATTCAATCGGCCCAAGAAACCTGTGACTTCCTTCTCGGTGCGGGGAGCTGGCATCTCTTGAATGGCTTTAACCTTGGCGGGGTCAACTTCAATACCTTTTCCACTGACGACAAATCCTAAGAGTTTACCATAACTGACTCCAAAGGTGCATTTGTTGGGATTAAGTCTTAGTCTGTACTTCTTCAACCTATCAAATAGTTTCCGTAGATGATCAAGATGTTCTTCTTCAGTCTGTGGTCGAGCTATCATGTCATCGACGTAGACCTCTATCTCGTGATGAATCATGTCATGAAATAATGCCACCATGGCACGCTGATAAGTGGCGCCCGCGTTCTTCAGTCCAAACGGCATAACCTTGTAGCAGAAAGTGCCCCACTGTGTAACAAAAGTAGTCTTCTCCATGTCTTCAGGAGCCATTTTGATATGATTGTAACCGGAGAAACCATCCATGAATGAGAAGACCTTATGCTGAGCGGTGTTGTCAACCAGAACATCAATATGAGGAAGTGGAAAATCGTCTTTCGGACTCGCTTTGTTCAGATCTCTGTAATCCACACACATTCGTACCTTGCCATCTTTCTTGGGTACAGGAACCACATTTGCAACCCACTGTGGATAAGAAGTAACGACTAAGAAACCAGCGTTGAATTGCTTCATAACTTCGGCTTTGATTTTCTCTGACATCTCAGGACGCATGTGACGAACCTTCTGTTTCACTGGGAGAAAACCTTCTTTTGTCGGTAACCGGTGTACCACAATGTCAATATCCAAACCAGGCATGTCTTCGTATGACCAAGCAAAAACCTCAATATAGTCTCGTAGCATCTGAACCAATCTTTCTTTTACACTATTCTCAAGACCCGCTCCTATCTTGATCTCTTTTCTGTCTTCACCAGTACCCAAATTCACAACCTCAACCTGCTCTTCGTGTGGCTGTATAACTCGTTCTTCTTGCTGTAGCAGTCTGACAAGTTCTTCTGGCACTTCACAATCTTCCTTACTTTCGTCTTCGGCTTGGTAGATCGGATTATCGAAGTCACATTTAGCAATAGCATAGCTGTTATCAACGAGATTCTGAGTGATTCTGCAGTGTATCACGTGGGTGTGTGTAAGAAACACATAGCTTTTTGAAGGGGTGATAAAGTAAAAGAAAGAAAGCAACAATTAAATGCAAAAGTCCAACGATTTTATTGAATGAAAATATGCAAATGACAGATAATAACCCTCACAAACGAGCCATGATGCCCCGGGTAAGGCACTAGGCTTTAGAGTTTATTGTTCAAAACATAGAAAATATGAAAAGCAAAATAAAACAAGAGCAATTACTCCTGTTTAAAAGAGATTGGTATGACGTCTTCAGTCTTCCAATTGCTGAGTCCATTGTTGGGAGTAGGGAAGATCCAATTGCTGATGTCGAAGTCGTTGTCGTCGTCTTCTATAGCATGAATTCCACTCTGGCTGATGCGGAAAGGAAGTTGGCCGGCATGTTCGCGACGTATCATCTTCTGACCCTTGATGGTGAAGCCTAAACAAGTCTTGTCAGATTTGAAAGGAAGATCAGGGAGCTGTCCCCAAATAGTACTATTTCCTTCTTCAACAGCAGCTTGAGCATCTTTCAGCGAGGCCATCCTAGGTGGCACTTTAGCAACTTCAGGAGTGACAGGAGAGTCGACAGGCATGACTCTAGATATTGTTTCAAAAGCTTGGCAGGGAGACTCGAAGAATTCACCCTCCATCTCGAGATATCGGAATGACTGCAGATGACTGACCATGTATTCTTCTTCACCACATACTGTAACAACCTTCCCTTTCACCGGGTAATTCAGCTTTTGATGTAAGGTAGAGGTGACAGCGCCTGCCCCACGTATCCAAGGGCGTCCAAGTAGGCAAGAATAAGCTGGGCGGATGTCCATGACAAAGAAACTGGAGTCAAAAGTCTGGGAACCGACTTTAACAGGCGGAATGAGCTCTCCAAGTACTGTTCGCTTAGAACCATCAAAAGCTTTCATAACTATGTCACTAGGTTTCAGAACCAACCCTTCAACATCAAGTCGATCAAAAGCAGTCTTCGGGAGGATATTCAAATCAGAACCGGTATCCACCAAAACATGAGACAATGTAACGCCCTTGCATTCAACAGAGATGTGCAAGGCTTTGTTGTGCTTCCTTCCGGCCGGAGTCAAATCAGCATCAGAGAAGCCTAGGCCGTTGTTGGCAGCCAGGCTAGCAATACAAACTTCAAACTGGTCAGTAGTAGTGTCTTGCGGTACGTGAGCATTCTTTAGAAACTTTACCAAGGCGTTAGCATGAGCCTCAGAGCACAAGAGCAGAGCAAGCATGAAGATCTTGGACGGAGTCTGTCCCAACTGTTCCACAACATTGTAGTCACTCTTCTTGATTATCTTCAGAATTTCCTCCATTTCTCGTTTGGAGGTGTCTTCAGCAACTTTCTTTGGTACTTCTGGCTGAGCTGGATGAGTCACTGATAAGTGCCAAAATGTAGTTATTTTGTATATACATTTTGTGGCACTTATCCGTTCATTTGTTGATATTCTTCGAATAAATCCCCTGCTTTTTGTATAAATGTGTACATAATAGAATAATTGAGTTTTTGTGTAAATATTGTATCATTTGATAGTTTTTCATCTCTTTTATAGGTATTCATTCATAATTGGAGCATTGAGTAATAAAGGCCAAAGGCTACGCTTCAAGAGTGCGATTTTGCACAATTGATCAATGAATAAAGCTCAAAATCAACAAAATAAAAATCATTATTTTGATTGATATTCATTCATGGTTAGATAGAGAATTAAATAAGCTTTCCAATGCTTCAAACCGGGCTCAATTCCGAGTTACGGTTCTCAAGATATGACAAAAATAAAATGCTGAAAATCACAGACCGCGCTTAGCGCGAATACCGCGCTTAGCGCGCCCTGCGACTTCAGAATTCTTTAAAAGGGGCTAAAAACACATTTTTAGGTTATGGGTTGGGTATTTTTGAGTCCCAACACCATCACCATTATTTCTTTGGTAGATTAGCTTAGAAAACAACATTGGAGCTTGCATTTTGATGATCGGAGGTGGATTGCTCTTCGATTGGCTTGACAACCAATGTAGATTTGTGGTTTATCTCTTCTCCTCTTTGTGTATTTCTCTTTTGTTGGGATTGTATGCATTTCTACTCATAACTCTTGTATATTTATCGCCTTTGGCTTGTATAAATATTGCTTTACGAATTTGTATCGGTGATTATCTTGGGTTTTTACTTTATGTTAGGGATTTGAGCTTTGCTAGAGATAGATTGCTTAGATTCTTACCTAGGATGATTATCTGTTAGTTTCTGAATGCTAGAAATGGGTTTAGATCTAACATTCACTATAGAGTATCTGAACTTAATGCCTCTGCGTTGGTGAAGTATGCTAGAAATGGGTATGGAGGTGACGCAGTTGACTCCTGTGTTGTTGAGATAGGCCAGACATGGCTATTGAGATGATTTAGGAGGATTCTCAATTTGGGTTAGAAATAGCTTAGGTTGTGAGAGGTATGTGATGACACGGACGAGTATCGTAGGCCGAGTATGACATGGGTGGTAGATTTAAGTCTGTGACGGGTAGTTTACATTCGTTCCGGATAAGCTGTCTATCCTTTATACTTTTTGTTCATTTACTTTTTGTCTTTTATTTTCATTTCTTTTAATCTCAAACTCATTAACGGTAGAATTGTCGAATGACGAGTCAATAACCAATCTTTGTGGACACGATATGATATAACCTAACCAGTATATATCACCCGGTAAAAATAATACCAACTCTTTGCTTGCCGCTATACCGCCGCAACAGTCACTTGTTCTTTCCCTCTAGTCTCGGGAATTGGTTGAACAGCTGGAATACGAGCTGGAGTCGCAGTGTCTTTTAGAGGAGAGATATCTGGAGAGAACACCCTTCCGGTTCGGGTCACCTTACTTGATCCGGTGATGTTGTCAATGTCAGGAATGGTAGATTTAACTGTAAGATCCTCAATAGTCAGAGGGTCTTGCTTGACGTCAGGATAGTAAACATCAGCTCCATAATTCCAAGAAATAGCTTTGTCAGAGGAATATGGAACTGGTCTGGGAGAAGTAATGATGAGAGGTACCACTTTAGGCACAGAATCAGCAGAGGAAATCCTTATAGTGTTAACATCAGCATGGTCTTCTGGGAAATCGTCACCCCATCCGGTTGCCTTAACATCTTCAATAGGAATCTTGTAGCTCTCAGGAAAGGTGTACTTCACCATATAATCATACTTTCCACTTGGCTGCCCCAAAGTATCCCACACATTTGGTACAGTTTCACTCACATCTTCGATCTTCAGTTTCTAAGACATGTCTTCACACAGACTCTCCACAGGTGGTTTCAGGAATAGTATTTCACGGTTATCCATCATGCACTGAACACGTCTTCTCAACCAAGCACAACCATCAGGTGTAGATGAGCACCAACAACAATTCTCTGGGCATCCTGGATTGACACCGGCTTGTAGCAAATTCTTCTTAACAGTCATCAGAGGAATGGTCAAGTCATCTATGTTGAAAACATAAGTATCCTCACCAACAGCGTTGGAACTTTTGTCATGGTTAGGCATAGGCGCGTTGATCACATTTGGCATCTCAACAGGAGGGTCAAACTCAATCTGCTTAGCTTCAATCATATCTTGAATCTTGTTCTTCATGTATGTCTAAGAGTGCGCCTAAGAGGGGGGGTGAATTAGGTGTTTAAAAATTTTATCCGGTTTAATGAAAACTTGTACTAATTTTTTTGGTTTGGTATATGAAGTTTTTTAACAAGTGTTTCTTTCCTTTTGGTTATGATGTGATGAAAGCAATAAAAGCGGAAAGGTAAAGAACACAAAGATATATCCTGGTTCCCCTCACAATCCGAGAGTACTCCAGTCCCCTTTCCAACACGAAAGAGATTTCACTATAGTCAGAATTATCGTACAGCCTATTCACACCAAAAGGTGAAGCCTACTATCTAACCTATAGGGAGACCAAAGTTTCATAACACTTTTAAGGTCAAACAAACACTAATGTGAATGAAGAACAATCCTCTTCAAATCACAACACTTACTTTCAACAATCCTGGATAGTAAGGGAATATTTCCTTTAGTAATACAATGATTTATTTGAAAGAGATGAAGAGCACTATCAATCTTTGATTGATCTTCTTCTTCAAGAAAGAAATAATTCTCAAACAATGATTATAAATGTTCACAATGAATGTATGAAACTTGTAATGATTGAAAATGTATATGGCAAGTTTCACAAAATTATGACTTGTAAGAACACTAGAAAATTTTGTAAGAATATGAAGATTGTATAATGAAAATTGTTAATTGAAGAAGGTTATTTGAATTTGAAAATTCACTATTTATAATGTCACAAATACCTCTTCATTCATGCCATTTTATATGAAAGGATGCAATGCAATCATGAATGAATACCATTTGAAATATGTTCAAAAATCAAAAGAAAATCTGCACTGGTTCGCTGGGAACCGGTTCCGACCCAGGAAGAACCCAGTTCCTAGTGAACGTTATAGCCAGAATTCAAAAATTAACACGCAGGAACCGGTTCCCCTATAGGTACAACCCGGTTCCTGGTACAAAAACCAGGGAGGTGATTTTTGAATAAGTTTGGAACCCGGTTCCCTGTTAGGTCGGAACCGGTTCCTGAAAGTTTATTTTCAAAAAATCCTTTTGAAAAAGATTTCAAACATAGTTTTTCTTTTGTTAAAAATGTGGGATATGTATATGGTTATGAATGCATATTTGTGAACATCTATATTCAAGTTTAAGAATTATTTATACCTTTTGACATTGTTGTTTCTTTAATAATTCTTCTTCTAATCTTCAAGACTTTTTCTATTCTTTTGTCATGATCATTTGCTTCTAAAAGATGTCTTCATCAAAACTAATATTTGGAGAGGCTTGATTTCACATTCTCCCCCTTTTTGATGATGACAACCCATTGAAAGTTGAGGTGCTTTTAATGTGTAGAACAAATGATAATGTCTTATGTGAATGCTCCCCCTATCTTTGATAACTCCCCCTTGATCAAAGCTCTCCCTTGATTTAAGATAATTTTACATCTTTGGGGCTCTGCAATAGTTAGAGACAAGCATACACATACACATATATATCTTCTCCCCCTTTGTCATTAGCAAAAAGGATGGAAAAAGACTCACAAAGTATATAGTGAAATTTTGGAAATAAAAAAAATGAAAACAACTATACTTATGATTTTTACCTCATGTAAGAGACTTTATCACACATTTACCTTTGATGAACTTGAAGCCTTTTGTCATAAAGTTGTCTTTCTAGAAGATTGTGCTTTAGTCCTTCATCATAAAGAACATCTTCAAAGGATGTGAAAGTTAAAGTGTTCCAACTTTGACTATGCCAAGAATTCTTCCTTTAAGGTGTTCCCAAAAAGTGAGATAACACATGGCCTTTAAGACTAGATTTGAAAATTAATTTAATCTACCATCAAATACTTAGAGTCACCACTTATCAAGATACCAAAAGTTCGAAGTGGTCTCCAAGCAAACCTACAAAACAATTAAGTTTGATTTGGTACCCAATGTGCTTTGGGTCCATCATAATTAGTACCTTTCTTTACCCACACATAATGCCCACTTGGAACACTAAAGTTTCTTATATAGCAAGAATTAGGTGTGTGGCCTTTAATACCACAATAGAAACAAGTAGGTTCAAAATTACTTATATATCTAGGAGGATAAGATTTATTCTTAACAACTCTTTTATTTTTTGGATAATGATGAACTACTTTAGGCTTATTCACTTTCTCTTGAATTGGTTGGTTATTAGCCTTAACAAAGATAGTTTTGTTGGGACTTGGTTGAGAAAATTTTGAAAAACCAAATCCACTTTTATCTTTTGGATATCTTTGAGTGTTAAGAACATTTTCCAATCCAACTTGTCTTTTTTCATACCTTTCTAGGACTCTTTTTAATTGCACAATTTGGAAAGAAAGTGATTCACAATTATTGCATACAAAATTCTGTTTTTGATCACTAATCATCTTTTCTTTTTCATCTTTATGTTCTTTTTCAATAGTTTTAACTTTTTCTTCTAAAGATGAAATTAATTTCTTTTGAGATGAAATAGTTTTATATAGAATTTTGCATTTATTTAATAGTTCATCTATAGCACCTTGTGCATCATTATCATAAAGAGAGTTATCATTACTAACCTCGCCTTCTTCATCTTCGGAATTGTGTGTTGCTATAAATGCAAGATTTGCATGTTCTTTATCTGATGATGAGCTTATTTCATTATCATCCCATGCTATATATGCTTTCTCTGGCCTTTTGTCCTTCTTTCCTTTGAAATGTTTATTCTTCCTTTCAAGTGTAGGGCATTCACTTTTGACATGACCTTTTTCTCCACATTCAAAACATTTAATTTTCCTTGATGGTGCTTCCATTTTAATGATATCCTTTTTCTTTTCTTTTCTTTTCTTAGGAATTTTTCAAACTTCTTGATAAAAGCTTCATCTTCACTACTAGTGGATTCATCCTCTTGATTGCTATCATGATATTTGATCCTTGTCTTTAAAGCAATGTCTTTTGAATCTCTTACTTGGATTTCATGTTTTTCAAGTCTTCCAAGTTCCGTTTCATATTCTTGAAGCTTTCCGAATAATGTTAAGTCATAGTTGCTAGGCTTTTCTTTTCGGATATTGCCGTCACTTTTGGTTGCCATGATAACACGAATTTATATAACATATTTGATGTATTTTTCATAAATAATGTTAATGTTTTTATTTAATTATTTCACTTTATTTCTATATTACGTTGGTATTTTCTATGTTTCAGGTATTTGTATTAAATAAAGATAAATCGAGCAAAGAAGTAAAATCGAGGAAAAATCGGATTAAAAAGCAAAGAAATGAAGCAAAAGGTGTGATATAGTAAAAGGGAGGTGTTATATAAGGAGAAAACAATTACACCAAGCAAGCAGGCCCAGCCCAAGCAAGCAGGCCCAGACGAAGCCAGCCAGCTGCCACGTGGCTGAGGCGACCGTCTCAACCTCCCACGTCCCTTGGAGGCGCCCGCCTCCTTAGCAAGTGGGGTCCACCACTTTCCCACAATTCTGAGACGCACGTCTCAAAGTCAAGGGCCACGTGGAGGCGCCCGCCTCCCATGCAAGTGGGGTCCACCATGTTCTCTTCAGCAGTTGAGACGCACGTCTCCCTTATGCCCTATTCTTGAGGCGCCCGCCTCCGATCTTTAAGGCACTATATTCTCACACGATGGCCACTTATTTCGGGACGGGTTGAGGAAAAGGCAGTTACCAAATGGTCTATAAATACCAGTTCAACTTTCAGAATTGGGGTCGGCATTTTTACCGAACAACCGCTATTTCTTATTTCGCAATTTTATTCCAGTTTTGTATTTTGAATTTATTTTATTTCAGTTTTCACTGATCTAACCTTACGTTAGATCCAGTGCTTTTTATTCCTTGTCGTATTTTATTTTCCCTTTCAATTCAAGAAGTCAAGAACAAGATTATTTCCAGTATTCTTATTTCCAGGTTTTATTTATTTATTTTATTTTATTTTATTTATTGTTGCCTAATATTATTTATTTAATTGTGGAAATGTTTAAATATATTAAACCATATTATTTATGCATGTCTGAATTAATTAATATGTCTGGCTAAATTGTTTTGATATTGGTATGTAAATTAATCGATCCAAAGGAATCCAAAATAAACTGGCATAATGTTATGTTGTTAAAAATATTCTTTCTGACTTAGATATCTAATTTAATTTATTAAAAGGTTTAGAAACCAACAGAGCGAAAGTTTGAGGCTAATAAACTGGACTAAGGTTAGAAACCAACAGAGCGACAGTTTGAGGTTTAGAACCAGATAGTGGATACTAGGTATTAATTTTAAAGACTGCGACAGCGTTTTAAAAGAGATTAAACTTTATTTATTTTCAAAAAGTGTTTTTAAATTCGGCGGGATAGCGAGAGCATACGTTAGGATTTAATTGCATGATCCGATTCAATAGAGCGACAGTTTGAGATAGGATCTTTAGATGAATATTGTTTGCTGAAATAGGATTTTTATCAACTTGAGTAATAAGTCAGTGGAAATTCGGATCTCCTTAGGTTAGACGAATTACATACTAATATCTATTTATTTATTATATTTTCCTTAACCAAAAACCTTAAAGAATTATTCGCCTTAGCTGTATACCGTAACTTAGGATAACAATTGTTCGATTTATAGTCTCTGTGGGTTCGATATCTTTTAAAACTACGCGATAGGACTGTGCACTTGCAGTCTGCTGATTAATAGACGATAAAGTCGCGATTATGCCATTCCCTAGTTAAAGACCTAAGCACTTTAAGATTTAATTCATTGTTAGTTAAAGTCTTACCGAGTGCCTTCAAATGGTTTGTCAAGTGAACGAATCTCTTTTGCAAGTCAAGGATGGATTCTCCGGGCAGCATTCTGAATAATTCATATTCTTGACTCAAAGTGTTCAATCTAGACCTTTTGACTTCGGCGGTTCCTTCATGAGTTTCTACAAGAGTATCCCAAATTTCCTTTGCCGTTGTACATGCCGATACTCGGAAAAATTCATCCATACTAAGAGCACTTTGGAGAATATTGATTGCCTTTTTGTCAAAGAGAACTTTTTCTTGTCATCGTCATCCCATGATGCTTTAGGCTTTGATGACCCAACACCATTGATAACACACACCGGAGTAAATGGACCATTCTCAACAGCATTCCATATTTCTTCTCCTTGCGCTTCAAGATGAGCCTTCATGCGAATTTTCCAAAAGTCAAAGTATTCACCACAAAACAATGGAGGCTTGTTGTTACTACCACCATCTTTGAAAACCGGATTTTGATTTGCGGAAGCCATTCTGGATCTTTCGGAACAAGTTACCTATAACTTGCTCTGATGCCAATTGTAAGTCTAAGAGTGCGCCTAAGAGGGGGTGAATTAGGTGTCTAAAAATTTTATCCGGTTTAATGAAAACTTGTACTAATTTTTCTGGTTTGGTATATGAAGTTTTTTAACAAGTGTTTCTTTCCTTTTGGTTATGATGTGATGAAAGCAATAAAAGTGGAAAGGTAAAGAACACAAAGATATATCCTGGTTCCCCTCACAATCCGAGAGTACTCCAGTCCCCTTTCCAACATGAAAGAGATTTCACTATAGTCAGAATTAGCGTACAGCCTATTCACACCAAAAGGTGAAGCCTACTATCTAACCTATAGGGAGACCAAAGGTTCATAACACCTTTAAGGTCAAACAAACACTAATGTGAATGAAGAACAATCCTCTTCAAATCACAACACTTACTTTCAACAATCCTGGATAGTAAGGGAATATTTCCTTTAGTAATACAATGATTTATTTGAAAGAGATGAAGAGCACTATCAATCTTTGATTGATCTTCTTCTTCAAGAAAGAAATAATTCTCAAACAATGATTATAAATGTTCACAATGAATGTATGAAACTTGTAATGATTGAAAATGTATATGGCAAGTTTCACAAAATTATGACTTGTAAGAACACTAGAAAATTTTGTAAGAATATGAAGATTGTATAATGAAAATTGTTAATTGAAGAAGGTTATTTGAATTTGAAAATTCTGCACTATTTATAATGTCACAAATACCTCTTCATTCATGCCATTTTATATGAAAGGATGCAATGCAATCATGAATGAATACCATTTGAAATATGTTCAAAAATCAAAAGAAAATCTGCACTGGTTCGCTGGGAACCGGTTCCGACCCAGGAAGAACCCAGTTCCTAGTGAACGTTATAGCCAGAATTCAAAAATTAACACGCAGGAACCGATTCCCCTATAGGTACAACCCGGTTCCTAGTACAAAAACTAGGGAGGTGATTTTTGAATAAGTTTGGAACCCGGTTCCCTGTTAGGTCGGAACCGGTTCCTGAAAGTTTATTTTCAAAAAATCCTTTTGAAAAAGATTTCAAACATAGTTTTTCTTTTGTTAAAAATGTGGGATATGTATATGATTATGAATGCATATTTGTGAACATCTATATTCAAGTTTAAGAATTATTTATACCTTTTGACATTGTTGTTTCTTTAATAATTCTTCTTCTAATCTTCAAGACTTTTTCCATTCTTTTGTCATGATCATTTGCTTCTAAAAGATGTCTTCATCAAAACTAATATTTGGAGAGGCTTGATTTCACACTTCAGAGCCCAACAGTTGTCAGTGTCGTGCCCTGGGCTGCTGGAGTGGTAAGCACACTTAGCATTAGGATTGTATCTCGGAGAGGAAGTGTTGACACTCTGAGGAGGATCCTTCAAAGTAATCAGCTCTGCTTTCAACATGTGTTGCAAGGCTTGCGATAATGGCATGCTGATCTTCGTAAACTGTCTTCGTGGCGCATTCTGGCTACGCGTGTTGTCTCGCTGAGGTTGTGCTGATGTAGGACTGGAGATCACAACTGCCCCCACAGATTGAGCGCGGTCAGCCTTGGCTCGGCTTTTCTGACCATACACAACATTGACTTCTTTCTTACCACCAAAAGATCTCTTCGCAGCATTTGAGGATGACTCTATCTGAATCTTTCCGCTCTTGATACCAGCTTCAATACGCTCTCCTGTCAATATCAGCTCGCTGAATCCGGCTGAAGAGTTTCCAATCATATGATTGAAGAATGGGCCTGTCAGTGTTCCCATAAACATATCAACCAACTCCCTATTGGACAAGGGTGGTTGAACTCTGCCTGCTAAATCTCTCCATTTCTGAGCATATTCTTTGAACTATTCATCACGACCCATGGACATGCTCTGTAGTTGCATGCGAGTGGGTGCCAATTCAGCATTGTACTCATATTGTCTGTAGAAAGCATCCGCTAATTCACTCCAAGTACGGATACGGTCATTCTCTAGCTGATAATACCACTCTAATTGAGTCCCGGACAGTCTCTCTTGAAAATAATGCATCCACAACTTTCTGTCATCAGTGTGGGGGTTGATCTTCTGAACATAGGACTTCAAGTGCAGCTTCGGACAAGAAATGCCATCATATTTGGCAAAGGTTGGAACTTTGAACTTGGGAGGAATCACCACACCATGAACAAGACTCAGATCATCAAAATTCAGCCCGGACATCTTCAGGTTTTCTACAGCATTCAGACGGTCTTCGAGTTGCTTGTACTTGTCATCTTCATCAGAGTACTGGTCATAGTGATCTTCTTTGTCTTTCTCAGGCTCACGTTGACTGCCTTCTTTATTGCCCTTGACACTCCCCTCAGTCTTAACACTTCCTTCTGAGAGCTCTATTCGGCTGACCACTTTAGGACCACCTTTGTAACGTCTGCCCATGTTGAGAACACCAACGACCCTCTTCTTTCTGTTGACGAGTTTCTTCAGATCTTCTTGGCCTTGGACCAAGCTAGTGAACATCTCCTGGAACTGAGCATTCTGAGCCTGGAGATCTTTGACAGTCTGTTCAAGAGCCATTTCTGCTAAAATAAATAGCGAGAAAATGAGAAAACCAATCTTCAATGTACCTGTTATAAAATGTTATGCCATGATATGTGATGTTTATGCAAATGCGATGCAATGTTTTCAAGGACCTTAGAGACTTAAATTTGTTAAACAAGCACGAACAAACATTTATTAGTTCTCTTTTTTATTTTTCTTTTTAAGTACAAGAGATAGTTCAAAACAATAAAAGGAAAGCATAAAAATCCTAAAGCTCTAAGTCTCCCATGGGCGCTTCCTCTTGGTGCCGAGGTAGGCGTTGATGTTTCGCTCCTCGTGAAGTAGCTTGGTCAACTCTAGCACTTTCTTCTCGCTTGCATAGCACTGAGCTTCGAATGTATCCCTTTCTTCTCTTAGTTGAATCCAGGATCTCTTCAAGTCTTCAAAATCAGTAGGCATGTCAGGATGGAGAGCAGTATAGGGTACGTCACCTATAGCAACCGGTTCCATAATTACTGGTAGAACAGGCGTGAACGGCATCATGAGGTTTTGAGCTCGAGCTCGCACCCATTTGAGGTAAGGTTCCCAAGGAATGGAGTTTTGGTGCTCTAAAGTCTTGGTATCAGTCTTCTTTACCATGCCCCAAGCGTGTATAAACCTTCATCGGTAATTCTGGAGATCGTGGTTGTAATCGAACACAATATCTTGGAGAAGCATATCATGAGGACCATCTCTTCGAGCAAAACCAAACTGACGTAGAGCTAAAGAAGGGTTGTAAGTAATACCTCCCCTTATACCAAGGAGTGGTACATTAGGGAATTCTCCACAACGCTCAATGAATGTGAAGTCCTTTTGAGAGAAAAGATTCCAACGAATATCTGAATGAGAGAGTGACATTAGCCTTTGAGACCACTTCAACCTTTGCTCGTTCTTCAATACTAATGGAGGAAGGTGCGAAATAAACCACCTGGAAAGTAACGGTATGCAACACATGAGAGCTCCTTGTCTCTTAGTAGTACGAGTGTGGAGAGAATGTAGACATCTATGAGTAACAAACAACTTGATGGCGTTGACATCTATGAATTGATCCGAGTTAGGAAATAGAGCCAAACCATAGATTAGCAAGGCCACAATGTCTTCGAATGCATGGAAACTCATAACTTTGAGGAATTCTCGGGCTTTCTTTATTAAGAACTTGGCAAGTAAACCCTTAACTCCGCTTCTTGTTTCCCAATTGGCTTCAATGTCTGAGCGCTTTAGGTGTAATGCCGATGCGATGTCTTCGTACTTAGGAGCCTTTTCTAAACCGGTGAATGGCATTTGGTCAAGAATAGGCACCCCAAGTAGCTTAGAGAACTCTTCCAAGGTAGGAACCAACTGATAATCTGGGAATGTAAAGCAATGGTGTTTCGGATCGAAGAACTGGAATAAGACATGCATCATATCTTCTTTAAAACCGGAGATAACCAAGTCAAGTAGATAACCATGTCTTTTGATGAACTGAGCATGGCCGGGAATCTCTGAAACCAATTCTTTGAGAGCTGAGAAGGTATACCCATGAAGTTGATTCGGATAGTCTTTCTAGAAGCCATAATCCCCTACAAAACAGAGCAAAGATAAATCCATAGGTCCTTGAAATAGTTAGAAATGATATGCAATGTGATGATGTCATGATGTCATGTTTAGCACACACAAACAAATCACACAATGAGCCTAGGTTTAAGGCTTGCATGAGGTATAGGTGATTACCCCACCAAAAGTTTGAGTTGGTTCATCCTGTCCTATAATAGTAACCAGGTTCTAGGAATCTCATGTCATTGATCTTTCTCGTAGGCGTTTATTTCAATACGACTACCAAGTGGTCGACCGAAAATATCCCAAAAGTCGGATCTTAATGAGCGTAGCATCGAGTATCAGCCAACCTTAGTCTGCACCAAAGCCGACCATCTCACAACCTTCTAATGGCCAAGATGGGTCAATTAGGCTTCTAAAAGTTTAGTTAGTGCAGATGACACCACGCAAGCCAAATACTATCCTCAACTTGGAAATGAAGAGTATCAGGACATCCAAAGTGTCACACTAACGTAGCCATCATGTTGACCGTTTCGATATACGTCTAACGGTCGCGATGATTTATTGCCACTTACCTAAAAGGAAACCCGGATCCGGGTGTAGGATCCCCCACAATTATAATACCCAAGCAACCCTTAAAGATAAAGCAAGCAAATCAAACAAAAAGCAGTAAAAATGATCTAGAAATCCCTAAGGCATTCTCTCTTTAGGGTGTCTCCCCGGCAGAGTCGCCAGTTCTGTAATACGGTGAACTGACTTTGAGATTTTTGTATCGCAAATGTGTAGATAGCAAGACTCGCCACCGACTTTTCTTTTATCCAATTAAGGGAAGGTAAAAATTACAGAAAAAGACCTTCGTTAGATTCTGAGTAAGGGAGAAGGTTATGAAAAGGGAAGGTATTAGCACCCCTTTTCATCCGTAGTTATCTACAGGCTCTTAGTTGCTTTTAGATCACGTTAAAATTGTTTTCTGTGTGTTTGAAAAAAATGTTTTGAAAAGGCATTTCGCTTTGACTTTGTGATGATTCATGTAGGAATGTATACAAAGTGTTCGGAAATGTTTCGTTTTGAAAAGAGTTTGAACTTTGACAAAAAAAGTGTGTGGTGTAAAAAGTATTTGATTTGAGCAAGCAACTAAAAGTCTTATTACCTACTCAGAATTGGTCGTTTCGTGTTATTTTATTCTCCTTTAAAATAGCGTTATCCATACCATTAGTTGGTAGGTAACTCCATTCGTTGGATGTAAGCGGGACATTCGAAGGGACATCGGATGGTCATAGAAGGCAACTTATAGGAAGTACCCTAGCACATTCGAAGAGACTATCATCATTTTTCGTAGGCGACAATCGAGGGTCAAGATCATGTATTCGTAGGCGACATCGTGGGTCTATGATCTTTGTATCGAAGGGACTATGATGATTTGTTTTGAAGGCAACGGTGCTAGAATACCTCTACGTTCGAGGGACTTGACCATTTGAATTCGTAAAGGCAACGAGAGAGAATTACCCTAAGGGGTGCATGTGTGAAGAAGTGTGGCAAATTCAGATATGTTATCTTGGAATTATGAGTGATCTATTTCCAATTTTAATCTTGACATACACGCCTAATTACTAGCAGTTTATAGGGTGCAGAAAGTAAATTGCGGAAATGTAAAGTGCGGAAAGTAAAGTCCTACGATATTACATGGCTTTGGGGCAATTACATAATTGAAAGTGCGGAAAATAAAAGCCCTAATTATACTATTACATCTCATAGGCAATTACATAATTGGAAAATAAAAACAATAAAAATCGTCCGAAACGGTACAACCTGTGAACAGATACAAAATCAGGAAATACGAGAAAATTGCATAAGAAGAAAATGTTAGTAAAAATAACTATTTTTGAATGAGAAAATTTTTTTGTGTTAATAATGACATTAATATGATAAGATAAATTTTTGGGAATTTTTGGAATTGATTTGATAATTAAAAAACAATTAAAAGTCATTTAAACAATTAATTAATAATTAAATTAAATATGCATGCAAAAATAATAATTTTTATATTAAAAATTAAATAAACATTTTTCTGATGATTATGCAAAAACTAAATATTTTTGGTGTTTTTTAAATGCATGATAAAAAATATTAAAGATAAAATAAATTGGATGGAAAATATTAAAGAAGAATAGGAAAATATGAAAATAGTTAGTTTTGCAAAAAGAGAAAAATAACATGGTCCTGACCAGGTTCGAACCTGTGACCATTGAGAGCATCTTCCAATCCCAACGCCTTAACCACTGGACCAACGTGTACTTGGTGTTTGTGAAACTGGAATCAATTGTTTTTAAGTGTACACGTGTCAAGGATTTTTAAATTCAAAGCACAGTCAGCAAGTGGACTCCGGGTTGAGTGAAGGAGCGAATCAGAAAGCACGATTGTGCCACGCGTGCCTCGTCGGTTTCAACATCGGTCAATGACGTCGGAGCCCTAGCTCCGGTCGTCTTCTCCGGCAGCTTCAACCTTCAAACCTGCAAAACAAGGGAAATAAATGGCAAAGGGATACCCTACCCCCCTAAATCGACCATTCCGAGTTCAATGGTGCCATCATTTTGGGTTGAAAATGGCTGTATCGTGAGTTTCGAAGAAGAGAACAAAAACTGCCCTAACAATGGCAATTCGGATTCCGGTTGACATGGGCTTCATGTAATCACCCAAACCTGCTCTATGATACCCCAGGAACTCATAATAATGGTTAGATTCAGGTAAAACACGATGGAAATTAAAAAACGAATTCAAGAAATATATGCATATGTATGATCATGTAGGGCACGATTCAGGTAGCTTCAGCCATGGTTCTTGACCTGGACTTACCCTATGATGCTTCTGGAACACGATTGAGTGCTCAAACTGGACTGGAAACGGCTGGAGAATGAATTTCGAAAATTGCAATTTTGAGAAAAATTTGAGCAAAGTAAGGGTTGTTGTAGGGGCTAGGGTTTCGTCCCTTGTCTTGTGCAGCATGCTTGGTATTTATAGAGTGAGGAATGAGTGCAAAGAGAGTGAAAAAAGATATGGTATTCAATGTGAAATTAATTCTTTTCAAATAAAATCAAATTTTGAGAAAATTTGATTTTCTCTTCCATATGCAAGCTAGCACGAAATTGGCAAGTATTGTGGGCTATCTTGGACCTCAAGCTTGATAAAAATCCAATCCTTTTGAAAATATATCTTGTTTTCATATTTTATAAATTTTAAATTTGAATTAAATGGTTTTAATTTCAAAAATAAATCAATAAAATAGAATGTGGTCATGGTAAGGCATCAATTGGTCACAAATAATATTATGATCAAGTTTGGATCATAAAATTATAGGCCCAATTGGAAAAAAATTGGATTTTGACAAATATCTCCTTTTGTGCAATTGTTCAAAAATGCCCAACTTCTGAATGGTGTATTTTGCTCAATTTTCCACATTTTTGAGTGTTCTTGGACTTTTTAGAAAGCTCTAAGTGTCCTATAAACAACCTCTTTGGTTTCATCTCAATTGGAGTTTCCATGCTCAATAAATCTTCAAAACAAAAAGTTCACTTTTTGTTGACTTTGAAAAGGACCTGTAATGTTTTGATCCATACCTTCCAAATGAAGCACTTTTTGAACATTCTTGTGATACATGAAGTTGTAGAGAATTGAATTTCCTTCAAACTGAGAGGTGGTGGAAAAATTTCTGAGAAAGTATGAAGAAGTTATGCTCAGTCAAAGTTCAGTTGACTTTTCACTGAAAAACCCTAATTTGGAAAGTTTGACTTTTGAGCAAATCTTGAGTTTTCTTGATGAATCATGATCAACCCTTGATCAAATGATGAATGTAACTTCAAAATGAGGATGTTGACCAAAAATCATGAAGTTTGACTGTATGTTGACCATAGTTGACTTTTTGTCCAATACAACTAATTTTCAACCATCTGAGCAATTGTCTGAGGAAACTTGACTTGTGAGGCTTGAAACTTGACATGGAGAGTCTTTGAAGCATATGAGGAGGCATGATGACCATTGGAGATGTTGGAAGTCCACCTTGATCTGAGAATTACCAAACCCTAGTTTGGGTTGATTGTCTAGGAGAGGGTTTGTCTGATCAACCCTTGAGGAATCTTTGAGTATGGATGTATGGGATGTCTTGAGGAATAGGAGGGAAAATTTTGGGGTATGACAATCCCCCCAAGAGCAAACCCAAAGATAGGAGAGAGAGAGAGAGAGAGAGAGAGAGGTAATTTGTGATCTTTGTGTAATTCAATGGTATGAAGTACTAGAGAATCTTAAGGGGGGATATTGGGGTACAACACTATGAAAAAATTATTTTCATTCTACAACGACTAACCCTGTCAAATAAGGATAAAAGTTGCTTCATCTGATTCATAACAAAGAAAACTGTACTTAGATAACGACAACATTTGATCATGTCAATTTCAACTTTTGAATGTTTAACTATTAGGAGAAAGATTATAATTCAAGTGTGGTAACTGATTGTTTCATGTATGTAACTGATTACTGTTGAGTTAAAAGGATGAATAAATTGAAAATAAGTGATTTACTCGAGAGTGTAGTTAGTTACACATTTGTAGTAACTAGTTATCACTGTTATTTTTTTAATTTTTGTAGCAGTTGTAACTAGTTACAGATAGTTAATTTTTTTAACTTATGTTACTTATATCCCAATTCAACTGTAAATTGTATAAATACTAAAGGAGTATCCTCATTAATGGTTAATGCAAATTCATATTCTCACCCTCAATTATATTCTCTCTAATTTATATTCTCACCCTCAATTTTCATCAATCTTGTGATTCCAAATTATAACATTTGGTATCAAGAGGCTAGTTATATTCACCTAACACCTAGTGTGTAACATGAATTCAGTCTCCAATGAAATAATCCCTACAAACCTACTCATCTTTGATGTGAATAATTAAGACAAATGGTGCAAGCAAATGAAGGTGTTTTTTGGCTACCAAGATGTTCTTGAAGTGATCGAGAACATGATGAATCCTCTAGTTGAAGGTGCAACAGATACACATCGAGCAACACATAAGGAAGAAAATAAGGAAGTCCTCCAAATGATATTCTTAATCCATCAATGTGTGAATGGTGAGAACTTTGAGAAAGTTGGTGATTGTGAATCATCGAAGCAATCATGGGAAATTCTTGATAAGGCATACATATGGGATGCAAAGGCGAAGGTGTAGAGGTTAGAAACTCAAACCTCAACTTGAATTGATTGAAATGGTGGAGAAGAAGACCATCAATTATTTCACAACTATAATTAATTGATTGGTGAACCAAATAAAAGCATGTGGAGAAACAATCATAGATCACTATGTTGTCGCAATAATCTTGCTTTTTTTACAGAAAGACTAGATAACATAGTTGCACCGATTGAGGAATCGGAGGATCTTGGGACGGTGAGCAAAAAGGAGATATAAAGATGTCTTGAGGATCATGAGAAAACCATGGAGGCGAGAAATTGTTACAATGAAAACACAAAGATCTCTTTGCATACTCGCTTCAATGAGAAAGACAAGAAGTCGAAGGGAAAATGGACCGTGAACAGTAAAGGGAATTTTTCAGAATTTGATGGAAGAAAATCTCAAAATTAGAAGAGTCTAACTTGTCAAAAGAGTGAGAGTAACTTCAATAAAAATGGTGGTCAAGGAAACTTTAGAGATGAACGAAGAAGGATGAACAAGAGCAACATGAAATGCTTTATTTGTCAATAGTTTGGTCATTTTGCAAGAGAGCGTAATACGAACAAGAAGAAGCCTCAAGAGGATGATGCCAAGGTTTCAAGAAAAGTATTTGATATGGAGAACACTCTCTTAGTCATGCTCATAGAGGGGGGATGAAGCAACAACTTGTTGCGGGGAATTAGGAACAACAATTTTGGAAACGCGACATAAACAAGTTGTAACCGATTACGTAAATGCTATAAATCTTTCCTTCTCACCTCAATCCTCAATCTCTCTTATTTTCAGTTCAACTCAAAATCTTATATATCTTTCATTTTACTATTTTATTTTAATTAATTAATAATAACTATTGAATCTAATTATTTCTAACTATTTTAATAATTTGACCAACCCATTCATACTCTCACTACACCGCCACCATATACCAAATTCACATATAAAAATCGTAATGTATTTAATTAAAATCATATCGAGTACTAAATAATTGAATAAAAACACAAATAATTCAATTAAATGAATTAATCATTGGTGTGTTACAAGTCTTCCAGGTATATTCTATTAAGTAGTCAAAGTATGTGTATACATTAGGTATACAAAAAAGGGTGTTTACATTGATGGTATCACTTAGAAGGTTGAGGTGATAAATTTGTAATGAATTTATCAGTCGTATAGTTGGACCAACTCTCCTATTAAATGATTCATTGAAAAGGAAAATCAACAGTATTTTGGGTTCTTCGAAAGGGGGAGTTTTCTCAAGTTATTTTTAGGTTTTGAGGTTGTACACTTAATAGAGATTGAAAAAATTAGAAAACTATGATTTACTACCTAGTAAGTTATTTATTAATTAATCGTCAATTAAATTTCTTTTCTACTAACATTTGGTTGAGTTTTAAGTGTTTATGGAGCAAAAGGGTGTCAAACGCAAAAGTGTTTACGAAAAACTATGGTTGAGTTTAACACTTGGATGCTACCTGTAACACCCCTTCTAAAATACCCCGAGTATATTAATTATATCAATGATTAAAGTCATAATTCATCAAAGTTAACACGGAACAAGGGATGCCACAATTATGAAATAAATAAAACTTCAATTAACTCAGTAGTCATGCTACACTGAGGGTCATTATTCAAATAATCCGAACAAATTAAGACCATGTCTTACACAGCGGAAAAATACCATAACCAAACGGAATAAACCAAAATTTAATTATTCCCAATGAAATTCAAAGAAACAATTGAATAAGAACTTAATTCCTCAACTAAACGTTCCCCAGTGTTACAATCTAATCAGATCATGACACTGACACGCGGACTTAAAAGACAAGCTCTAGAGCCATCCTCACCAACTCCTCAGCTGCTAACTTTAATCTGAAATTGTTAAAGTAAGGGTGATACTTCTCATAATTAAAACACATTATAAGCTTTTCAATCAACAATATATCACAAGCATATTATTTCACCCATTATAGCATAAATTCAGATTCAACACGCAATCACAATCATACAAGTTATTATGCATTCACTAGACAACAAAAGAATTGCAACACTGGAAGACATCCTAACATGTTACAATCCCATGCAAACACAAATGCAGACTCAATGCATGTGGTACCAACACGTGACCAAGTCACCCAACACTGATCCCTCATCAACCAGATACAGTAACCATCGATTCGTCCATAACCACCCGGACACGAATCCAGCCTAACCACCCATCCTCACTCGGGTATCGGGTATGGGTTATCGGCAATACAAGTCAAATTCCACACAATGGGAATTAACTTCACCAAACAATGCATATGCACGCACATCACTAGCATGCAACATCAAATCAGTCTATGTAATACATCAATTTATCATAACTGAATCAAAACAAACAACATGATATTTCAACCATCATGCATACAATTAACAGCACCATAAACATGCTTTACATCCACACAATACCAATACATCCATCACCACAGGTTCTCTGCTACATACACATCAATATGCGTCAGTCATTAATCACCTATTTCGGAATTCGGCTCATTTTCAAAATAATTTCAAGTTTTGGAAAATCTTTTCATTTTATAAAATAGAGCATTAAATTTTAGAAATAAAGTCCAAAACGGCGCTCAAAACGGACTTACGGTTTGAAAGTTATGAATTTTCAAAGTTTGACATTTTTCAAAAAAATACAGCAGAACCCGGTTCCTACATATACAGGAACCGGTTCCTGAGAAGTTTCAAAATCTTGCTTCTGGAAAATTGTATGGGAACCCGGTTCCTACCCATACAGGAACCGGTTCTTGAGTAGATTTTTAGCAGTTTTTGTAAATTTTCACAGTGGAACCCGGTTCCTCCCCACTGGGAACCGGTTCCCACGACCTACAGAGCCATTTTCTGCACTTTTGACAGCATTCATCCACTCTAAACCAAACCCAAACATACCCATACGAATTGCTATATGAGAAACACCAAAACACATCCAATTTGCACCATTATAACATCAAACAACATTATTTCTTCATTCCTTTTTATTATCTGACACTTTAATTGTTTTCAACTTACAATCCGACACAATAGGGACAATTCTATGGAACCCTATCATTCTAAACCGGTATTCCCTAACATACTATGATCCATACCATTGAATATCTAAACCGATAATATGGATTAACTAATCAAAATCACCCCTTACCTTGTGGGTTCTTCGAATTCTGACACTTTAGGTTTTCTTCCTTCCTTTTCCTCTTCTCAACTTCACGTATGTGTGTTTTCTCCAAAATAACTCCTTTTTTCTTTTTTCCTTCTTTTATTCCTTTTATTCCTCTAACATAAATAAATTAAATTAAATAATATGAGTAGAGTCTTTTACTCCTCACACCCTCACTTTACTCAACACACCTCTAATAATTCCATTCCTATATTCCATAATTAATCCCAATAAATCCAATATATTAATAAATTATATTCTCGATTAAATTAATAATTAGAAATCATAATTATTTAATTATCGAATTATTTGGGGTGTCACACTACCTAATGTGATGAGAAATAAGATCTTAAGTTTTTTTTTTGCCTTACTCTGGACTGTTTATGTCCATCTCTTTATAAGGTAACTTGTTCCTTTTCCTTAAGAAAACATATGATCTATGTGCTATGGTTGTTTCTCCCATTTTTTTTTTATTATGCCAAAGGGGGAAAAGTATATTCTTAGGGGGGGTTTAACCATTCCAAACATTATCTCTATGTTTTCTCTTTTACCACTTCCTTGAGAGATGCATTGTCATCATCAAAAAATGGGAGAATGTGGATCTATGTGCTTACATGTATGAAGCTGATGATCCTAGTGTTTGTGACCATCTTGGTGTTTTGATGACGACAACAGTTATGCTTGTCAAATTGTATGGTAATATATTTCCAACTCTTGGATGATAGTGATTAACTTGAACAATTTTCAAACCTTATCAATTATAATATTCAAGGTTCCAGTGAAGTTTTTTATAGTCGCAATTCTAGAAAAATAACCTGAAAGCATTAGAATTGTGAAAAAGAGGAAGTGTGAAAGTTTGCATGGTCGTGTCTGTCTAAGTGACCAGAGTTTTATGAAAGTAGGAGAGTATCTCCTTAGATACTGAGGAAAATAAGACACACACACACACCTAAAATACTTTTAAGGCCTCTCTTTACTTAACAAAATAACCTTTAAAATGTTTTCAAGGCCTACCCAGTTGGTTAGGGGTTTTACTGCTTGATTAAGACTATTTTTTTAAACTATCTAATCGATTACATCCTGAACATAATCAATTAGATGCTGCATAACTGAGTTTATTATCGATTGCGACAGTCTCTTAATGATTGGTAACAATCATATATAAAAACCTTCCATTTTGGCAATAACGATCGATTATTTAAACTTCTTAATAGATTAGACTCAAGCCGTAATCGAATGGATGAGTTAATTGGCCCACATATGGTTTCCTTTTTGAACCAAATTTTCTCCTATATAAATGAGGCTTTTCTCACTTAATTTCACACCAAAATACATGCTTTTCAAAATTCTTTACAATCTATCTATTTATATATATATATATATATATATATATATATATATATCTGTCTATCTATCTGTCTATCTATCTGTCTGTCTGTCTATCTCTATGTCTGTCTGCAATTGATAGAGGTGACCCAGGGTTTTCAGATGATACATGCATGTGCTCAGATGATGAATATTGAGACATCTTTGATCCTACTCGAAATACTTTGTTTGGGAAGACACAAATGAGAAGATATGACCATAAATTTCTGAGAGGGATACAAAAAGACTTATTTGTACAGTGGTTATGAAATAAGTAGTGTGAGATAGTCCAACAAGGTAACCTTTGAAGTAATGGGCTTAAGCAGGTGTTTAGGTGGATACTTCTAATATATGAGAACTTCACTAATCTGAAGAGAATAGTTTTTGACCATGGGTACTTGTAATATATGAGAACTTCACTAATCTGAAGCATCACATCCCAAAAGTCAACAATAAGAATGATACGTAGCTCATAAGTTTATACAACACTCTGGAAGGTTGCACGCTAAGAGCGAGTCTTTTCCACACATGTCATCATTTTCAAAGAAGTGATATAGTTCTTCTTGTATATTCAGAATCCAATCTTTGTTCAGAAGTGCTTCATCAACAGATGTAGGCTCTATCAAAGACACCAAAACCAGAACCAACTCCTTAGAATATGTTGATAAAATATGTGCTTCAACAACTTCTGACTGACCATCTTTTGAGACATTGGCTTCTTGATCTTCTGTAGCAGCTTCATTACCTTCAGCGCCTAAAAAGGTAATATCCATATCTTTAAATTTATAATTGGCTTTGAATTTTCAAGGTCAAGGTCAATATTAAACTTAACATCAATCGATTCTTCAAAAATAAGCATTTCATTGTTGTATACTTTGTAACCTTTTGGGCATTCAGAATATCCTACCATGATACAATTTTGAGATTTAAAATCAAACTTGCTAAGAATCTGTTTTTGAATTCAAGGTAAACAAGTGCACAAAAAATAAGAAAACTCGTCCTTGAAACCAAGAGACTTCACTCATGTCCAACTGTTCCGGAGCATATGATATTTCACTTCTGCTCACGTCTAAAACCCACAATGCCTTCAGGATTAAGCTCCAGGCTTTGGAACATATGTCTTCTTCCCATCAAGTGTTGCACGTAGCCAGAGTCCATCTACCATAATTGGTGTTTCAACTTAGCTCTTGAGAATAGCTACAACATATATTATATGTTTCTTGGATACCCACAATTTCTTGGGTCCCTCTTGTTAGTTTTCCTAGAGTTCTTAACAACTTTGGGTTTAGAAACAAAATAATCATGTTCACAAGAATTAAAATGAGAAGGTTTAGCCAAAGGTTTTGCCTTAAGTTTAGAAGCAGTTTTCTCTTTTTCTTTTCCCTTATCTTTTAGCACAAACCCAGCAGAGGCAAAATGAGAGTAAAGACTTTTAAGTTTATCTTCCTTATCATATGAGTTACAACCAACACCATTGGTCCCATTTCTACTCACGCCATAGATCATAGAATCCACCATGCTTCTCCCTATGCTTTTGGCTAAGAACTTTTGAAAAGCTTTGTCATATTTCATTATGATATCATTAGTATTCTCAAAAACTTCTAAAAGAATTCTCGTGCATTTAAGGGCAAAGTTCTCATCTTTAAGAAAAAAATCCTTCATTAAAAATGGGGAGATCTTCCTTAAGCTTTCTTTTTCTATAAGATATGGATTCATGAGACTTTTTTAAGTTCCGCGAACTCAATCTTGAGTAACTCATGTTTTTCTAGAATTTCAATTAAAGAATAAGTTAATTTAGAATGAGTAGGTTCAGAAAATACCTCTTTAGTGTTTGAATCAGATTCAACTTCATATTCTAGAGGGACTATAACATGATCCATCAGCGCCATATTATCATGTTCTTCTTCTAAGTCATCTTCTGAAGAATCAGAATCATTCCAGGTATCCATCGACCGTTTCTTCTTAGTCTTAAGAGCTTTCGTCTTGGGCTTGTTCTTCTGAAGTCTAGGACAATTGTTCTTGTAGTGTCCTAGATAATTTCACCCATAACACATGACTTATTTGTGACTAGACTTCCTTTGACCAGAAGTAGACTCGAAGTGACCACTCGTCCTTCTTGTACTTCTGAACCTATTGCCATAATTTCTTTTCCAGAGATGGCCAACCCTTCTAGAAAGTAATGACAACTAATCTTCTTCGTAATCAAAATATTCTCAAACTCTTTTTACTTACTTTATAACACACCAAAGGTATTCTTCCAGAGTGTTGAGTTCAGAACCTGATGTCGTCAAACACCTTCTTACCAGAGTCAGAACCTATTTAGAAAAATCTACCTTCTAAACATAAACCATTAGAATACAAAATTGCTTTCTAAGATACCATGTAAAGTTATCATCAAAATACAAAACCAAGTGTAGAACCAATATTGTTCTTAAAGTAAAGTCATCATCAAAATATAAGGCCATATGTAGAACAAATCTTGTTCTTACACAATGTACATGAGACTAGTCTAGAATCACCAAGAATACCAACACCTTTAACAGACCCTAAGGCGGCTTCCGCTCGAGAATTTGGACGGGAGGTCCAAAGAAAATTCCTCGTCACTCTAGCCATGGGAGGAAGATTGACATATGTTGAAGTAGAGTTGGCAAAACGGGCCGGACTAATCGGGCCGGCCCGAAAGCCCGTAAAAAAATATGGGTTTGAATAAACAAATTAGAGCCGATTTATCATTTGGGCTTTTAAGTACGACCCGTTAAAACCCAATGTTAACCGGGATAGCCCGACCGGATTGCGGGTAGCCCGCTTATTTAACTTTTTTTCAATTTTTTTATAAAAAGTATAATACATTATACAATTAATTTCCATATTATAATACATTATACTACTAATATCTCAACTTGAATCTTGATTATTTAATTAAAATAATTTATTTTAATGAAATTTTATTTTAAATGTAATTGATTTATACTTTTAGTGATCAATAATCATATATATTTTAGTTCTTTAGTTTATAGTCTATTAAGTAATTAATTAATTAATTTAAAAAATTATTGTTTTAATAAAAAATTAATATTAAATATTATCCGGACCGACCTGAATAATTGTAGCCCGTGAAGGGTCGGGCTTGGACAACCAAATTGTAGCCCGTTTAAATTCTGGGATTTTAGGCCCAACCATCCAAAGGCCTGAACCTGTCACGGGCCGGCCCGAAGTGGGTCAAGTAACCCGTTTTGCCAACTCTATGTAGAAGAATTTTAAAGATTGTCAATAACTATGGCAATTCAAAATCCCCTTCTTATCTAGTAGAATATTTTCTCGTTTTTCATCTAATCTACAAATAACACTTATAAAAAGACAAGGGCGTAAAAAATAAGGAAATCATGCAAAAATATTGGGAGCTCACCAAAGATAACCTTCCTCTCCTCCTTAGTATGAGTGTCCATCAACAAGAGAATTTCAATAAGTTGTTTCAGATGTTTCTTTAATATTTTATCCCAGAGAGTGATATAACCTACATGACCTAACTCTTTTGATGAAAATGGCCAGCCATTCTTTAGACAAAGCTCCTCTAGAAACATATCACTTTTCTAGTAAATGTATGATCCATTCCCTATCAGAAAATGACCTTAGCTCCAATACTTGTGAAATAAGCTAGCACACATGTTCTTCGTCCCAGTTTTTATGATGCATATTGTCGCATGAGCCTCTTTGTGGATAGGAGCAACCAAGAAAAAAAAGATTTTCGAAATGCTTCAGGCTATGTGAAAACACTTTGAAAAAATTGGTAACCTACACCAATGTAGTCAAGCCCTAGCCTCGTGTGTGGTTCACTGAACTGCATTGTACTTTGAAAGGTAGAATAAAAAGGATAAAAAGGGTTTTCCTGTTTGATATTCACACAATACTGAAAGAATTTGATGTATTCCCAACTCACTTTAGTTACGAAGGAGCGATCATCAGGTGGTTCAAAACTTCTATCTCAAAATTGTTGAAGGTAGGTGATAATTGTCAAAATATCGATATTTTTAGTGTAAATTTGTGACACTTATCATTCTATTTTTGTGAAATAAAAGAGAATGCACAAATCAAAGAATAAGCTTTTCATATATTTAAAATAGTCATAAAAGTGTTGATTATTTTTCATGATAACACACAGCGTGCTAAGCGCCCGATTTAGGGCTAAGCGCGGTCTGTGATTTTTAGACTCGTTAAAAGGTCCAAAAAAACACATTTTTTAGGTTATGGGTTGGGTATTTTTGAGTTTCAACACCATCAAACCCATGTTTTGGTAGAGAGAGCTTAGAAAACATTAATTGGGACACAATCTTATTGAATCAAAGATGGCTTCTCACCAATCGTCTTCACAACTAGAGAAGTGTTGGTTTATCTCTTTTTCCTCTTTTTATAAACTCTATTTTGTTGGGCTATGTTTTTATATTTACTTTGAACATGTGTATATTTGTTGATCATGGGTTGTATAAAGCTTGTTTTACAAATCATTGTTGATATGTTCCTTAATTTTTTTGCTTTATGATTGAATTTGGGTTGTTATAGACATATACCTCACAAATCTTGATTAGGGATGAATATCTATTAGTTTCTAGATTCTATATATAAATTTAGAGCTAATAATCATTGTGGGTATCAGAGCTTATTACCTTTGTGTTGGTTGTGTTGTTCTGAGAGATTGTTGACGCGAGTAGCACGGTTGACTTCTGTATTGTTGAGGTTGGTTGAGATATCCCCACCGAGGTGATAGAGTGGGTGTTATGTTTGATACGTGATGACATTGATGATTATTATAGATTGGGTATAACTGGTCGATAGGTTTAACTTTGTGAGGAGTGGATTATATGCATGCCGGATAAGTTATTCCTTTTCTTTTGTTTCATTTATTTTATGTTCATATATTTTCCTTTCCATACAAACAACCCATTCAACCCCTAAACTCATTAATGAAAGCTTTGTCGAACGGCGACTCGATATCACTAATATTTGTGGACAGGATACGATATAATCTATATCACCCGGTAAAATAATACTTACTTTTTTCTTACCGTTTTACCGCTTCAACAACAAGCAAATATTCAAAATCGAAAAAGATACAATCATATCAAGAAATGGTGCATCTTCCATACTCATTGCAAATCATTTTGTCTCTCTCAGAGGTTACTACACCCCAATCCGAAGATGTACCTATGTCAAGAGAGGCCTTCTCAAGACTACCTTCACAAGAAAATGTAGAGTAATTGTCGAAATGTTGGTGCCAGTTCTTTCAGCTACAAAAGTGTAGGTTTTAGAAATACAGATAAAAGAATAAATGAAGATAACGTCTCAAGAAACTATAGAACAAAATCTTCAGAGATCGCATGGTGACTTAACAAAAGAAAGATGATAAGAATTATCAACGTCCCAGATCTTCTCAGAAAAATACTCAAGTATTTTAGTTTCCAAAGATCATTATGATAGAACCTACAAAAAGACATTTGTAGCATGAGGCCTATTTAATGCACGAATTTCCAATGACATTGATGTCACCTCTTAGAATTTCTTTTAATTCAGGATGCAACCAACATGAAAGGTCAAATACGAACAAAATCCTCACACTACAAAGCAGAGTCAAGAGCTTGGGGGACAACAATTTTAGGGCATCCATAAGAACAAACAACTACGACCTAGAGAAAATAATAATCCGCCAAACCACTCATAATGTCACCTCTTAGAATTTCTTTTAATTCAGGATGCAACCAACATGAAAGGTCAAATACGAACAAAATCCTCACACTACAAAGCAGAGTCAAGAGCTTGGGGGACAACAATTTTAGGGCATCCATAAGAACTAACAACTACGACCTAGAGAAAATAATAATCCGCCAAACCACTCATAGGGTAGAGGTATTATCTTGGAGTAGAGGGTAACGGATTTAGATTCAGGGTCTATCCAACGGCTTCATGCATCCTACGCTTGAAGAATAGAAAATTGTTATAACCATCCTATAATATAAAGTAGAAGCACAACATTTTCTAGGTACATTTTCAAATTCAAATTTCATTCACTCTTCTTGTTCGCAAACAAACTTGAACGTTGAAGTATATTTAACCTTGCAAGTCAGCCATTCTTTTACAACATCAAAAGCTCGAGTCACATGTTGCATCTCGCAACTACTGATTTTTATTAACACATATTTCAATACATTTTAACTTAAATAATAAAATAGACATTAAAATACACGTTGCTAAAATACACCTTCATAAAAAAATAAGTGAGATTGATTTAACAAATTTTACATAATTTGCTAACCTAGATTCACTGCTTTAACTAAAAAAAATAAATTAAATAGACATTTACGAAAACAAACCGATCTACGCTAACAAAATGCATATATGTATATTAGAAATGTTAGAAACCACATACAAAGTGATCATTATTAACTCCCAACCAAACTTTCTGTGAGCATTTATAACATTTATCTAACCTTGAAAAACTACTATATATACATGTATAAAGTTTCTCTGGAAGCCAGAATAGCATCTCTAAAAAGAAATATAACCAAGGCTTTACATAATCACTATTATATATCATGAGGCTTATTTACATTCTCCTAGCATGGGCAATATTTATAACCAAAGTTATCATGGTGGCTTGTAAACCTAGAAATAATGTACCAGCAGTAATTGTGTTTGGTGATTCTTCAGTGGATTCTGGAAACAACAATAAGATAGCAACACTTCTCAAGAGCAACTTTAAACCTTATGGCCGCGACTTCGAAGGCGGCCGCCCCACCGGACGGTTTTGTAACGGTCGCGTTCCACCGGACTTCATCGCCGAGGCTTTTGGTGTTAAGAAGAATATACCAGCATATTTGGATCCTGCTTATACCATTGATGATTTTGTTACTGGTGTTTGCTTTGCTTCTGCTGGAACTGGATATGATAATGCAACTTCTGATGTACTTGTAAGTTTCTTTTTCCAACCAAGCATTCAAATATATAGATTTTAAAAATTTAGTAAAAAAAATTTAGTCACCAATATAATAGTAATTTCTTTTGTTAAGATATTGTGTTTTGGTTTTGTTTTCTTCTATAGAAAGTTCCATTTTCTTATTTTGGATCATTAAAGCTATACATATTTTATGTAATAAATTAAATAAAATTTTCAAATTGTTATCACACCTTCCTTAAATGAGTTATTAGAGCCAAAATCTAAATTATTAGAATTTTTTTACTATAAGATAGACTAAAAATAAGAGTCATGTTGAAATTTCTTTTACTCGATAGAAGACTAAACTTAAGAGTCTTATATATAGACTCGTTAAGTATTCAAAATAGCCTAGTAAAAAAATACAAATAATAATCTATATTTTTCAATCATTGATGATAATAATAACCTACACGGTAGGGTTGTCAAGCAAATTAAAGAGGTTGTTCATGATAATTAATGGAGATATGTTGTGGTAGCTATGCCAATGATACCTTTAGATGGCAAGGTGTGATACCATGTGTAGTGTTGAGGGAAACAAAGTTATAGAAAAGTAGTATACAGTGGCAACACATTAAAAAATTGTATAGTTTTAATATTTTTAATGTATCAATGGAAGTATACACAAAAAATACATTTTACTTCGATACTTTTACTTCGGTCGATCTTTCGAAGAAACATAAAGTGTAATAGTATATCAATCATATTTTATTAGTTAAATATGTGTTTCATCTCTGTAAATAATTTAAATCACTTTGATATCTCATACATAAAACGTCGTTAATTTAATTATTAAGTAGAAACAATCGTTAAGACCGTCGTTAATTATGTTGTTAAGTTAAAAAAAATTATGGTTAAATTATAGAAGGGACCAAAAATACGGTAAATTTTTTTAAGAGAATTATTCTTTAATTAAAAAATTTTAAAAATTAAAAGAGAAATTAATATGAGATATTTAAGCGTACAACCAATATATTTAATCCTATTTTATTTCGGGTGCATGATTGAGAAGAAAAATCATTCATCACTTTGGACTACATATAAATAACTTATTTATCTATTTTTCTTGTTAATTAATTAATTAACATGGGTTCTCAATATTTTACAGAATGTGATACCACTATGGAAGGAAATAGAGTTCTACAAAGAGTATCAAGCAAAACTAAGAGCCCATGTTGGTGAAAAGAAGGCAAATGAAATCATAAGTGAAGCATTATACCTAATAAGTTTAGGAACCAATGATTTTCTTGAAAACTACTATATTTTCCCAACAAGACAACTTCATTTTACAGTATCACAATACCAAGATTTTCTAGTGGATATTGCGGAAAATTTTGTGAGAAAATTACACTCACTTGGTGCTAGGAAACTATCCATAACTGGTCTTGTTCCTATGGGGTGTCTTCCATTAGAGAGAGCTACAAATGTTTTTGATGATCATCGTTGCAATAAGAAATATAATAAAGTGGCCTTACAATTTAATGCAAAGTTGGAGAAAATGATTTATAAGGTGAATAAGGAGCTTCCTCAATTGAAGGCTTTGTCGGCAAATGCTTATGATATTGTCTTTGATATCATTTCAAGACCTTCTTTCTATGGTATGTTTTCTTTATTTGTTTTGATTTATGTGTTTTATGAGTTTCCATTCTAAAATTTGTTAGGATGTTTTAGAAAGTCCTTTTACTAGAATGTAAATCTATCTCATAATAGAATAAAATTTTCGAGAAAAATAAAAATTAAATGAATGATAAATTGCGTCGCTATTAAAATCAGAAAAATTATCATTCAAACATCATTGTTACATAACGTTCTTGAGATTGGACTAGAGAAAATTTTGAGATTTAGGTGTTCCTTTCTATCTATGACTTAAAGTTAGATTCTCTAGTGTCAATAATTCTTGTGTTAAGAGAGAAGAATATTGCAAAATTGATAGTGACTTACATAAAAATAGATGTAAGAAGAGATATTTTTAAACAGAATAGACAAATCTGTCCCTCTCAATTTCTTCAATTTTTATCGAATTAAGCTGATAAATGGATTAATAGTGACATTTTCAAAATTTCAATCTACTCCATCCAAAAATAGTTTGTTAAATGGATGGATCCGATATAAATGAAAGCAACAAACCAGTCAGTGATACAACATTTTCAACTTTTTCTTTTTTGGTACAAAGGGATACAACTTGTTAGTAGTATCTCAATAGTGATTTCTTTTAATAAGACTCTTGTTAGTAGTATCTCAACTTAATTTTTCATTTTGGAAGTTAGAATCTTTGCAGTCTATTTTTGTATACATTCACACAGTTGATTTTTATAAACCATTTGATCTTAACTTAATTCAAAAAAATTAATTAATATTTTTAAAAATTATCATTTTTAAATTATAACAATTTAATCTTATTCAATCAGCTACCGATGTTTAAATGGATGATATTAGAAAATAGCATTCCATCATTTTGGTACTATATGAATTAGTACTAACGAGAAGGTAGTCTAATCATTAATATGGTAGCTATGTTTGGACGTAAAGTTATTATAATCAATACAGCACATCTAATTTACTCGGAATATATTTTTATTTTAATAAAAGACATTTTTTTTAATATAACTAGAAATAGTTAAAAACACTCTCTTTATAATACATTTTCTAAATTCACTTTTTTTATTGAGTGAATAACATGTGAGCTCTAACTTTGAAAATAAATTCCACATAAAATGATAAAATTCACATATATTTCATTTAAGGAAAGAAATGAGTATTTAAAAGAGTGTTGATTGTATTTCTTAAAATAAAAAATAAAAGTCAATGGATAGTGCTTGAATTCCAACCAATGACGACTTTCCAATATACTACGACATCCATTCTATAATATGTTTAAAAATGTATTTCTCTTAAAAACAACTGTTGATTTTAGTTTTTATTTTTTTTAATAGTAGAATTTAATTAATTTAATTAATGTGATAAATTTAACTTAGTAAATATTTAATTTTTGTTTTGAATTTCTTAAGAACGTGTTTTGACGAGATAACTGAAAATTTTTAAAAAATAAAAAATTTTAAATAATTAAATAATTTAATTTAAATTCATTCATTTTTAAATTCTTTTGTTTAGACGAAAAATTAAAATGATTCATGATAAATTCTTGAGACTATTTTCACAAATTTTAAAATTTTTTGATCAAATTTAAAATATGAAAAATAAGACAACTTTTGTAATTTTTAAAATTTTAAAGGGATCAATTTATAAAATTTTAAAATTATTAGTGATTTTTTGTTATTTTTCTAAAATTTAAGGGAAGAATTTGAAATTTTTATAAAATATGATGACCATTTTGCAAAAATTTTAAAAATTAATAATAAATAATTTAACATTTGTATTATATATATATATATATATATATATATATATATATATATATATATATATATATATATATATATATATATATAAAGAAACAATTTCAATTTTTTTTATTTTTTAGTTTTTTAGTGTTATTTTAAATTCTTTTAATTTATTTTGTATAAAAAACTTTATACTTTTATATTATTTTAATAAATTTTCATATTTTTTATTCAATAATAAATTTTAATTCAAGACATTAATTTACTTGATTTTCCTTATTAGAATATTTTATCCAAACACATTCTAATATTTTTAAAGTGTGTTTGAAAGATAATGGTAAGAATTTACTTTTAAATACTTTTTAAAATATTGATATTAGGCAAATTCATAAATCAAATTTAGGACAAAAAGTTGGTGTGGCATTTGATAGCCTCTCTAATTTGTTAAGTTGCTTTCAAATCAGAGTGTCTTGTTCACGAGGAAAGTCTGCCTAAAATTTAAGCATGTGGTCCTTTTGTAAAAGCATAAATAATAAATGAAAATTTCTGGTTTTTTCCCACACAATTTAAAACTTTAAAATACCTTTCATAAATCCGTAAATGCACTTATGAATTCGTCCAATATTCCAAATTTATTATGAATTTATTTTGAAAAAATATTCATTTATAATATAATAATAATAATATATATAAAAAAATAGAATATTAAATTTTATTTTATGTGAATACACAATTTCACGTACTAAAAAAGAATAGAAAAATATGTCTATTAAAAGTCTAACTTATATTCGGTCTATAATAATAAAACATATTAATACAATTGATATCAATATCAAATTTGACATATAATAAAAAGTATATTAATATTATTGATATCAATTTTTATATGAAGAGATATAATTGATTTTTTTGTTTTGATTTAGTTGATTTGCATTAATTATATAATATATTTCTAATAATATAATTAAATTGAATTATTATTAATAAAAAATAATTTATATTTGTAATTAAAAATTATTAAAGTAAATTTATGATAAAAAATAATTAATTTTTAATTATAATAGTAATTTACTATAAGAAGAGATGCAATTGATTTTTTGCCTTGATTTTTTTCTTTGATTTACTTGATATCAATTGATTTTATATGTATTATATTATAAATAATTATTTTTTAAAAAGAAAATTCTAATAAATTTGAAATATTGGGCGAATTCGTAAGTGCACTTACGAAACACTTTGGTTATTCGTAAGTACACTTACGAAGTAAACTAAATAACGTGAATTCGTAAGTGCACTTACGAATTCACCTGATTTTTAAAAAATAAGATGAATTCACAAGTGAACTTGCGAATTCACTTTATTTTTTAAAAATTATGGATTATTTCGTAAGTGTCTTTGCGAAATTCACTTCTGAAATAAATTCGTAAGTGTTAGAAATTAGGGTAAGATAATCCTGGATTACTTCGAAAATCGTGTTTGTTCACTTTCCGAACAAAGTATTTCGACCTTATTCTTGCCTGGGTTCACGAAATCTTTGCGGGGATAATTCTCGAAGATCAATCGGTTTCTGGCAATAGAATTCGATTCGAATGTAGAGATTTCAAATTCGGTTTTTCTGTGTGCGAAAATAAGGCCAAAGAACTCCTTATATAGGAGATCAAAACTGAAACGAAAGGACACACCATTTCGGAAAACGATTGTGTCGGTTGGCGAAACAGGGTTTGAAATTTTTCGAACGGGGCGCTGCCCCGCACCCTGCCCGCTGACCTGGCAGCGGGACCCCAGCCAGGGGCTTCGCCCCTTGGAATCCAACGGGGCGCTGCCCCGCACCCCGCCAGGGGCTCCGCCCCTTGGAACCCCGTTTCAGTTATTCGTATTCGATTATACATTGGCTCACCGAGCGTGCACTCCGCACTTCCCTAACTCGTTTCCGAACTTAACGTATAATCGCATTGGCCTTTAGTAAATCACATTACTACTAAAATACATTGGTGATACTAAAATCACCAACAGTAAGTGGACTTACGAAATTTGATATTTTTAGATTTTCATCAAAAATGAAGAAGCTATTAAATAGGTGAAAAAATTTCCATAATAAATTTGATGCTTTCAAATCCCGAATTATAAAATAACAAAATATTACTGAGACAAAATATTAAAAGTAACAATTAGTTGTATTCTGACATGAATTAACTATTCGGTTTAATTAATAATGAAAAAGCACTGTTTTTTGTGTGTATATTGTACTTCAGATCAGCTACTTGAAATTATTAAACTAGCCAGCAAGAAACTTTTATATAATTTGTACCCTACTAAAGTTTTATTAGGTATGCTTTTATATTTGGTCATTAATAGAAATTTATGAAGCCAGGTCACATCTCTATACCATGCCAGCAACAAAATGTGATTTTTTTTACTATTGTTGAAAACCTCATATTTGATTTTGCTTAAGAATTCACTATAAATTGAAGAAAAAAAACTCACTTAAGAGTCAAGGTTATGAGTAGCATTGTTTAAAAAAATTAATGAATCGAATCAGATCGCTGAATCAAATCGAACTATTTTTAATCAATTGAACCATTTTTTATTAATGAATTGAACAAGTATTTTTTAAACAGTTCAAAAACCAAACTCTAAAAATTATGGCAATGATAATATGATTTTATATATTTTGCAGGATTTGAGGTGACAGAGAAAGCATGTTGTTCTACTGGAACATTTGAGATGAGCTATTTATGCAGTGACAAGAATCCACTTACATGCAAAGACGCAAGCAAATATGTGTTTTGGGATGCTTTTCATCCTACTGAGAAGACAAACCGTATAGCTGCAAATTATTTGATCCCTAAACTTTTAGCAGCTTTTAGATGATCCATTTATTCCCTTCTAAAATAGTTTGGACATTTAATATATATGTTTTGGTCACATCTTATGATCAAATATTATTGTAAGAAACAAAGAACCTAGTTCTAAACCTTTTAGTTTTAGACCACAATTGGTCTTCGCATTTTATAATATATGCATGTGTTGAATTTTTATGTGATTTTATAAAATGATTAATATGATTATGTTCTATTATCAAATCTCTATTCACTCTTACAAGTAATACATGCATCGACGCTCCATCTATCATGGTCCTTTAAGAAACCGTAGTGATCGATATCTTTAATTTATGGTGCCTATATAATTTTTTATTTTCTTAATTAAACGTTGCATATTAATTACCACAGGTTATAAAGTCAACCATGATGATATCATACGCGTTGTAATCAGTTCGATTCTCACACCTACAAATATATGTTTTCTTTCGTAGTTTAGATAGGCCTTTGATTTTTATTTAAAAAATGAAAGTAATATCACCACGGTCATTGCGATAACCACTGTGATATACTTCTCATTTTTATTGATTTTTAATGTCTTAAAATCTGACGTTTTTTATAGATAATCGTTGTGGTATATTTTTCTTTTTTTTTTCTTTAAATTTTTAAATTCTTAAAACCTTGTGTTTTTCATAAAATTTCATCTTATATCACAATGGGTTTAAATTTTAAACATAGTGATATGTAGTATTCACTATAAGGTAACATAACTATCTAAACAACAATTAACACACTATCTAAATTAACAAAGAGAAAAACAATAAAACATGTTTGTTTTACGTCGTAAGTTCGATGCATATTATTTACAAACCAACACGTTGTTTCATATGAGTCAAATGCTTTCACTTCCGTCTTTGCTCTCGTTTATTCGAGCTCTAACCGAAACTACACATCTAAACACATCTTTGACAAACGTGAAGAGAAACAAATATATAAACTATATTCATAAGTATACAAAACATATAAAATTCACAAATATGGTAAACATATACAAGTATTAATATAGGCAAGTGAAAATAAACAGTATATACTATATTTACAAAACTCAAAAACAAAAAAACTATCGCAATGTGATTCAATAAAAACACCAATCTCCGACAACGACGTCATTTTGCTGAAGAGGTAAAGTGGCAAGTAAAACTAAGTATTTTTAGTTTTATCATATCGTGCTCACAGGGATTAGTGCTACCTAATTGTCGTTCGACATTTTCTCGTGTTTATGAGTTTGGTTTTAAATGAGTTTGTTTGTAACGAAAGAGTAAAAACTATTGACATGAAAATAAATACATTCTTTGGAAAGGGGAAACTTATCCGGCGTGAATTTACACTACTCGTCACAAACTTAAACCTATTGATCAGTTGTTCTCAACATACTCTACTCGTCAAAATCATCATGGACACCACGAGATGTACCGCAACAGAGGTTATGTCTAACTCAAAATTGAAGACAAATGTATTACTCGCATCGACGATCTCTCAACACAACACAAACAACACGCAGGCATTAGGCTCTGATAACCACAATGCTTATTAACTCTAAATCTATATTTAGAATCTATAAACTAATAGATATCCATCCCTAATCAAGATTTTTGAGGTATATGTATATAACAACCCAAATCCAAACATAAAGCAAAAAGATCAAGAAAGACATTAACAATGATTTGAAAAGCAAGCTTTATACAACACCATGATCAATACATATACATATATTCAAAGTAAATAAATATACAAAATGCAACAAATAAAGAATACACAAAGAGGAAGAGAAATGAACCAAAAATCTCCTTGTTTCTTAGCGCCGAAAGATGAGAAATCCACCCAAGATCATCTGTGTGCAAACTCAAATGTTGTTTTCTAAGCTCTAAACTACCAAGAATGAATGTTTGATGAGTTGGGAACAAATAATCCAAAACATAACATAAAAATGTGTGTTTTGACCCTTTTAATGTGTTTATGCGCAAGAGACCGTGCTTAGCGCACAGAGCCCGTTAAGCGATAGCAAAAAAAAACATATTTATTTTGTTTCCACCATAACTTGAGAACCATAACTCCGATTTACGCCCAGTTTGAAGTGTTGAAAAACTTATTCAATGATCTATATAACAACATCTAAATATCAACCAAATTGATGATTTTTCTCATCTTTGTTTTGAGCCTTATTCTTTGAAGAATTGCTAAAATTGCATTCTTGAAGCTTGGCCTTTGGCCTTTATTACTCAATGCTCCAAACATGCATGAAATACCTACAAAATAACTAAAATCTATCAAATGGTGCATACATGAATCAAAACTCAATTATACACAAAATAATCGTATTTACAAACAAAGTTGAGATTTATTCAACGAATATTAACAAAAAGTATCGATAAGTGCACAAAACATATATACAAAATAAATACATTTTGACACTTATCAATTGTCCGCCTTCAAGTCATCCAATGCTTCTTAAGAAAGTGGAGCAATAATAGTGTTCAAAGAGGGCCTAAAATCCTTATCTGTCCTGAAGGATTGGTGAGGATCACCTACATTATATGGCTGGGATTTCTTATTGTGAGGTCATTCTTCATTCTGAAGCTCCATGTTGAGGTTGGATATATGTTCCTCTACTTCGAGTTGTTAGGTTTCGTCTTGATATGGAATTATTGGTGAAGAATCATCTGGTTTTTCTTGACCTTGATCTATGCTTATCTTCACTTTTCAATTCAGATGATTGTGATGGTTAGGGAGAAGCAAGTAGTGATTTGTCTTATTGAACTTCTCCAACAAGATTGACTTTGTTGTTAGATCCTTTGTTCAATCCTTTTTGGGATATAGGATGAACAAAAGGAGAGCTGATGCTTACATGTATGTCATATTTAATGCTGGAAACCTTAATATCAACTTGATTGTCTTGTGAAAAGAGAAAGAAATTAATATTTGTAAAAAAACAAAAGGTGTGACGAAAGAAAAATAAATTGAGGTTGAAATACCTTGTGTCCTTTAGCCCCAGGGCTGTAATTATCACTTTGTGTTTGTTTAGAGATAATTGGAGTTAACTTGGGATCAACATTTAGTGTTCTATGAACAACAGACTTTGTTGGCTTAGACGTAGTAACAACTTTTTCTTTTAGGAGTGGAGTCAAAAGCTTATGACTTTTTCTTCTTATTGACGGGTTTCGAAGTATCTTGTGACAAATCTTCAAGATATGATTCAATCGGTATAGGTTGAGATTGGGTTGTCTTTCTTTTTTTGAGAGTCTCAGGGGGTTTTTGAGTAGTCTGAAAAATAGCAATAAATATTAGCAAAATAAAAAAATACATACAAATGCTGAAGTGATATATTGTAGCCAAATACCCTTATTTCCACCTTCACCAGAGTATTATCTTCGCCTTGACCATCACCTTCGGTTAAGTCAACAACAAATTTCTTTGCAACCGCTTCTCTTGCAGCAGTAGCCTTATCTTTTATGCACTACTTTTGATCAACGGCTAAACTAAAACAGAAGAACCTAATGGTTAAAATTAAGAAAGCATGCAAAGATATTTCTAAGAATAAGTCGAAGGAATCTTCCATTCCACGCCTTCACATGATGGAGAGGGTATTCGAACATGCTTTATATTGATATTAAGGTGGCCTTTGAAACTGTCCAGAGAGTGCTTAGTCAGAACCACTCGTTTGGCTAGTTTATTGGAATTTTGTTAAAGAAGTTTTATGAAAGACCTATAGACTAACCATTCAGGGAATGGAGGTCCAAATATCGAGCCAAAATCATCACTTGGCAATGGTGGGAATTTAGGAGGTTGGATTTTAGAATCTAACTCGTACCTATTTCGAGCTTGACGCACGAAGGAATTTTTAAATCAGGATGTTGTTTGGTGAACTTCTCTTTTAGAATAAAGTTTGTTTGACGAATCATTCCACTAATATCATCAGGGTTGTATACATCTTCAAAGTATTTTTGAAATACTTTAATTTATTTGATATGAGTTGTTGTACCTTTCTTGAATCGTCTTGTATGGAAGCAAAAGCATGAGTTAGATGCTGAGTAAAATTAGATACGTCTAAGATCACTTTGGTGTAGTAATTTCTCCATCGGGTTTAAATTCCTTTGTGCAAAATAATTATGGTCGAAAGTAGATGGGTGTAAGAGTGGTAATATTAGCGTATCGAGAAAGGTGTTTGGTACAGTCATCTTCAGTAAACCACGTGTTGTAAAGGCAAAGAGCGCCATTCTTGTCATAAAGAGGTTTTTGCATTGTTTGGATGAGGCCAAACTGTCGAGAAACCAGATTAGGTTGGTAAATAACAAAAATAATATGATTCTTCAAAGGACTCAATCTGGTGGCAAGTAGCCTGGGAGAGAGAAATGATTCCCAGATGGTCATAGACTATGCTTCTTAATCTGTCAAAAGAGCAATGAATTCCCTTATAGACCATCAGGATCGTGTATTCATTGGCCGAAAGAAGCCATAGAAGGAGTGAAATTGTATCGTTTGGCGAACATCATTACAAATCTAGTGAAGAAATCTTGTAGAATTTTCCCTTCGTCATTTAGGGTTAACTAGACGAATCTTGTCCCATTGATCCTCTTATTCTTTATCTCCTCATTCTCCTCGTTGATGGTGTTGTGTGTTGGGAGCGAAGGCTCGAATGTGGCATTTAACCAGAGTTGGAGAAGCCAACATGGACCAGCAAAAAGGATATTTTTCCTAACTTACAATTCTTTAGGATTTTTGATAGATTCTCCTAATGAATCATAGAGGGAACCCAGGATGATTTGGCTTTGGCATAATTTGTGCCCAGCATGTAGTTGGTTCACCATAATGAGAAATATTTTTGCCACTTGAAGAGAACTCGAGCACAAGACACAGTGTGATAGCCATAATGCCAAAAAATCAATACGCTATTTGTCGGGGACTTTCTCAGTTGTTTTGTTGTGGTGATCAGCTATGTAATGGGTAAAAGTGGTTTTATCGCCTGTAAATTTGGTAGTGTCTTCATCTATCTCAAAGGGGATGAAAGTTTTGCCGGTAGGTCGAAGACCAGTGATTGTGGTAATGTTGAATAGAGTGGGGGGCATAATTTCGTAAGGGAAATGGAAGGTGTTGTGAGAAGAGTCCCAAAAGTATAACGAAACCACTAACATACTTTAGCTATAACCTAGACCATATTTCGACAACTGAACCATGTCGTAAATCTCCATCTCTTTCTAGAATTGGATTTTCTTATTCTCAACCTTAGCAAGTCAGGAGAGATATGGTTCACGATCTTTCATCTGAGGGCAAGAGTGAAACACTCTAAGATTGTTGCTAATATAGTATAAATTTATGTTGTCTTCTGTTTTTGAAGTGTCAGTCGAAGGCTTTGCTTGATCATCCACAGGTTTTTGGGTATCAGTTTTTTTGTAACCTTTATCATCATTTTTCTGTTCACTAGCCAAGGGTTTTGTGCGATGACAAAGAAGGAAAAAAATTTTAAATTTGCATCTACATTAGGGTCAGGCAAATGACCCATATATGCGTGCGTTTCACCATAAATGGTTTGGGGAATAGGTACTTGATATTGGTAGATTTTGTGTTTCTCTTCAAGTGGATGGGGACTTAGTAACATACTCCTATTTTCCTACCAGAAGCAGTGTTGTTATTTGAGTGATAGGGTTTGAAGCTTCCCTTGTTGTTTGGATGTATTGTTGATTTTAGGTGCCATTGTTAAAGATTTGAGCTTGGAAGATGAAGAATTTGTAAAGGTTTTTTGACAAAGAAGCTTTAAGAATGCTTAAGTTTGAGAGTTCAGAAATGGGAAAAGTGTAGAAAACGAAGAGATAATGTATTTATAAGGAGAAGAATAAGTCGTTTCATTTTCATTGTGAAAAACAAATTGAAAGTAGTGGGGCACGTGTAACTTTCCAAGAGGATGTACAAGCGATTTCCTATACAAGTTACCTACATGTTCCTATTTTCTAGGGGTAGTGATTCTTGTCTCGATGAGACGTCTGAAAATTGGTCATCTTGACCATGACATCACAACAGTAATCACTGTCGCGTCGAAAGCTTTCAAAAAATGCATTTTTCTTTATATATTGGAAAATAACATTTTTGGGGGGCAATTTGTTAGCTGGGAATTTCAACGCTCAAGTTTAAATAAATGGCAAAGAGTTAAAAGAATAAGTTTAAAAAGAATATTGAAGATAGTCGAAGTTTATTTTGCCAAGTATTATGGTTTACTTTTCGACCAAAGTCTTGGCAAAATGGTTTACATTGGCAAAATGGTACAATGCTGGGACTTAGCATTTTTTAAAGATATTTTAGAAAGCAGTTTCGACAGAGATATTTGAAATGAGAGTGATAACTGAATTTTAGCCTTATCCATCTTTTTAAAAGAAATGTGTGAAGGCTTGCAAAGGATAGAACGCATACAAGCGAGAACTATGATTCTCTGAAAAGAAGATTGCAAAGGATAGAACGCATACAAGCGAATTAGTATAAATAGGAGTCTTTAGCGTTGGGATTTTGTGTGTTCGATATTGTACAAATTTTTCATATTTACTCAAAGTATCAAAGTGATATCGAGAAACGAGTTTCTAATAAATGTACATATGAAGCATCATATTTACTTTCAGTATCAGTTTCTTTTCATCAAATTCATTTACATTCCTTTTAAATCCTGGTCAAAACTCTTTTATTTTCCTGTCATTTTCATAAATCCTCTTTTTATCATTTTTAAGTTCATCTTTACTTTCGAAGAAATCAATAACCAAAAAAATTAAATAAAAACTATAAACTATCGTTCTAGGATTAAACTATTTGATCATTTAAGTAACCAAAAAGATTAGATTTTAGAAGACTATCGCTTGTTTATCAAATTTCACACTAAACTGCAAGATGTGTTGGGAGTTGGAGAATGAGTTGTGGAGCAAGTGAGGAAGTTTTGTTCGGGTGCAATAATTTATGCCAAGGCATTGGACCCATTTAAGTAAAATCTATTTAAGTAATCTTTCGAGGTAACTTAGAGTGGAGGTCATGATGCCTTAGTTTCCCATTCTCCAGCTTGATCATCTTTTTTCTTCGTATTATTTATTTTCTACAATGATTCATAGGCCTTTATGACTTGGATGTATTAATTTTGATATTTACATGTAGTTATTTTTGGTGGAGCAACTACTCTTGGGTAAACTCAACCTTTTTAATACACTCTTAAATACGAAATATATAATTGTAGTTTTTTTTATTGTCTATGTGGTTTTAATTTGTTGAGGTATGCCTTAAAACCTTTATTGATAAAGAGAAAGAATATATATATATATATATATATATATATATATATATATATATATATATATATATATCATAAACCATAAATTTGAAAATTTCAGAAAGCTAAAAAATCAAAAATTGCTTCACGAGGTGCCGAAGCTACGACCACGGTGGTGGTCGGCGTAGCTCCGGCGAGCAGAGTCGGTTTGGGTCGGCAGCAAATAAGGTTGTGAGAATTGGAGTACGGCGGTGGTCGGTTAGAGTGTGGCGCCGATGATGGGACGAGGGCGCAACCATTGTTTTCCAGTGAGTGACAGCCTGCGGTGGTTGGTGGTGGTTGGTCTGTAAGACGGTCATTTTGTGGGTCTGTACAATTTCAGGAGTTTTTGGTAAATCAAGTCGTTTTCTCAGTTGACATATTTTTGGGACTTGTCAGTCTGGTCCATAGATCCATGTTTAATAAATTGTGTTTGGGCTTTGTTTGCTGAATTTTAGCTATTATAAACATGTATCTCTTCTATTATTTCTATGTAACAATTTTAGAGCTTTAGAGCAAAAGAGAAAAATAAGGGTTTAACGTTTAAGGAGACCTTTTAGAGTTATCTATAACGTTCAGACAATTGGAGAGGTTTGGAAATAATTTGGTAGAAATAAGGGTTTATTCTTAAAAACTCTGAAGGCAAATGCTATTTTCTTGTAACTTGTTTATAAACTCTTGTAATAATTTTTTGATTATAGCAAATTGGAGAATTGTTCTCTCCTCCAAATCACCTAGTCTTTTGATTGAATTGGATAAATAAATATTTCGCCTTTCTCACTTCTTCTTTTTTTATCAAAAAAACTTAATTTGAATTAAAGTTTATCATTTTTACAACATAATGATATACTAATTTTAGTTTATAAAAATATTTGTAGATGTAAATTTTTTGACATTTCGGTGTCACTTTGGGACTCATCTAACAAAGTGTATATTTTTTAAGTTCATATTTTGACGAGAGGAATGCTATGCTGCGGCATTATAGTGTGAGACGTTTTTTCAACCATAATTAACGCTTCTTGAGCAAAATGAAACATCCGTTTGTAGAAAGAAAAAAACAAGTCTTTATATATTTGTTGAGTGTGCCTATGATGATTATAACTTATCTATATTGCGGTGTGCTTTCTTTTATCAGATTTGCTACTCCTTTTATATGATCTTTTATATACTACCGTATCAATATTATTTATGTGTATAGTAGATAAACTTCTTGGCTATTATCACCTTTGTTGGAGGGAGAAAGAGGCAGAGCAATCAGTGGAATAATGTGGTGTGTAATCCATCTCAAATTAGGTTCCAATGTATACATTTATTAAAATATTATAGCTATTTTTTTTTTCTGAAAAGAACAATATTTTTACATTTGAATAATGTGTTATTTTCATTATAAAAATGTTTCTCTCTTTAATTGTGCACACCAATTTCTCTTGACTTTATTTACTGCTTCAGATTATTCAATCTTTAGATAAATGTAGTTAAACCTTCTGCTCAATTAATAATTGTTGTAGTGTATGTAATAAATCTAAGTAGGATATTAATCAAATAAAAGCTTCTAAAGACGATAAAAACAATTTGAATTTTTTTTCATTGAAGCTTTCAATAAGAAGAGATACAACTTAAATAGTAGGGTTACTATCTAAGAGAGTGGGCCTGGGCTAACAAGAGCCAAAAGATAAAAGACATCAAAATATAAAAATAAAATAATTATTTAAAACACCCTTAATTAATACTAAATGCAATCCTCAAGCCATTTGGGTTGTCTCTTAATTCTGTTGGGCTTTTGAGGAGATATTGTAACAATACTCTGGGCCCCAAAGAGACCTTGTCCTCAAGGTTCAAGTTGAAAGTGCCACGTGGCTGAGTAGTAATGGACCGTTGGAGATGAGGTAAGATAACGGAAGTAGAGAGTTTGTGACCGTTGGGATAAAATGTGGGAGGATAAGGGAAATCCAAGCTGGGGCATGGGTATTGGTTCGGTGGACTATGGGTACGAAGAGGATGAAATAAGAGAAATCGATACATGCTGAACTGATTTTAGAAACAGGAGCTTGAAATCATCATGCATCGATACAAACAGCCAGGTATCGACTCATGGAGGTAAATTGTGAAGGTATGTATCTATACAAGCCTGTATGTATCAACTCATACTGAAAGAAAATTAGAAAACGGGATTTGAAATATCGTATGAGTCGACTCATACGATGTTTGCGTCGATACAAGTGGCTTACGCATCGATACAAGACTTATGTATCGACTCATACTGTACAGAAACAGAAAAATAACTTTGAAAAAATGTTTTAGTCATATCTTTGCGACCGTAACTCCGATTTAGTTGTCGTTTGAACCCTTGGACAGCTAAAATTACGATTTATCTTATAAAAGTATTTTTAAACACAGTAAGTGAATCTTTGTTGACTCTATGTGGTTTTCTGTCTGGGAATTCGTTGTTACTATTGTTATTGAATGTTGTTGTTGGTAGAGACTTGATAGTCGACGTTGATGGTTGAGTTGTTGTTTTACATTGTGGTTTACGTTGTTATTGTTGTATGTCATTTAAGATTATCGCATACATACATTGCATACTATGTTGGCCTATATTGGCAAAAACACGTTGGCCGTTGGGGGCAAAGTTGATTACGTTGAAGGCTTACGCCTTGATGCCTTGGAATTACAGGCAATTGATTACGTTGGGAGTTTTACTCCGATGGTACCACATGCATTAGCATTCGTTGAATTGCATATCATAACACATAATGATGTTGTTTTGTGATTGAATTATGTTTTTCGAGGAATGGTTGTGTAATCGCAAAATAGTGATTTATATAATTCGAACTATATATTATTTATCATAATCTCAATTATATGGTTTGATATCTCACCCTTTACTTGTTTTCGTCGTTGTCTTTATATTGGTAACGTGCAGGTAACCAGCAGGGGTAGCCGTTACCGATTTAGTCCAAGTTCGGTGTCATTTGCTCTAATACGTAGCACTCGGGGGAAATGCGCATTTGTTTTATTTTGTTGTTTTCAATGTTGAAACTTGCATTGTTAAATTGAAGATTTAATTACGTTTATCATGTTTTAAGTCTCAAAAATGTTATGTCTCGTATGTATAACTGTTTTAATTCTACTGTATAACTAATGAAGTTGTTTACGTTTGAAGACCTATCCTCTTAAAGTGTTATGTATCCGTGTGAGTAAAGATGACATGTGCATGTGTTTACGTTGAAATTGTGACATCCTGATTACGTTGGAAATTTTATACTCTAATTTCTTGAATAAATACTTGGGGTAGAATTGGGGTGTTACACTTATGACATCTAACAACATACACTTAGCATTGGTCCCACCGAGTGTGCCAATTTGTTTACTGTGAAAAATGGTAAACAACTGTTGGTCCTCCCAAAGTCCTAAAACTAAGGGTTACTCGCAAGATCGACCAGTTGATCTTAAGACATGTGCTAAGGTTTTTTGAAATTATACTAGTTTTGTCGAAATCCTTATCTAAGAAACGGTTTTCTAAGACTAAGGGAACAAGTATAATGGCTTTCCACACTATGATTAGACTCGATTGGCGGGTGACTCGTGACCGACAGAGAGAGCCTAAACGAAACAACTAATAATATGATTGCTCACAATATGATTTGACCAACTATGATGACTCGTGATCGACAAAAGGCTGTGAACTTTAAACTTGCTTGTTCTAAACGAAGTATGTGTCGAATGACTCTTTTGTTAACTCAAAACTTGTAACGAAAAGAGAATCAACATAAACAAAAATACAAAGAGATGGTTGAAAAGTAAATAAAATGCAAGTGAAAGTTTCAGAAAAAATGACTGAAATGTAAATATTTTGCATTGAAATAAAAAGTGGTGATTCACGTACATCAAGCACTTCTCAACTCTTTGCTTCTTGACGCTCGGAATGAACATAGTTTTTGCAAGTGATTTGTGTATATAAGTGAAAACACAAAAATTACATTGAAACTACTTATTTATAGTATTTACAAAGTAACTGCCTAAAAATAATCGACGGGTGACATTTGAATCATAAGGTAACCGCTTTACCGAATGTTGCCACCTATTTGGCGCTCAAACGAGTTATAAACTGCTGGCAACTGCTTAGAGATTTTGAATTTTGAATCTTCCCGCTTCTAACTAAACACCGGCCGCTTCTGGCTTGCTACGACATATTTCCTCTTTGACGAAAGAAAAACAACAGAATTCTTCTAAATTTAGAATCCTCTATGGTCGATAAGACCAAATTCGACCATTTCCTTCGCTTTGCAAGCCTTGGTCGATTCGACCAATTTCCACATTTTAACATGTTCTTCTTCTGGTCGACATAACTCCACTCCGACATTGTGGCCTAATATCTCCTTAATCATTGATTTCTTTAGACTACTAAAACCAAACTTTCAAACACTTTGTTCTCAATTTCCAAAAGGTCTTTATTTGAGAAAGTCACCCTTAACTTATGAGAACATTTTCATTTAATACACGTGCTTGAATACCTTGAGATTTTTCAAGGTAACAGTCTCTCAGTATGATTTGTGGAATTTCCATCAATCATTTGTGTGATCATTTTATTATGAATAATGTTTGATCGAAAATAATGTATTTGGGTACACATTTATGATCTATAGTGGGTTTAGGTTGAAGGATAGTATACATCATTATTACCATGAAAATAATTTATGACACTTGCATAATATTCTAGGTAATATTCTCATGGCGAATCAATCTTATATAATATTGCTCCTAATATTTATATCTATGTGAAGAATTGATAACTCTTTATTAGATTGTGATTATCAGTCTATACACCAATAATATTAATGTTTTAATTTTATCCGTCTTCACAATAAGACTTTGTTTGGTAAGACACATTTTTAAACTTATAGCTTATAGTTTATAAGCTCATACGATATTTTATACATGTTTGATAACAGTCTTTTCATCAAAAATTTATTACTTATTTTACTGATTTATAAGTTATTTTTCAAACGCTATTTTAAAATGTGTTTTAACTTATAACTTATTGTTTTTCTTCCTTTTTTTTATCTTTATTGTATTAACAAAAACTCATTTTTATCCTCTATAGTTTATTTTAATTTAAATAATATAATTATATATTAAATATTTTTTTTATTATTTTATATTTATAAATTAGTTGAACCATTAATTTTTTCAAATATTTCAATTAATTTATTAATTGTCAGTTTCAAGCATCAGCTATAAACTATAAACTATCAATTATTTACCATCAACTATAACTTATAAGCTATCAATTATCTTATTAGTCAACCGTTATTTTTATAAAACTGATCTTAAATTTGATTTTAATTACTTTAAAATATTATTCTTATATTTAAAGAGATCTGACCGTTAAATCAATGTTTCACTAAATAAATTTGGTATTTTAGAAACTTTGTTATTTTAGAAAAACAGATATAATAAAAAACATTATTATTATTAGTAGTAGATAATTCAACACAAATACCAACTTTGAGTAAAATTATTGTTCTATAAAACTTACACCGGTATTGATTAAACAACTCCATGGACTATATACTATTTCGAAACAAAAAGAAAAAGTGAAGTCAAGTATTGTTTCTAATTTCTTTCAAAGCTAGAATAATTTATAGGTAATTCATTCAACTATGTTATGGAAACTAAGACCAAGGCGTATAATAACTCATGATGATATAACGAGATGTTTGAATAAACAATATGGTTTTATGGTTTTATACCAATTAATTGTGACACTTCTTGTGATGTTTTCCATATAACTATACAAAATATATTGTCTATTCCTATATAAGTACTTTCAAATGCAAATATATTTGGGTAATACTTTGAGGTTAAAATTTAAAGTTCCTAGAATCTTGGACAACACAAGTTATTTCTAGCCTTGAGGTTGCACACTCCTACTAAAATCAAAATAAATAATAAATTCATAATTTGTATTCTTAAACATGAGACTAAAGAAAGTAAATAGTTGTTGAGAGAAGTTAGAGACATATAGGAGTAATGTTTCACCCTTGCTGGTTCCTTGTGAGACAACACAACAGTGTCATTTATTTGGACAACAAGACATAAGCCATATCACCTCCTTTCTGGTTGAGAGAAAACATTCAATTCAATAATTTAATGGGTTCATTCTTTTAGGCCATAAGCTGAGGATACTGTCTCTTATTGAACGGTTGCAACTGCATGACTGTGTAGTTAATATATGCCACCTCTCTTTCATCCTTTCTGGTAGTTGGTTGTTAGTTGGTGTGGAAAAATCATATTGCCATATGGCTCTCTAGAATGAGCTATGAAACAAATTAAGTATAGATGATTTTTTTTTAATTTGTTGATGAATGGGCCGTAATCATTAAAAACTAGAAATTCACGAGTGAGAGTTGGATTTGAATCATAATATTAACGTTTAATTTAACAATATCGATTATTTTGTCAATTGAAGTAAGTTTTATAGACAAACATCTGTATTTTTATTTGTGAAAAGAATCGAGTAAGAAGCCAAGCGAAAAGATAAATTCTTAAATAATTGTTTGTTCATTAAAAGAATCAATATATATTGAATATAATGAATGATTTTACTCATGTAAAGAGTTAAATAAAAATGAATGTGAGAGATAAATTGTTGTATATTTGATCACATACACAAAGTAGCAATAAGAAATTCATTCGAGGATTTTTAAATATATTTATAAAAAAAATAGAGGAATATGATTTGTAGATATTTAAATGTTTTCAATTTTTACATTAAATGAGATTGTTTTTGTAGTACTTAAAGTTTTGTTCAATAGTAATTAATATTGTATCATTATTTTATCGCGTATACATTCATATAAATTTTGTATTTTTTTAACTATAAGATTATATAATCTTGAAAGAATAAAAATCATATTGTGTCATTTGCAAGGATATGATTGAGCTACAATAACAGAATGGTGTCAATCAGAAGGTATCAATTAGACGAAGCATCAATTAACACATTAGTTTTCTTGTAGAAAATGTGACTAATTTTGATATATTAATTCGTGTGTAACATATTCTTGTCCATTTAGAGCACTAATATCGGTCGTAGTATTTATTTTTAAAGTCACACTTATCAGAAAATAATAATACTTAATTATATTTTCAATTCTTTAACTATATCACCGTGGCTTTCTGCAACCACGTAGTTTTGGTAGGTTTTAAAAAAAAATTCTCTTTTAACCAATAATAAAGTGACATGTAAGAGTAATAGGACTTATTTTAGAATTTTAAATAAGTATTATGGATATTTGAAAAATATAATTTAATTATTTAAATAATTGAAATGTGTGAAAAAAATATAATATATTTAGTGGATCTCATTCGTACTACTAAATTGAGTGGTATTGATGTGGATTCTCTTAAATCAACACAATGTACTCATGAACTAAGGGCGTTGGAATAAAATGTGATATCTCTTTAACTAAAAGTCTTTGATTTTAAATTAACATTGAGTGGGAGTTGTTTTTGTCAATAATAATCCTTCTACCATCAAGTCAATGCACAACTTGTTGTGATCCTAAAATGTGAAAAACTATGCTTTAGAAATTCGAAATTTAGACGGAGATTCACGGGTGGTTGCAATTTTGGACAAGATGAAGAGATGACTTATCTTTTCATACTATATATAGTGCACAAAGTTACTACAAGTGAGCCAATAAACTAAATGCAAAATCATACCGATTATAATTTATTTATTTTTTTGTTTATAACGAGTAGGTGTTAAATATATGTAATACTCCTATAGTAGTTCAAATAAAAATTTAAATCTTTCATCTTGATGTTGTTTTAGGACATGTATTATTATAAATTGTATTGTGTAAATTGTAAGTAAACATTTATGGACATTTGAGCAATCATGTGCAAAAATGTGTACTCTAGATTTCTTGACATGTCAGCCCCTAAAATTAGAGTTCGGAATCATTCTAGAATTAGGCTTGGGGACCATTCTTGAATTTGATTACATTATGACACGGTTTGTATTAATATCACACATCGTTCAAATCGAAGCCTCACTTTGAGTTGTAAATTTCTGCACCTTAACTAAAATTAATATTCTATCTAATCACTATTATAAAAAATAAATAGAAATTTAGATTTGTTGAATAATTTATGCATCTAATTTTTAAGTAGATTAAATACAATAATTATTTAATTAATTTAAAAAGAAATTTTTTATTTTTAATAGTGTATACTGTTTAGAGATGACAATAAATATTCATGGACACAGGTATTAGTTAGTCTTCTGCTACTCACTTCGTTTAATGAAAATGATACTCGTATCTATCTCATGCATGTGCGAATATTCGTTAAATGAGTATCTGTGAATTTTGAGATAGAGGTGGAGCTAGAAATTTTATATAGTTTGGACATAAATTTAAACCGTAAATTACATATGACATAATATATAATTTTACTCATGTTTTTACTAATTTTCCCCCTATTTTTACTAAATTTTTTTCATATATATAAAATTTTAAACATATAATAAATGATAACAAAATAAATCATATTTATTTTATTTCTTCTTTATCAAAGTAATAACAATAATAATAATATCACATTTAACAAAATAACAATAATAATAATAATAATAACAATAATAATAATAATAATAATAATAATAAGTTTGATCAAACAAATTAATATTTAGGTATTTTTCTAATTATTACTGGATACGGATACCCGCTGATACGAATACCATCAAATTTATTTTTGTACCCGTAAGTAAACGGGTAATCAAATATTCGTTTATATTATCTGTGGATACCCATAAAGCTATCATACTCGTGCTCATAATGGGTTTTACCCGCGGATATTCACGGGTACGGTTTTTTTGCCATCTATCTCAACATCATCGGATTTAATTGACTTAATTATTACTTAAAAATAAATATTACTATTTGTATTGATTAAATAAATAGTTTTATTTTTATATCATAAAATTCATACACACAAGCACTGACAAACACACACACTCACACACACTCACACACACAGACACACACGCGCACACACACACAATGAAAGCAATGAATGAGGAATTGAAGTCCATCGAAGTCAACAAAATTTAGTAACTTGTCGAATTGCCTCAGAGCATTAAGGAAATTTATGATAAGTGGGTATACAAGGTAAAGTTGAATCCTATAGGAGAGGTAACTTGACATAAGGAAAGACTTGTGGCGAAAGGATTTATTCAGAAAGAACACATCGACTTTGATGAAATTTTTGCACCTGTTGCTAAGATCAAAATAATCAGGTTGGTTGTTGGTCTAGCAAACATGAACCATTGACACATATGTCAGATGGATGTGAAATATGCATTCTTGAATGGCTCCTTAGATGAAACAGTTTATGTTGCACAATCAGTTGGGAAAGTGAAACAATGCGAAGAAAGAAAAGCATACAGGCTACATAAAGCCATGTATGGACTTAAAAGCTCTGAAGTTTGGAATAAGAATGTAGATAGTTTCCTCAGGGATAACAAATTCGTGAAGTGCACAAATGAGTATGAAGTATATGTAAGAAGAAGCAAAAGTGAATTACTTATACTATGTCTCTATGTTGATGACTTGTTAATCACAAGTAGCTGGAAGGAAGAGATCGAAGAATTCAAAATTGATCTTAGCAAGGAATTCAAAATATCTGATCTAGACGACATTTCATATTTCATTGGCATACACTTCTACAAGATTAGTAGAGGATTGATGATACATCAAAGAAGAGATGCAAGTGAAATACTCAAGAGTTTGATATGGAAGACTGTAACTCGACTTCGGCATATGTTAAACCAAGACTGAAACTGTCGAAATACTCACATGAAGGTGATATCGACCCAACACTGTATAGAAGACTTACTAGGCCATTAAGATACCTTTTCCACACAAGATCTGATCTAGTATAAAATATAGATATAGTGAGTAGATTCATGCAGAAGCCAAAGGTATCGCATCTAGCAGCAACGAAAAAGGATATTAAGGTATCTCAAAGGAACTCTAGACTATGGCATTTTAATTCCTATAGCTGATAAAGGAAAATAATGCGAACAAGTGGGTTACACTAACTCAAGTTGCTGTAGTAATGTTGAGGATAGAAAATCCACAGCTGGTTATGTTTTTATGCTAGGTTGAGCATCAACTGCTTGGAGTTCAAGAAAAGAACTAGTAGTAGCATTATCTTTGTGTGAAGGATCATAGAGCAACATGGAGTTCAAGAAAAGAACTAGTAGTACATAATTTTTTTCTTTGTGCATGTCAAGCAACATGGATGGTGAATTTTATCAAAGAAATTACAGGGAAGGATCATAGAGCAATTACCATTAAGATCAACAACATGTCAACTATCAATATGGAAAAGAACCTAATTGCATGAGGCAGAAGGAAACACATTGAGATGAGGTTTTATTATCTTCTAGAACATATAGTAAAAGCGAAGTTGAACTTAGAACACTACAAAACTTTGAATCGTATTACATACATCATGACGAAAGAAATGCAGGTCAAAGTGTTCAAGAAATTAAGAGCATTGATGAATGTAGATAGCTTAGACATAATGAATTTGTTGGTGTGTTGAGATTGTAATTTCTTGTGTCGAAGTAGGTTGCTCGACAGAAACAATGTAGTGTCAAAATACCCTAGTATGTGTCGAATTTGTGTAGTTGTCGATATTTCAAAGGAGGTGGCCTTGAAAGAAATTTCGACTTAGGCCTATTTTTGTAATGTTAGCATAATTAGATATTTGGGATTTGTTTTGGGGGTTAATTAGGGAGCAGATAAACTCAAAATTATAAATAGGGAATAACCCCTATTTTTGTAAGAGGGAATTCACTTGCAACTACATAATTGAGTAAAATCTCAGTTGAGAAGCTGAGAGAAGCTCTGCATAAAATATTTTCTTCATTTTGCTAAAACACTAATTCACCTTTCCAATTTCATCTTTTGTTTCTTCTTCCCTTAATAATTTTCCAGCAAAATCATCTTGCAATCAAGGTTGGTTGATTCACTTGATCGAAGAGTGAAGAACAAGAGGAAATTTGGTTGATTGATTAATTCTTGTTCATCAAGATTGATTCAGGATTCTCCATAGATTTGGTGCAATTCCATCATAGGTTGGGACATAATTGATAATAATTGATATGCATCTTTTATAGAGTAAGCTTTGTCAGGGTAAACGCTCCACTTCTTTATCATACACTTTAATATGCAAAATAACATCAACTAGCAAAGTACGATACTCTATAATATGTTTTTCCTCTCATGCAATAATGTGTCGACGCAACCTTTAACCACAATTTCTAGGACCTCACTTCAACTTGTTCATCTTAACCAGTCAAATATTATTCTCTACTGATAACTCAACAATTTGCTAAACATATATCACAAGAATTCTTGGAAGCCATATATCCTTCTAAAACAATGTGTTTTCGCCATCTTCAACTACTCTCATAACATTATCTTTGAACCAGTCAATACAATTCAAAACAACCTCTTCTCCAACACTAATCAAATCCTTCCATCATCTCTGAAAACTTCATCCCCCACTTGAATTCTATCATTCTTCATCTCATATTTTGTACTAAAAATTTAAATCATATTTACAATATTATATTTAATATATCTAAAAATATTATGATTTTATCTAATGGGTCCAATTTTAGCGTTTTAAAGAATTAAAAAAATTAGAAATTTTTTAAGACTCATATAAAGTGAAAAGGGATGAAATGATAACATACATTAGAAAATAAGAGGTAAAAATTTTTTTTTTTAAGAAACCAAAATGGATTAATAAAAAAACGGTCCTCTAGTACAAGATGTACCAAAGCGCCTCAAAGTTTACAACACAACATTAATGCAATAGAAACATCTTCAGTCTAAACCCAAACAAACAAATGGGTTTGGCCACCACAAATGAGAGTCGGAAACAAAGCTACTGGACTTGGTCTTTATCCGTCAAAAATAAAGCAATTTAACTCTATCTAACAACTGAGTAATAGACCTAGCTTTGTATTTAAACAACTTGTTATTCCTTTCCGACCACAACACCCAAATTGTAGCGAGCAATAATAATTGTAAAAAGTTAAGACATGTAGTGTTACCACCGTAAGAGTGCAGAAACTAAGTAAAGTGGTCCTTTGGAGGAAAAGGATCTACACCAACAATGCCAAGGCAAGATCAAACATGCTGCCAAAGTGAGATGAAAAAATGACACTGAAAAAATAGGTGTTGAGATGACTCCACCATACCGCAACCAGTAACACATAATTGATCTTGTAGAGTAATAATTCCTCGATAAACCGAGTTAGGCTTGGTAGGTAGCCTATCACACAACAGTCGCCACACACATATCGAAACATTCAAAGAAACATGTTTATGCCAAACATTGTCCAAAAGGAACCCCACTTGTTGATTTTCCTGCTTAGTAAGCATATGGTAAACTTCGTTGACATTGTAAGTCGTTTCTTCAACAAACACCCACCTCAAGTCGTCCTGAATATTTTCATGTAAAGATACATCAAGTAATAGCAACCTACACTCCTCCACCAATTTCTCTTCTCAAGCTAACAACCTTCCCTGCCACCTCCAAGCACCTTCTTCATGTCCCCACCCTAAGAGACACATATTTGCTACTGACTCTCCTTTACACTCAGACAACTGGTAAAGCTGACTAAGTCTCTCACAAAAGTCACCTCTCCTAGCCAAGTGTCCATCCAAAAAAGAGTATGAACACCATTATCAACCTTCATACGGACGTTCTCATTAAACCAACTTCTCTCATCTACACCCTCACCTTTCCCGAATTCGACACACATCCCTCCACCAATTGAAACAACTTCTACTTCTTTCTTCACTCGCCCCGCTTCCACCCTATATTGAACTTACAACACCTTTACCCACAATCCATCCCTCTCCACCAACATCCTTCAATATCACTTATCTGACCGAACTATATTAAATTCCTAAAACCTTCTAACACCCAACTCACCTAACTCCTTAAAGAATTTAAAAAATTAAAAATATTTAATGGGCATTAACTAATTTTTTTTCAATAGTAATAAATTTTAATAATATTATGATAAATATAAAATATTAAAATTATTAAAAAATACCCTCATACAATTAAAGTGTGATTTATTTTTGCTTCAAAAATCATATGATTCATATCGAACCAAACTCTAAGAGTGTGTTTAGATGAATCAATTTGAAATTTAAGAAATTTTGAAATATCATGGAATTCAAATGTTTCATTTGAATTCCCTTCATTTTCAAAATGTATTGATTGAATGGAGTATTTGAATTACTTCATTTTCAAAATATAAGGATCATTTTAAAAAATTTAAAAAATTATTAATAAAAAATTTAACTTTTAAATAATCACAAATTCTTTACTTTTTGGTGTCATTTGAAATTCCTTAAATTTGACTTGAATAAAATACTTCATAAAATTTACATCATTTTAACAATTCTCCAATTTTTTATCCAAACAATAAATTTTGATCAAATAATTTTAAATTCCCTCAAAAAATTATTTTCTCTCATTCAAATGTTTCATCCAAACACACTCTTGTGTTTGGATAAATCAATTTGAAATTTAAGAAATTTTAAAATTTCATGGAATTCAAATGCTTTATTTGAATTTCCTTCTTTTTCAAAATTTATTGATTGGATGGAGTATTTGAATTGCTTCATTTTCAAAATATAATTTTGAAAAATTATTAATAAACAATTTTAAATTATGAAGCAATCACAAATTCTTTATTTTTTTGTGTCATTTGTAATTCCTTAAATTTGACTTGAATAAAATGTTTCATAAAATTTACATCATTCTAACTACTCTCCATTTTTTATCGAAACAATAAATTTTAATTCAATCATTTTAAATTTCCTCAAAAAATTATTTTCCCTTCGCTCCATCAAAACAAAATTCTAAATAAAAAACAAAACAAAAAAACTAGAGTAAAATTTCTAAATTATTTATGTGTGCACGAATTTGAGATAAATGCTATTGGAGAAGATTGAGGCCATGCAATATGGAAGTAGGTGACTTTAGTGATGAACTTTTTTTGTTGACGAAAAAGCTCACCAACTTATTTATGGTTTTTCACGTCCATCCATTCTCTGCTTTACACGTACGTATAAGTATTTAAGTACTAATAAGTAATAATGAAGAAAGAAAAGTGAGACTTTGTAAAGGAGCGCAAAAGAATTATAACATAAGTATTAGACAAATTATTCGGTTCATTTAATATTTAAACATCTTAATTATTATAGTTATAGTTATAGGACCATAAGCCAGAAAAACTATAGGATCATACTATAAATATCTCATAAATACAGTTAAGATAGTAACCAATGTTTTTTTAGGAACAGTAACTGTTACTAGATTCTTAGTATCCAATGTATAAGAATTTTACAGCTAAATTTTTTTAACAAAAAATTTAATGACTTTATTCATCTTTATATATAGAATCCTACTTGTTAACTAAATTAAAAAACATTTTAGACCTATCAAAATCAGCAAATTTAAGTTTATACAGTATCATTATATTAGATTTTATATTTTTGATTAATATCTAAATTTGTTATCTTTTTGAATAATTTAAATTTATTAACTTATATCAGTTAAAAAAATTGATATTAATAGTCTCTGCGGTTGCGCACGAAATATAATAATTTATGCTCTAATTTAAATCAACAGAAAAACTTACATTCCCACCGCAAAACGGTATGTCTATACAATTTATGACCCAACAACTTATTCACCCAATTTTCAAAAGACCAAACTTCCATAAATATACATACTCCTAACCAATATTTATTTCATCACAAGTCACACCTCTTTAGCTCACACACACTCTCCATACTCACGTACTGAAAAAACTTACCAACACAAAATGGAATTGCAATCAAACCTACTAGCATTATTATTTTCACTTCACATTTTCTTCCTTCTTTTGAACAAGGCCAATGCAAAGGTTCCGGCTATAATTGTGTTCGGCGACTCCTCCGTTGATGCTGGGAACAACAACTTTATTCCAACGGTTGCACGGAGCAATTTTCAACCGTATGGACGTGATTTCCTGGGCGGAAAAGCGACCGGAAGATTCTCGAATGGGAGAATACCGACTGATTTCATATCAGAAGCTTTTGGTATAAAAGATTATGTGCCTGCTTACTTGGATCCTAAGAATACTATTTCAGATTTTGCAACTGGTGTCAGTTTTGCCTCTGCTGCTACTGGTTATGATAATGCAACTTCAGCTGTACTTGTAAGTTCATGTTGTCTTTCAAATTTGTTACTACTAGAGCAAAATCTTAGATCTCACCATAAGTTCTTGGTTTCCATTTTACTAGCCAGTCCATTTCTTTTTCCGTCACTTCTCTGTCTCTCATATAAGAAAATCGAAATGATTTTCTCGTTTCATAAATTTTGAAAAAAAAAATTAGTTAGGTTATCATCTTATACTAAGTTGCTAACATATATAATAGTCTGGATCGTCTTTGAGGACGAATACAAGGACGTATACACAAAGCCTAAAAGTTATTACAGTTAAACTGGGATTAAGTATGGTCTCACTATTTGTCACAGTTAAATTTTGATAAAATAGTGTCTTAACTGCAACTAACTACACAGGGTCTCCAAAAACTTGAAAAAGTTGTGATAATAATGCAAACTATATGATTTTTTATGCAGGGTGTGATCCCATTATGGAAGCAATTAGAGTACTACAAACAATACCAAAAGAATCTAACTGCATATCTAGGTGAAACCAAAGCAAAAGAGAGCATTTCCGAATCATTACACCTTATGAGTGTTGGAACAAACGATTTCCTAGAGAATTACTATACCATGCCTGGTAGGGCATCACAATACACAATTGAACAGTACCAGACTTTTCTCGCTGGAATCGCAGAGAATTTCGTAAGGAGTCTCTATGGTCTTGGTGCTAGGAAGATTTCCCTAGGAGGCGTACCTCCCATGGGATGCTTGCCATTGGAGAGAACTACAAATTTTATGGGGCAGAATGGTTGTGTTGCAAACTACAATAACATAGCACTTGAATTCAATGGCAAACTTCAGAATATAACTACTAAGCTCAATCAGGAGCTCCCTGGACTGAAGCTGCTGTTTTCAAATCCATATCACATCATGTTGCACATCATAAAGAAACCTGAACTCTACGGTATGCTACTGCAGCAGATAATCTACTTTACCAATATTACGTACGGAACATATTATCAATTTGATTTTTTTTCTTTTGATCACAGGGTTTGAATCAGCCTCAGTGGCATGTTGTGCTACTGGAATGTTCGAGATGGGTTATGCATGCAGCCGGGGCAGCATGTTCAGTTGTTCTGATGCTTCCAAATTCGTGTTTTGGGACTCTTTTCATCCCACGGAGAAAACGAATAGCATCGTTGCAAAGTATGTGGTGGAGCATGTGTTAGCTCAGCTTTTAGAATAAATAGTATTATTACTTGTGGAATTTTATGTACTGTAATCTTATCTCACCACTATTAGATGTTTATCAGTATGGTTTTCTGCGTGTCGATGTGTGTGTATAAATATATATGCGTGAAACAATGTTAGTACAGCACTTCCATTGTAAAAAGTGCTGATATTTAGAATAATTAGTCATTTTGTATGGACTAATATATAGGTTTCCTCTGTGTATTCATCTTCATATATGTGTTCTATATATATAGGTAGCATGTTGTGTTCGAGTTTATAAATCTAAAGTATGTTTTGGATGGTGAAACCTGTTCTAGAAAATTGCATTTGCATAGACTAAAAATTGGTGTAAATGTTAAACATAAATACTCAAAATATAAAAATAAGAGCAACAAAACAAATATAATAGAATGCAGAACATAATTTTACCCTTAAAAGGGGTGTGAATTAACATTTATTCCTTAAAAAATACAAGGGTTCTGAAAAATAGGATCCGAGTAATTTTGCCCCAAAACCACGCAACAAACGCTATTGGTGACGGCGGCTCACAACCCAATAGCTTCACGCTTAACCCTACTACCTCTACATTATTCTGCAATAATGCGCTATTGACAACATAGACTAAGATTATTTCTTGAGTCAGAAAACTAAGTGAAGGTAAGTGCTTGATTGATTCTCGGTAAGCAGATGAGAAAATAATCCTTAAACAAGACTAAAATTTAACAAAAGTAAGTGCAAGGTTTAGCCAAGCAATTATATGTCAACTAAACTTATAAGAAGCGGCTAATCTATTTATAGTTTGCCAAGCTGTTGGACCTTCGGAATGCCCATTCACAAACTGTTTTAGAAACCGTTTCTCATTTGAAACTATGGTACTCAAGCGTAACTCGCGATTTATTGCATTCCTCTTCTTCAACCACTGGTACATTGCAAATCTTGCAAACATTTTGTCCAAATCTCGGGTAAAATACGTTGGAAATACCACGATAGATTCGATTGGGTAACCTAAAGTGTTTTTTAAGAAATCAATCTTCTTTTGCAGTACAGTTTTTCTAATGCTTAGAATGCTAGGAACTTGTTTTACCATTCCAACTGCAGTGTCATATTCCAGACCAGCTTGAACCAAGCAATCAAATCTCTCTAGTAACTCATCACCTCTCCCTTCAAACATCTTCATAGCTATTTCCATCGCCTCAGAGTTATCGGTATACCCCAGTTTCCGCAAGAAACTTGTTTTCTCCAAATACCTATGCGGGTCAAAGTATAATTCATTTCCTCTATCCTTCTTCTTCTTCTTCTGCTTCCGTGTTAAAACCAAACTAAAAAAGTCTAATGGATCATCCTTTATCATTTTGCATAATTTAGCTTCTACAACTCCCAACTCTTTACGGACAGTTCTATAACCTTTTATTGAATGTTTACTAAGGATAAACATGTAGTTATACAAAACATCAGCAATAGCATCTTGTTCCATTCGAATATTATACAAAAAAGCAATCACCGACATCAATTTTCCCATACGCGGCCTTGACAGTATATCAGGATGCTCTCTAAAAAAACAGCAAATCTCATTCACGTCAAGACCCGACTTAATCAACCGACCTATAACCAAATACTCCTTCTTTCCTAAACCCTGCAACAACAACATCGGATTCGCCTTAAACAAATCATACATTTCTTTCTCCGAATATCCCCCTTGACGAAAAAACTCTATACTATCACTAATCGCTTTCCAATTGCATCTATATTTTCCCGTAGAACACATACAAGTCACCCACCAATCACTCTCAATCCCAATTCTCTTCAACCAATCAAGAACAACAACGAATTGACGATCAACCTCATCGCCAACGCCAACTAAAAGGAATGGACAAGAAACAAACAGCTTCACAAGACATGATTTACTCAACCCCAAATTTCCATAACTCTCAAATTTCTTGGCCAAAACACCACTCCCATAACCAAAAACCTCTCTTGCTTCTCTATAAATCTTCCCCATCCTATTCCTCGGAACCCCGTGATTAAACAAGACATGAAAATTATCAACCAAAACACTATCATCACGAAGAAAAAACAAGTTTTTAGGCAGAAATAACGTCAATTCCCTTTGTCTAATCCCTATACTCTCTAGAAAAGGTTCGAATTCATTAATAGGGTGATACATAAGATACCTTCTGAGCGCCCGAGGAAAATCAAAATCATTGTCTCTGTTGTTGACACTGGCTATGGTAATAAGCCATTTTATGAAATGTGGGGAGTTTTTGGAGATAAAATCAGCGTCTATGAAAGTGTAAGATTGAGTGTAGTGAAGGTAATCACGTAGGGCATGCTGTGCTTCGAGTTTTGAGCGGCCTCTGGTGCAAACTGGAGGTGGAGGAGAAGGGGCGGGAAGAATGGCGGAATTTGAACAGCGGGGTGGTGAAGGTTTGAGAGAGATGGAAGAGATGGGGTTTTGGGGGGAGAGAAGAGGGTTTTGGTGTGTGGAAGGGTTGAAGAGAAGAACGAGGTGTAGATTGTGTAAAAGCGAAAGGGTTACCATTTGGGAATAAAAACGTAGGAGCGACACAAGATGACGTTGTTTGTTCTTGTTAACATGTTTTTTTTTTAAAGTTGTCGGTTTAGATTGTGCAAAAGCGAAAGGGTTACCTTAGTGTTGGGTTCAATGAATAGACAAATTTTGTTAGTCTTATTCCCTAGCTGAGTGAATATTGGCCGATATTTCTTATAGTGATAACGCTTTCTCTTTCTTATAAGGGTTTATTTTCTCTTTCTAACTCAATTAACAATTATCAATTCAACTACTTCATCCATTCTATTAATCATGATTAAGAAAGTAGAGACTCCGATATTTGAGAAATTAAGATTAAAAATATATTTTATGGTAAGAACTTCTATAATAAAGATAACTGGAAAATAGTTTTATATTTAGTCCTTTAATAAAAAAATTAATATTCAATATTATTAAAGTAATTTTAAAATATATTTGTGATCAATGGCTAAGCAAGATCTGCGTCTATGATGGTCAAATAGTTTTGAGACACACAATTGACATTTTTTCTTTCCACCATTACCCTTAGGTGTACCTATGTCAACTATAATAGTTTAGGCCTTCGCAAGGCACTCCCGACACTATTACCTCATGATTTTCTTTACTCATTCACTAGTAGAATTTTTGTCTTTCGTAGAAATCAAATCATGTACCATGAGTTTCAAGTGCATGTTCAATTCATGTTCACTACCAATTAAGTTATAGTTCAATTGATAGTGGGAATTGATTAAGCATGTACTTGAACCAACGACTAGTTTTCACTTTGTCCGTCACGCGCGGAGTAACCATCCAAGAACGACTATAACATGTTTTTCTGTGACCACACCTCTGCTCGAAGTACAGTTAATTCATATCATTTATGCTCGTTACAACGGCTAGTTCTTGGCAGTTACCTATTTTTTGAAGCCTAAAATCAGGCCTAAGAATAGGAGTCAGTGACCAAGCGTCTGGGCACTATATAAACTCTCACACTTATGAGGTATGGAATATCCATTATTCACTTATAAAACCCCAAACTCTCTCTTATATTTCTTTGTACTTTTACTTACTTAAGCATCAAAGTATCTTGTAGGTACACCCCTCCTCCTCATTTTCAACATTGTAGACGCAAATATCGATCTTTTACATGTTCTGATCACCAGTACGATCAGTGTCGTCATTTGTGGAAAATTATTTTCCCCGTATTTCTTTCCCCATAAACTAAATATCAAAGCAACGTTTCAAGATTATGATCATGGCCGATCAATATGGTAGCCATCTCGCTCGAAAAACTGTCATCTCCCTTATCTGCAAGACTGATGATGATGGAGAGATGTCTCAACATGAAGAGATTCCCACGAGAAGAGACGGTCGTCCAGTTCTTGGAATTTCACAAATCCAAGAAAGCTCAAGAAGAAGCACCAACAATCTTCCAGTCGGTTACAGTACCAACCAACATCGACCCAGTCATGGTTGCCCTGCTCGCATCACTCAATCAACCAACGTGTTCATCCTACAGAAAAACAATAGGAGAAAAATTTCCACTCAATATCTCCTCTGAGGAGATACCGATGGTGTGGGTCTCTCAGCCCACCACCGGCACAACTAAGCCATCGTTTTGCATAAGAAAAACCAGAAATATCTCTGATCAAGAAGCGTGATTGTACCCCTCCTTGAAATGGTCGCAGATCCCAGTTACCATGAGGACTAGGGGCCATAAACGATCAAAGAAATTGCATTCTCCTTCACCCAAGCTAATGGGTCACCTGAGGAGTACATCTCTTTGTCGAGACAACAACCTTCGATGAGGAAGGAACAATTACTCTCCTCCATCATCACCAGATCATAGTGAAGCAATTCTCACATTTGATTGAGCTTACCTACAACAATAGTTTTCATTCAAGTATTGATATGGCTCCGTTTGAGGCATTGTATAGTAGGAGGGGTAGAACACCGTTGTGTTGGTATGAATCTGGAGAAAGTATTGTGATTGGGCCAGAGATTGTCCAACAGACTTCATAGAAGATTAAGATGATTCAGGAGAAGATGAGATCTTCTCAGAGTCATCAGAAGAGTTATCATGATAAGAGAAGGAAGGATCTCGAGTTTAGTGAAGGAGATCATGTGCTTATGCGAGTTACTCCGATGACTGGTATTGGTCGAGCTTTGAAGTCAAAGAAGTTAACTCCGCGTTTTATTGGTCCGTTCCAAATTATGAAAAAGGTTGGAAAGGTTGCTTATCAGATTTCTTTACCGCCGACACTTGCGAATTTGCATGATATATTTCATGTATCTTAGTTGAGGAAGTACATCGCTGATCCGTCTCATGAGATTCAGGTAGATGATATACAGGTGCGAGATAATCTGACTGTTGACACATTGTCTATGAGGATTGAGGATCGAAAGTTGAAGCAATTGCGGGGTAAAGAGATATCTTTGGTGAAAGTAGCTTGGGAAGGACCAGCAGGTGGTAATGTTACCTGAGAGTTGGACAGTCATATGAAGGACTCCTACCCGGAATTATTCGTCTAAGGTATGTTTTCGAGGACGAAAACTCTCTTAGTAGGGGAGAGTTGTAACACCCCAATATTTTCAATTATTAAATAATTTGAATTTTAATTATTTATTTAATTAAAATTAGAATTTTTGGTATTTTTGGAATTATTGGAAAATAAAAGGAGTAAAGGATTTGGCTTGTGTTGTGATTAGTAGAGGAATGTGGTGTAAGGTAGTAAAACTCTCTAACTAATTTTATTTTATTATTATTATTAATAAAATAAGGGTAAGAAGGAAAAGAGTTAGAAAAGCCAAAGTGAGAAGAGAAAGAGCGTACGTGATAAGAGAAGAAGCAAAGAGGAAGAGGAAGAACCCAAAACTCAAGGATTCAAACGATTGACCAAGATAAGGGGTGATTCTCTCTAGTTATTTTGTCTTATAGATGTTGGGAATGATAGGATTGATTGAGTAGTTAGGAATCCCAATTTAGGATTTTCTATGTTTGTGAGTTTTGATCCCAATATGTATGATTATGTGAAATTGAGTCAAATTCATGCTGTAATGTGATTATGAGTTGTTGTTTCATGTTGTTTTTGCATTATAACCATGAATTGAGAGTGATTTTGGATGTTGTTATGAATGAGATTCGTGTTTGGTGTTTTGGAAATAATTGGTAATAAGAAAATGCTGTCAAATTAAGTTTTTTTGCTATAGGAGTCGCAGAAACCAGTTACCCTCTGGGAGGAACCGGGTTCCTCATACAAATTTCAGCAAAGTGATTTTTACGAGTCTTGGGAACTGGGTTCCTGGTACATTTTCCAAAAAGTTGATTTTTATAAAAAGTGGGAACCGGTTATTCCCTGGGAGGAACCGGGTTCCCTATACATTTTCCAGAACGTGTTTTCACTATGATAGTGGGAACCAGTTACTCCCCTAGAGAACCGGTTACCACTGTTACTTTTTGAAAAATATTAAATTTTGAAAATTCATAAATTTTGAACCGTAAGTCCTTTTTAATTTCCGTTTTGGATATTATTCCTTAAATTAAATATTCTATTTTATGAAATAAAGAAAATAATGGTAACTTAGTTTTATTTTGGAAAGTGTTGGTTTTCCGACTTTGTGGTTATTCGTACCTTGCATACTTGGTGGGTAGGCAATGGTGTGTGGTTTTGTGATGATGTATGTGTGTATAATGATGACTATATGTGTATGTTGGTGATAGCATTACTAATTGATGAGTAAGTGCTTGCATGTTTATGCTATTGGTGATGTTCATGATAGTTTATTGATATCATATTTTGATTGATGATGTTGTATGCCTGATGGTGTGCATGTTTATGTTGTTTGATGATGTTCATGATAAATGATGGTTATCATGCTTTGGTGATGATGTTGCAATAATTGCTTGTGCATGTTTATGTTGTTTGATGGTGTTCATGATAAATGATGGTTATCATGTTTTGGTGATGATGTTGCAGTAATTGCTTGTGCATGTTTATGATGTTTGATGATGTTCATGATAAATGATGGTTATCATGTTTTGGATTGATGGTGGTTTATGATGTATGATGTTATCATAACCTGTGTTGAATGTTGCATGCTTTTATGATGTGCGTGCATATACATTCTGGTGGTAGCTAATTCCCATTGTGTGGAATTAGTGAGTATTGCCAATAACTGTTCCCGGGTGATTATGGGTGGTGAGGCTGGATTCATGTTCGGGTGATTATGGACGAATGGATGTAACTATATCTGGGTGATTATCGATCAGTGTGTGACTTAATTCACTTTTGGTACCATATGCATAGAGTCTTGCATTGCATTTTTATGGATTATAACATGTTAGTATGAATTCCAGTGTTATAATTTGGTTGTTGTGTGTGATGTATGTTTATGACTTGTGTTGTTGAATGGATGAATAAATCTGATTATGCTGAATAGGGTGGAATAATAGCTTATGAAATTCTTTTGTTTTATGAATTTATAATGCATTTTAATTATAATGAAGTATCACCCTTACTTTGATGATTTCAGATTGAAGCTTTAGCGGCTTATGAGTTGGTGAGGATGGCTCGTAGAGCTATGCATTTTTATTTTATCGTGTGTCAGTGTCATGCTCTGGTCTTGTAACACTGGGGAACGCTTGTTTTAGAGTCATCATTAAACTTTGTTGTTTTAATTGATGTTGCTTGAGATAGTTGTTTATGAACTAAGGCATTGACCTTATGATATTTATTTAGTATCTTGAATTATCCAAGTTTGAATAAATTCTGCTGTGTTAAACATGTATTTCTTAATTAATTGAATTACGTTTCCTCAGTAAAGCATGACATATGTATGGAATTTTATTTTTAAGTAATTGTGACGCCCTTTAATACATGTTAACTATGAATCGTTTTATTATTCGCGGGGTATTTTAGAAGGGTGTTACACCGAGAACCCCCTTTATTTCTCCATGTACAATCTCTAGGAGACCTTCATCTTCGCTATGGTCATATCAAGCGAGGGATTCAACAAGTTCATTATGGGCTTGGTGAAGAGGAAGTTCGAACAGCTGATAGACGCGAGCTCTAACATGAACTTCGCCCTCGACAAGTTTCAAGAAAACTTTATCCTCATTGTGTTCTACCGTGAGGAACTCCCCGATGGATATCCTAACTAAATCGTCCCTCTGCTCGTGAGAGCACAGAAGAGAATTTTTTATGTTTGATAGATTTTGGTGGACTAGGGAATCTCGGTCCACGTTATATACTCACTGTTGTTCACAACCCTGCAACTCAATGAGACACACCTAACGCCTTATGTGGGCTCAAAATTATAAGCCTTCAACGATGCAGTCACCATACCATGGGGCTACGTTGAGCTAATTATTACTTTTAGGACAGTAGAGGTAGCTAGATCCATCAAGGTACAGTTCCTGGTAATTAATTGTCTATCTTTGTACCAATGTATTCTAGGAAGGACAACCCTGGACAAACTAATAGCGGTGCCCTCCATCATGCATCTAAAGTTGAAGTATTATACTTCAAAAGGACTCGTCGCCAGCCTCCACGGGAACATAGAAGCAGTCGTAAGATGTTTCGAGGCAGCTTTGAAGGAGATAGACTCCATCAGAGCATCCCCTAGAGAACCCAGTGATCCTTCCCGACCCATCATCTCGGAAAAGTCAAAGTCGCTACCACACGTCACCACAATTGACCTTGACAGTCATTTTTCCAAAGATGACTTGCGAGATCAGAAGAAGATGGGGAAAGAAGCTCGGCTGACTGTAGAAAGTTCCTCAACATCAGCAAGCAACAAGGAGCCTTCACATCCTTTTCTCTCAATCGTGAACGGTGAGTTCGAGATCATCCCCTAGGCAGCGATCCCACCAAGGGAGTAAATATCGGGAATGGTCTCCTCGACCTAGCGAGGAAGCAGCTAAAGACATGCCTGATGGTGAATGCAAATTTGTTTGCATGGAGCACCACATAGATGCCCAGCTTGGATCCAAAGATAGCATGTCATCAATTGACAATAGATCTTGCCCTTAAGCTTGTTGCCCAACGTAGGCGAAAGTAGTCTCCAGAGAAAACGGAAGTTGTCGAGCAAGCTGCAAAACACCTCTTAGAGGATAATTTCATTTGTGAATCCCAGTACATAACCTGGCTATCTAATGTTGTACTTGTGAAAATATTGAATAGAAAATGGTGAATGTGTGTTGATTATATCGATCTTAATAGGGCTTACCCTAAAGATGCATATCCTAATATATATATATATATATATATATATATATATATATATATATATATATATATATATATATATATATATATATATATATATATATATATATATATATATATATATATATATATATATATATATATATATATATATATATATATATATAGAGAGAGAGAGAGAGAGAGAGAGACAATGTAGTTGTTTTTAAATTGTTGTCTTTTATGAATGCATACTCTAGATACAATCAAATCCTCGTGGAAAAAAGTGACAAAAAATACACGGCCTTCATGACCGAGTCGACAACTATTACTACAACATAAAATGCCCTTCTGCTTGAAGAACGTCGGTGCCACATACTAAAGAATGATGAACAAAGTCGTTCTAGGAGAGATTGGAGACATGCTCTAGGTTTATATGGACGATATAATCGAGAAATCCAACGAGGAGTCTGACATATGCTCCACTTAAATAGGGTGTTCAACCAATCAAGGAAGTTCAAAATGCGATTAAATCCGGAGAAATGCACCTTCGGCGTACGAGCAGGAAAATTCCTCAATTTTTACCTAATAGAGTGAAGGATTCAAGTCACCCCCAACAAATGCAGGGCATCCTCCGAGTTTCCAACGCATAACTTGAAAAATTCAATCATATCTTTGAATGGGATGCTCACCACGTTATCCCACTTCGTGGCAAAATCTTCTCAGCATACACTACCCTTATTTAAACTTCCTCACAAAGAAGCAGCGTTTGAGGGGATCGAGGAGTGCGAACAAGCCCTCTTCCACCTCAATCGAGTGGTCTCACAGGCTTCGGTCTTCTCACGACCAGATAACAGAGAAATTCTCTACCTCTATCTCGCCATCGTAACCGAGTTCGTTAGCACGACTCTCATCCAGGAAACCCCTGAGGAACAAAAACTCACATACTTTATGAGCAAGGCCATACAAGGCCCATATATCAGGTATCAAAAGGCCCTTAAAGCCCAAGCACTAGCCGACTTCGTGGCAGAAATGACCTCGCGAACTCCCTCGACATGCAGGGCAACCAAATGGACTATATTTATGGACGGAGCCTCTTGTTCATTTGTAAGTGGAGCAGGCATCATCCTTGAGAATGAGTAAGGGATCTTGATCGAAGTTTCCCTCGCTTTATCCTTCTCAACCTCCAACAACCAGGCAGAATACGAAGCTTTCCTTACAAGAATGCGTGGCCGAAGATTTAGCAATTGAAGAGGCGAAAATCTTCATAAATTTCCAGCTCGTCGCGTCTCAAGTACGGGGAGAATATCAAGTCAAGAATGATAACCTCTCTGAATACTTGGTCCTAGTTTAGGAAAGAATGACGAAATTCAAATTCATAGAATTACAATATGTTCCCCGTGAACATAACACTCGAGCAGATATTCTGTCGAAACTTACGAGTACAAAAAGGAAAAGAGGAAAAAAAATATGATCTAGGAAATACTTCCTCGGCCAAGCATTGAAAAAATCTTCACGATAGTAGATGTAAACACCATTGGCCATAATATTTGTTGGATGACCCTGGTATACAACTACCTCATAAAGGTGGAGGTGTCAAACGGCAAAAAAGAAGCCAGCGTGGTCGGGCGCCACACATGCTTTTACGTCTTGGTCAAAAATAAATTGTACATATGGATATTCTTCATTCCATTCCTCATGTGTGTCGAAGAACCCAAAGTCGCCCATATCATGCGCAAAATTCACAAAGGAATCAATGCCAACACCTCGTGGAAGATCCTTCGCCCGAAAGGCTTTGCGAGCAAGGTATTACGCATACCATAAAACACGACGCAAAGGAGCACGTGAAAAATGTTACAAGTGCCAATGTCACGGGGACATGCACTTAGAGCCTCCTAACGAGCTCAAAATCCTTTCATCCTCATATCCCTTTGTATGGTGGGGTTTAGACATCCTAAGACCATTCGTCGTGAAACCAAACCAAAAAAAGTATCTAATATTATGCATAAACTACTTCACAAAGTGGATAGAAGCATAAGACATGGACAAAATCATGACACAAAACATACTTTGTTACTACAAACAAAACATACTCGCCCGATTCGGCATACCTCAAGCTATTGACACCAACAACGAGACACAACTCACAGACAAAAACTTTCAAGAATTCATCAATAAAATTAGGAATCATCTAACACTTCACTTCTGTCGAGCACCCGCAAACGAACGGGCAGGCTAAAACTACAAACAGGATGATCCTACGATGCCTCAAACAAAAGTTTGACGACACAAAAAAGAACTGGGTCAAGGAGCTACGCATCGTTCTCACCAAAGGCGATAATCCTGGTCGAAATAAGAGAGTCGTCTATGTGGATTGAATCTCCACTCGACGAGGAGATGAACAATGAGTCCCTAAGAGATGAGCTCAACCTGGTTGAAGAAGTCTGATCAGGAGCATCCCTTCGAGAAACCTCACTAAAGTAAAAAATCGCTAGACGTCATGATGTCAGGGTCATACGACGATAATTCGAAATCGACAACCTAGTCTTAAGGAGAAATCACATAGAATCTCGCGAAGATAAACTCGACGCAAACTGGGAAAGCCCCTATCGCGTCCAAGCAAAAACGGAAGGCGGTGCCTACTACTTAGAATATATGCACGTGGAACAACTTTCTCGACCATGGAACACCAAAAAACTGAAACAATATTACAACTAAGAGCCAAAAGGTCAGCATCCTCCAACAAACAACGAACAAAGCACTCTCGGCCACATGTGTGTGCTTAGATACAGGCATATCAACTCAAACTCAAGCGAAAAGGCGAGTTTCTGCTCTTTTGATGAGCAGACTCTTAGCTTGACGGGGAAAACTCAAACGAGCTCCACCGTCGTCGTACCATGATGGTAGAACACCCAACTCATGATGGAAAGTTTATGTCGCATAGCACAGGTCCCGAATGAGTCTTGAGCTCTGTATGATGCCAGTAAATCTACCCTGACCATTTGACCAGTTCCCCGCGTTGACGAATATAAATTCTAACGAGCAAATCCCCAAAACACAAGGTAAAAGTAACATATGAAACAACTCCAAACATGCGCGAACAAATAGATGTAGAGAGGAACAAAAATAGACCGAAAAGCATATTAAAATTTAAAACGGTCACAAAGATCGTGATTGTCAAAGATATTACATAAAAGAGGCCATACTCCCATTAAAAAATAAGTGAATTTCTTATTCCACCCCATATACTTCTTGTGCACCACATGAATTTTCTAAAATGCCCCTAGAAACCGGAAATATACTTCTAGTTCGCACCCTATATCATGAAAATCATGTTGAACAAGGTTGGATGTAAATCGGAAGTATACTTCCGGTTTTAAACTATGTGTAAGTTTTAAACAAAACATGTATGGGAGACTGATTTTGGAATAATTTCTCAATATTTTATTATTTAGTTTGGAACCGAAAATATGTTTTCGGTTTTTAACCCAAATATTTCAAAATACGGTGCGTACTGGAAGTATACTTCCGGTTTTACAGGGCATTTTGGGAAATACATAGGGTTTAATTCCATCCCATAGGGTGGATTAAGAAATTCACAAAAATAATAGAACTAACGGCCACGAGGACCGAAATTGTTAAAGTGTTACATCAAACTGGTAAAGGCCCCCAAAAATATTACAGAGTTATGGCACACAGGCCGGACAAACAAAAACAGTGTAGAAACTCAGATGTCAGACATCTTCTTCTTTTGGGGAAGCACCACCAATGCATCTCCACCAAATCCAGTTAAATTTTGGACCTGGTTCCAATTTCACGTAAAAATAGTTCGAAGACACATCTCCGAAAGGTTTACGTAGATGCATCTCCAAACATTATTCGTTCAAATACCCGCCAGAGCGTGTCCTGCATCAATTTGGCTACATGCAGTACATTCCTAGAGATCCTTCTGTATCTGCCTATCTCACTGCGAAACGTAGAGAGATCAATGTCATGTTTAGTGATTATGTTAATAAACTGGTACAACTTGAGACACAAAGTACCATAGTTGAGAATGACTGAAGCTACGTAGATAAGTACATCTGGTGGTTCTTCTGGGTGTCATATCCTTACATGGTACAAGATGTTCCAAGAGATCCATCTAGATCAACTCATCAGGAGATATTAGAGGAGAAAACACTTAGAAGATTAACTGAACAAAATTTCTTTCTTAACTTTTTAGTCAAACAAACACAATCTATTTGATCTCCAGTTACTAATACTTGATTTCTTTCTTAACTTTTTAGTCAAACATACACAATCTATATGATCTCCAGTTACTAGTACTTATCCCTGCTTTCTCCTTCTAATGACACTGAAACCACACCTACATATAGAACCATACATATATAACAATGTAATATCAAGTTATAAATGAAAATAATGAAAGTGAAGGTTACATGTACGTACCTTGAAATGCTGCTGCTATTTTCATAGCTTTGCTTCTGAATTTGTCATTTTCCATATGCATTTGGATAACTATTTTTTGTGGTAAATAAAGAGCTAATAATTAAATCATGCATATATATTACTCACCTTCATATTAGTGTTACTTATTTTTCAAATGCTTTTATTCTAGTTTGAGGTTATGGTGCAAATCATAGTCATTGAACTCTTACCTATTTATATACCAAAATAAATAAACTATTAAGTGATTATTTGTATTATTTTTGTTGATCAAGGTGCGCGAATGTCTGACATTTCGAGCAGGAATTAACAAAATAAACACAATCCTTCAGCATAGTGGGCCAATAGTACTCGGTCCGGAGTATTTTACTTGCCAGGGATCAACCACCTAAATGATTCCCACACACTCCCTCATGTATTTCTTTCATGACTAGATTAACTTCTTCTTCTGACATGCAGCACAACATGGGAAAAGCTCTTCCCATTTTAAAAAGGTTATTGTTCACAACAACGTAGTGAGCCGAGATTTTTTTTATTCGTCTGGCCTCTTCCTTATCATTGGGTAACACATCCTGCTGGAGATACTTGACAATTGGAATCATCCATCCCGCTTCTGCATTAATGGCCAACACCTCTTCTTTTTCAATGCTTGGTAAGACCAAGATTTTCTGGATAATGGTTTTGTTCATTCCCGACCCCTTTGTACTGGCTAAACGAGCAAGGAGATCGGCCCGGGCATTATCTTCCCTGGGAAAATATGACAAATCTCAAAGTCTTGAAATTATTTAGAAAGTTGCAGGGTCAGACGAACATATTTTAACAAAACGAGATCTTTGGTTTGAAAACTTCCGACAACCTGCCCGACCATCAGCTGAGAGTCAGTGCGGACGAGCTGATGTGTTACTCCAACTTCTAAAGTCAGCTTCATGCCCGCTATGAGTGCTTCATATTCAGCTTGGTTGTTGCTAGTTTGAAAACCAAAACGCAGAGAGTACTCCAAAATAATATCTCCTGGCCCTTCCAGGACTATCCCGACTCCGCTACCCTTTAGATTAGACGAACCATCCACAGAGAGAACCCATTTCATGGATGTCTCCTCTCCTGCCGGGGAACTGAACTCAACTACAAAATCTGCCAATGCCTGGGACTTTATGCTGGCCCGAGGGGTGAAAGTAATGTCATACTCAGAAAGCTCTACTGCCAAAGACACCATTCTCCTGGCTAGATCCGGCTTCTTGAATATTTATTTTAAAAAAAAAATTGTTTTCACTTGGATGGGATGATCCTGGAAGTAGTGCCTCAGCTTCAGTTGCATGTTGTGCTACTGAAATGTTCGAGATGGGCTATGCATGCAGCAGGGGCAGCATGTTCCGTTGTTCTGATGCTTCCAAATTTTTGTTTTGGGACTCTTTTCAACCCACTGAGAAAACGAATAGTATTGTTGCAAAATATATATGCTGTCATTTTGTATGGACTAATATATAGGTTTCCTTTGTGTATTCATCTTCATATATGTGTTCTGTAGCATGCTATTTTCAAGTTTATAAATCTAAAGCTATGTTTTGTAGGGTGAAAACTGTTCTTGAAAATTGTATTTGCATAGACTAAAAATTGGTGTAAATGTTGAAACATAAATATTCAAAAATATAAAAATATGCAAACTACAAGAAACAGTCATATTCAATGATTCAATAACCCAAAGTACATGCAATAAACTTAAATAGAGAGAAAAAGACATAACAAGATTCAATTATAAATAAGAATAACAAAACAATTGTTTGTGAGTAAGAATATAATAGAATGAAGAACATAATTTTACCCATAGACTAAGATTATTTCTTCCCATACTTCAACAAAGAGAGAATATTACCAACCCAACTTAAACATGCACCAAAAACTATATTTACATCTCAACTAAACTTATAAGGAGCGGTTGGTTCATCCTTATATTTGTTACATAATTTTTTTATAGTTTGCCAAGCCGTTGGACCTTCAGGATGCATATTCACAAAGAGTTTTAGAAAATTTACCTCAGAAGTTGAAATTATGGTACTCAAGCATGACTCGCGATCTATTACATTCCTCTTCTTCAACCACTCATACATTGCAAATCTTGCGAAAATTTTGTCCAAATTATGGAAAAAATACGTTGGAAATCCCACAAGAGATTCTATTGGGTAACCTGAAGTGTTTTTTAAGAAATCAATCTTCTTTTGCAAATCAGTTTTCTCAGAGCTTAGAATCCTAGGAACTCGCTTTACCATTCCAACTACAGCATTATATTCCAAACCAGCTTCAACCAAGCAATCAAATCTCTCTAGTAACTTATCACCTCTCCCACGAAACATCCTCATAGCTATTTCCATCTCCTCAGAGTTATCAGTATACCCCAGTTTCCGCAAGAAACTTGTTTTCTCCAAATTCCTATGCGGGTCAAAGCAGAATTCATTTATATCCTTCTTCTGCTTCCGTGTTAAAACCAAACTAAAAAATTCTAATGGATCATCCTTTATCATTTCGCATAATTTAGCTTCTCCAACTCCCAACTCTTTACGGACAGTTCTATAACTTTTTATTGAATGTTTACTAAGGATATGCATGTAGTTGTACAAAACATCAGCAATAGCATCTTGTTCCATTCGAATATTATGCAAAAAAGCAATCACCAAGATCAAATTTCCCATACGCCAACTTGACAATATATCAGGATGCTCTCTAAAAAAACAACAAATCTCATTCACATCAAGACCCGACTTAATCAACCGACCTACAACCAAATATGTCTTCTTTCCTAAACCCTCAAACAACAATATCGGATACGCCTTGAACAAATCATACATTTCTTTCTCCGAATATCCCCCTTGACGAAAAAACTCTATACTATCACTAACCGCTTTCCAATTGTATCTATATCTTCTCGTAGAACACATACAACTCACAAACCAGCCACTCTCAATCCCAATTCTCTTCAACCAATCAAGAACAACAACGAATTGACGATCAACCTCGTCGCCAACCAAAAGCAATGGACAACAAACAAACAGCTTCACAAGAGATGATTTACTCAATCCCAAATTTTCATAACTCTCAAATTTCTTGGCCAAAACACCACTCCCATAACCAAAAACCTCTCTTGCTTCTCTATAAATGTTCCCCATCCTATTCCTCGGAACCCCGTGATTAAACAAAACATGAAAATTCTCAACCAAAAGACTATCATCACGAAGAAAAAACAAGTTTTTAGGCAGAAGTAAGTTCAATTCCCTTTGTCTAATCCCTATACTCTCTAGAAAAGGTTCAAATTCATTAATAGGGTGATACATAAGATACCTTCTGAGCGCCCCAGGAAAATCAAAATCATCGTCTCTGTTGCTGACTTTGGCTATGGTAGTAAGACAATGTAAGAAACATGGAGAGTTTTTGGAGATAAAATCAGCGTCTGTGAAAGTATAAGATTGAGTGTAGTAAAGGTAATCACGAAGGGCATGCTGTGCTTCGAGTTTTGAGCGGCCTCTGGTGCGAAGTGGAGGTGGCGGAGAAGGGGCGGGAACAATGGCAGAATTTGAACAGCGGGGTGGTGAAGATTTGAGAGAGATTGAAGAAATGGGGTTTTGGTGTGAGAGAAGAGGGTATTGGTGTGTGGAAGGGTTGAAGAGAAGAACGAGGTTTACATTATGCAGAAGCGAAAGGGTTATCATTGGGAACAACTTGACAGGGTTTAAGAAAGTAGAGAGACAAATGGGTGGGTAATTAAGGTTAAAAAACAGATTTTGTTATAAAAATAAGGGAGGGAAGATTTTAAGTCAAATATATTTGGTTTAATTTTTAATGAATGGGTTGAAGATAACTATTGTAGTTTTTCAATTCCTCAAATAAGAGGTATTTGAAGGGGAGGGAGATAAGTTAAAATTAAATTTATTTTTATTATATTGACAAAATTATCTTCACTTTTTTATTATAATTTAACTTAAATTTATTTTTATTATATTGACAAAATTATCTTCACTTTTTTATTATAATTTTAAATTGTTCTTGATAAATATTATACATTATTTTTTGTTCCTTTATTAATATAATTCGTTCATTTTTTTTTTACAACAATTCTATTATTTTTATTAACATGACTTAATTTTATTTTTTTATATGTCTATTTTTGTTTATTTTCTTTTATTATTTTGTTTGTTATAACTTAATTATTTTATAATATAAGTTGTTGAATTGTATTATAATATATATATATATATATATATATATATATATATATATATATATATATATATATATATATATATATATATATATATAAAATTAATTTTATAAATATTTTATAGGATTAGATAGATAATTAAAATGAGAAAATAGTTCATCTCATTATTGATCATATAATGATGGTATAAAATTTATCAATATTTTATTTGTCCATATATTTTAGAGTATTAAAATATTAAATATTGTGTGTTTAATTATCTATGTCAGCATGTTGTTTATGAATCAATAATTTTTTTTTTATGAATAACACTTTATCTTTTATTTTATTTAGCATGAGTATTATAATATTTTAAGGGTAAACAAGTAAATTAGTTATAGAATTTCTCTCCTCCCCTTATGAACCAAATATATATTTGATTAAAAACTCTTCATCCATTTTCCACCTCCTCATTTAAACCAAACATATATTTTATTAAAGTATCCTTTCCTCTCGCTTCCATTCCCCTCTCTTTATTAAATTCCCTCTCCTACTCTTTCTTCCTTGAACCAAACGGACATTAATTATAATATTAAATCATAATAGAAAAAAAATATTTTTTCCTAATATATAAGCGACAAAGTTATTTTTAATTCCTTTCAAAATAAAATTAAATATAAATTACATTTAATTTATTCTTTCTCATCATTTTTGTAACTAAAAATTAACTAGAATTGTTTTTATATCTTTCTACGTATTTTATTTTAAAATACCATAAATTAAATAATTATTTTTTATTATTTTTTATTTTTTCTCTTATATTTTGAAACCGAGAGAATATATTTCAAAGAATAATACTTATGCATTTGCCAATTTAAAAAGTTATTTTACATTTGTATCTAATCACAGTCATCATATATAAATATTTGAAGTTATATTTTAAAAATAAATAGGCACAATAATAATTATTCTCATATTTCAATGACATTTAAAGGTAGTTCTGATTTTAGAATTTTTCTTCTAAATAACCCATTTTCTCAAATTATTTCTCTAAATAGTTGTCTTCAATTAACTTATTTTTAAAATATAGAGTATGCATCATTGGTAAAAAAAAAAAATCTTACAAAAATTTCAAAAAGATTTTTTTAATAAAAATTATCAAATAAAATTTTGTGTGAATTTTCATTTTCAAAATGTGTTTTAAGTATTTCATTATTTTATCGAAACTTTGTTTGAATATCAAAATTTTAAAAAGACTATTTAATTTTGAAACTATTTCAAATAATTTTTCATAAATATTATTTTTATAATATAATTTATTTTTTTAAATTGCAACTTTTTTATTTGTAATAATGTATTTATATTATAAAATGCCAAAATTAATTTTTTAATATATAAAAAATATATAATATTTTAAAAGTTTTATGAAATTTAATTTTGAAACTCAATATTTTAAACACAGATTTTATGATATGTAAATTAAATTAAATATCATACAAAGAATATGATAAAATATACACGTTGATTTTTGTAAAGAATTAAAGAAATATATATTGGTTAGTAAAATTTTTGCAGTTTGGTTTTGTTTGATTTGTAAAATACAAATCGAACTGCACAGTTTTATTAAAAAATGATCCAAACACATCTGAAGCAATTGTGACTTTTTTTGCGGTTTCGATTTGGTTTGGTTCAGTTTTGTGGTTTTCTATTGGACCGGTTTGATTTTGAACACCCCTTGTCTATAGTATTGAAATATTTTATATAATATTATATTTAAATTAAGTTGTGTAAGTTAAGCCTAAGCTCAATTAGAGTTTGTTAGCATACTTAGTGTATAAGTTAGGTATATATAAATTGTCATAGTCTTTATCATTATTTGTACAATTCAATTCATAATAAGATCTTTATTTTCTTTATTCTCTCTTTCTCATCTCACAAAAAGGAGCCCCACGCAATAATAAATTGATATCTAGAGCTTCAGTTAGATTCTTGATCATGTTTTCAAGAATCCCATGTCATAGATCGTACTTTCGAGTTTGTGGATTGTTTAATAGCAATCGTTGCGAAGATGAATGGTAACAATAGCATTTTGAATTCTCTACCAACTCTTGACGACAATAATTGGATTCAATGAAGAAAATAGATGCAATCTCTATTTGACTTTCATTAAACCCTAGAAGTGGTTACTAATGACATTTTATGTGTTGGCTACAAATGCAACCGATGCATAGAAAACATCCCACGACTAAGCGAAAAAGAAGGATTGCAAGGTTGCGTATTGCATTCAGACGTCGATCGATGCGACGAACTTTGACAGGATCTCTCATGCTAAATCGGCGAAGGAGGCATGAGATATTCTTGTCAAGTATTATGAAGAAGGTGAGAAAGTCAATATTGTCAAGTTGCAGACCTTGTGTCGATAATATGAATTATTATCGATGAGAGAAGACGAAAAGATTGCAGAGTATGTGTTGAAGGTTTAAAAACCCGTTCATCTCATGAAAGGTTGTGGTGAAACCATAATTGATAAGATGATAGTTGAGAAGGTAATGCGTATGTTAACTTCTCACTTTGACCGCGTTATCTTAGCTATTCAAGAATCTGATCAGGTTGAAACCCTAAAACTGGAAGATTTGGTTGGTTCGTTGGAAGCACATAAAATTAGGATCGTCGAAATAAAAGAAGTTCAAGATTCAACACAAGCTTTGCAGACCCAGTCATGGAAAAAATTGTGGTTCCAATAAATTCAAAGGCAAGTTGCATAGGACTTAAAGCAAGAAGTCTTAGTCGAATCCTCACAAGAATAAGTTCGATGATAGGCTTTTGAATCCTCAAAAATAGGAGGATGAAACTATCAAAAGGACAAAAGAGATAAAAAAGGTGTGCAGTGTTATAACTGTGATAAATGACGTCACTTCGCCAAAATTATTGATACATGAAAGACAAGGGATCGACAGGCAAAGACGAAACAACGAGCCTTGCACGCCAAAATTCAGATGATTCTGAATGTATGGTGGTTATGGCTGCAATTTTTGATAACCATGTTGAATCCAAGATCTGGTTCCTATATAACCATGTTTAATAGACATGCGTTGCCAGTGTGAAAGAGTTATATCATTTTGCCACGTCACTTAAATATTTTAAAATTTTTAGTATGACTTGACAAGATGCATTATCGTCATTGATTGACAGTGTAAAAATACTTTACATTGTCGGTGCATCTCTTATTTTCTCTTACTAGTATATAGGGGTGTTCAAAACAAAACCGACTCATTAGAAAACCGTTAAAGCGAACCAAACCAAATCGAAACAACAAAAGATCGTAGTTAATTCGGATGTGTCTGAGTCATTTTCTAACAGAATCACGCGGTTCGGTTCGATTTGTGGTTTGTATTTTACAAAACGAACTAAACCAAACTGCATTATGTTATAAAATCTTACTATCCAATATATATTTCTTTAATTGTTTAGAGAAATCAATAAGTATTATGTGTATATTTTATCATATTTTTTGTATGATATTTATTTTAATTTATGAATCATGAAAGATAAAATATTATTCATTTATATATACTATTTCTACAAAATAAATTTTATGGTATCTTTTATATAATATATTTATTTAAGAATACAATCTTATGCACGTCATTCTTTAGATTTAAATAAAATTATAATACATAATTTTATATATTAAATTATAAATTTATTTTGACGATTATACAGTTTTTTATGATAATATATGAATTAAACATAAAAATATATTTTCATCTAGTTTGATTTTGTTTTAATATTAAAAACCAAAAAAGTCAAACCGAATCACATTTTTAACTCTTGCGGTTAATATTTTTTTTATTCAAATCATCCAAACCACAAGACGAACCCCTTTCAACTATATTATAGTCGGTCGGGTCGGATGAAGTTCAAAAACCGAAAAGTCCATCGAGTCCACAATAACCACCACACTACATCACTCTCGACGACACTCCAAGCGCACGTTAGCGATCCCCACCACGCGTAATGGAGTCTCTCTTCGACGCAATCAACATTCGCGATCTTCTCTCCGCACAAGATCTCTCCGACCGAAACTCCCCTCTCTCGGCGCCGGATCTCCGCCTCCTCATCGACCGCGTCGAGTCCCACTCTCTCCAGATCCGGTCACAGGTCCAATCCTATCTCGCCTCTCACCACGACGACTTCGCCAGCCTCTTTTCCCTCTGCAACGACGCGGTATCACAGACAATCCACGTCTCCGATGACCTCGCCGGTGTACTCCGGCTGGTTTCCGAGCGTCCGGCGGATGTGGAGGTAAGGGAAGTTGTGGAGGAGATGAAGGCCAAGAGTGAAGAACTGAAGGTGAAGAGAGAGTTGTTAGGTTTGGTGGGGATAATTGTGAATTTGAATCAGAGGTTGGAGAGTGTGAAGGAAGCGTTGAAGAATGGGAAGTTTCAGTTTGCTGCGAAATGGTTGAAGGAGTTGAAGGTGGCGTTGAGGATTGGGGATGAAGATGATAGGGAGCCGTTGGTGTATGGGTTGTTGAGAAAGGAATGGTCTCAGTGTTTTGAAGAGGTATGTATTGCATTGCTTTCTCTCTATTTTCTCTCTACTTTTTCTCAATTTTTTGTTTTAATGGACTTGGTTTGAAGTTTCATCGCAATGTATGTAGAAACTGAATTGATGAAATTGGTATTGGTGCTAATTTTGTATGTTGAGTTGTTAGTTTGTGTTAAACAAAATTATGTGACTTGGATTATGAATTGGAATGGTTAATTAAGAATAACATTGAGGATTGATGCACTATGAACCATGGACACCGGAAACACGACTGTGTCACATGACATAGGTAATAATTTGAAAAATAACAAAATGAGTATTTGAATTGATAGTTCAGAATGGAATTTCACCAAGTGTACCCCTGATTTGAATCCCAAAAAAATATAGTTTATCTGCATAAGCATTCCCCAAGAATTTTATTAACGGTAGTTCTATGATAATCAAATGTGCAGAGAGCTCATGGCATGGTATTAGCCCATATTATATTTTCGCTGATATGTGAAACAGTATAATCTATACATATGATTTGTGCCATAGAAATGATGATTGGATGATTTGTGATTTTTATTTAGTTTGTCTTGTTTTTAGAGGAATTCGATTTCGGTTTGTAGATTCAAGAGGTGCTCGTGAAGTTTATGGATAAGGCTGTGCGATTTGATGGCGACTTGAATCAAGTAGAAGTCAAGTATCATTTAGAAGTTCATAATTTGAGTGGGATTCAGTTACAAATGGTTTTGGAAGCAATGGAGGTAAGTTAATTTATCTCAATTTTACAACTGTGATGTTGTAAATTTAGATAATTGGGATTTCTATGTTTCTATTTTGAATTTCTCTAATAGATGACTTTTTAGGTGGTTGGTATTCTAGAGTATGGGCTTGCTAAAGTTGCTGATTTAATGATCAAATATGTCATCATTCCTTTCATTAATCGTGGACAACCTCTTTCATTCCTAGATGAGTCAAATCAAGATTCAGCCGTACTGAAGATAGTCCCAGCACCAGATAGTAAGGTGATTGTTATGCATTAGGGTCTTATAATCAATTTATATTGTCATGTTTTATTGTTTTACGACACAACCCATCCAGATTCCAGAGGATGTTTTTATTGCTGGTATGTGTTATTGATCTTATTCTTAGGGTTTTGGCTTCTCGTAAAAGTGCAAAATTATGAATATTGCTTGGCAAATTGTTATTTGAATTATAATAGTAACATTATTTGTTGTATAGATGCATGTATTTTATTATAAGATCAACCTTTGATTAGGTTTATAACTCTGCACTTTACCCTCTAAAGTGAACCTTGCACTTGAAGGAGCCAAACCCTATTCTTAGATAATACTGTCAGTTACTCCCTCTGTCCCATAAAAAGTGTCCCATTTGGACAATGCGCAGTTCTTAAGAAAATGATTAGGTGTGTTGATTTTAATGATAAAATTGTATATTCATACTAAAATACCCTTAATTAACTTTTAAGAAGAGAGATAATATTACATAAAGTTAGAAAGAGAGCATGGACATGCATGTATTGTAATAAGGGTTGTATTGGAAAAAAATAATAAATGTTGCATTGATATTCTAAAGAGACAGTTATTTTGAGACATGAAAAAAATACAAATGAGACACTCTTTATGAGACGGAGGGAGTATTTTTTTTCTTTAGTCACCTAGGAAGTGTAGTCATTTTTACTTTTTTTTGTTCCTAAATATCTGATTTATGATTTGCAGCTCGAGTATTTGGATGGGGAGCTTCTCTATTCAGGGATTGTGCTTTTTATTAAATTTATTTATAGAAGTATTTGCTTCCAGAACAGTTCTTGGATCCGATGTTTTGGACGTTTGACATGGCCTAGGATATCAGAGCTAATAATATCAAGCTTTCTTTCAAAGGTTTGCCTTAAGCTCTTATATATGCTATAAGAAACTTGGTTACACAAAGCTTGTCCATGCATTGCATCCGGTGCTCTGAAACAAGTCTAAGAATATGTATACACAAAAATATCACTTAACTGATATCAGTTGAAATGAATTAAAGTTTTCCGTAACTAATAATATGCAAGCATGTATGAATTCTTTCATCTCAATTAACAAAATAAGTTCTCGTTGGATTATTCAATCCTTAGCAATGTGATAATCTAGGATAATTACTTGGTGGTTAGTTGCCCTGTCTAGAAATCCGAAAGAAACTGAGTTTTTTTAAGTTTGCATGTATAGTGATTCAAGAGGTCTTATTTCAGGTCGTTCCAACCGATGCGTCAAAACTACCTGACTTTCAGAAGATTATCAAGTGTACATCTGACTTTGAAACGGCTTTAAAAGAGCTTATGTTCATTTCATCAGATGACAAGGATAACAGGCTGAGCAGTTTTGCTGAAAATGTTGAGGTTCATTTTGCATTTAAGAAAAAAACAGAAATCTTGGCAAAAGCTAGAAATTTGCTCCTTGAATGTGACTTTTCCATTCCTCAAGTGAGTTTTCGAACTGGGAAAATTCTTCTGTTGCTATTAGTATTTGTAATTGTTGATGAAGAATTTGCTGCAGGAGTATACAAGGGATGGTTCTATATGGAAGAATGATGAAACTTCTAATCTTTCATCCAGCCATGTGGTTGATCTGCTTTTCTCATCAGAGAGGTGTTTGGTATCCAAAGCAGCCAAACAATTGATGGAACTAATTCATCAGACACTACAGGTATACGATTCAGAATAATGAATATTTACTAAATTACTGCAGACAACATATTTTATGTGAGATACAAGCTCAAATTTTTCTTTATTTAGGGATCAAGACTTTATAGGCTCAAGTTGGTTTTGTTAGTGTGCATGGTCAGCATAATATGTTATTAGTCATTATGTTTACGAACTACCTTTACAACTAAGTGAATAAAATGGCCACTTCGCTACATGTACAAGTATAATGTTTTAGTAGAAATACAATACTCTTTTTGTTAACAGTGAAACCGATCTTTATAAATGATAAATAATTTGTGCAGGATGTCTGCCTTTCATCTACAAGAGTTGCTTTGGAATTTTATAATGCCGCTAGAGATGCTATACTTCTTTATGAAGTGGTAGTCCCTGTCAAGGTTAGTCCATGTAAGGCCGTGACATACTGGAAAAGCCTTTTTAGTATTTCTTTCATCGGGGGTTGACTTTAAAGGGTGAATATATGAAGTAATGCAAGCTTATTATTAAATTCAAAGTTATTCTAGAATCACACTATTTTGCTGTTTTTATACTTTATTTGATCTTTGGATGAGATGAAATAGTAATGATATTTGGTAAGTATTTGGAGAGCTTATCCTTATTTTGAAGTTATTGTCTCAGTCTTAGGCCCTGATTGCGAGTTTCGAGAGAAGGAGGAGGGATTTGGAGGGAGGGAAGTAGAGAAAAAATAGAGCAACTTTTCACATTTTGTAAGAGATTATTCTTGTAGAGAATGATAAATGAATGTTGATTATTAATATATTTAGCTTAAAAAAAATACTATAACAACATATATTATGTTTGAAAAATTTATCTAAACCCTCCAAAATTCCTATTTTCCTTTCACCTAAAGCCCTCTCCTCGAACCCCGCAAACAGAACCTTAGTGGATGCTGTCTTTGAGTGTTTGTTCTTGTCTATTTGCATGCATTCAGCTTAAGTAATTACTTCTGTTTTTGGTTTGTGAAGCTAGAGAGGCAGCTTGGCAGCTTCAATCAAGTTGCTGTTCTGATGCATAATGACTGCCTTTATCTTTCCCAGGAGATACTTGGATTTGCATTTGAGGTATACATACCTGAATAACTAAGCATGAATGAATTCACAATATTTGAATAAATTACCTTTTTTACACAAAATCATGTTTTTTATTCTACTTGATGACATCTTTAATATGGATTATTCGAAGTTATATTGCTCAAATCTCAAATTTATCTTTTAGTCTATCAAATCGAAAACCAAGGCAAATATTCAATATCAACCATGTTTATTTTATATATTGTTTTTTTTCCTTGCCTCACTCATTTTGATGCTATATTACCTCAGTATCGGGCAGATTTTCCTAGTTCGATGAAGGAGCATGCTGTGTTTGCTGATTTGGCTCCAAGATTTCAGCTTTTGGCAGAAGAAATATTGCAGAGACAAGTTCACCTTGTTATTTATAACTTGAAGGAGGTAATGCCTTTGTTAAAATGCATGCAGTATCTGTAGGATATCACTCAGTTTTGGTTAACCCTTGCCTTTCTGATATGCTAATTCCCATATCCGCCTATGTTTATTAGGCTATAGATAGTGCTGATGGATTTCAGAATACTCATCAAATGCAACAATTTGAGTCAGCTAAGTTCAGCATTGATCAGGTTATTTTCTTGTTAATATAGTGTGTGCACATTGCCATATGCTGCCCCATAGTTTGCTTTATCTCTTACTTCCTATGTTTCTTTTTCTGCATGCAAGCTACAGTGGGGCATTTGTTACAATACGTTACAAGTAGTAAATAATGCCTTTTATTCTAACAAATGACGAAAACTGAGTTTCCTTGATCAGGTTGTTTTCATTCTGGAAAAAGTGCATATCATATGGGAACCATTTTTGCTTCCTTCAACTTACAGGAAAAGCATGTGTACAGTATTAGAATCAGTTTTCTCTAGAATTTCAAGAGAAATACTTCTCCTAGATGACATAGCTGCAGAAGAGACTTTACAGGTAAGCCTTTACAAAAACTTAGCTAATTAATGCTTTTAATACCATGTTATTTAAGAAGTTGGTCTAATACATTCCATTCTTATTTCCAGCTACAAAGACTAATTCATTTAATGCTGGAAAACCTATCATCGTTATTTGAGTCCATGGCCCCGGGTGATCCGAATTTGCATGAGTTCTCTGCAGAGTTTCTTGAAGATCTTATTCCATCTTTACGTAAAATCCGCAAACTATCAGGCATGTTTTATCATCTTAAGTATTTATGGAGATACTGTTGGTTGCATTATTATTCTCTCATATATTGATAATTAACCTGTTCGAGCAGAATTATTAGACATGCCTTTGAAATCCATTACAACATCTTGGGAGAATAAAGAATTGCTCAGTTGTGGCTTTACTACAATGGAGGTATCATTTGGTTATCAATTACGGCTTTATAACCTAGGGTTTCTGATTTTAAATAAATGTTTCATCCAGCCACATTACCACTGATTCTGATATAATGTTGATGCATGACTAAAAATATTGGAATTGTATTTAATGATCCTTTCCTTCACATTCATTCTCCTTACTCATGTTTCTTGCAAATAATTTTGTTGACCTCATTGCAGGTGGAAGATTTTGTAAAAGCTATATTTGCAGACTCACCTTTAAGAAAAGACTGTTTACGGAGGATACAAAATACGAGCTTTTAGGATACATCTAACTTTCTACATGATATGTAAATCTTAAAACTCTCTGGAGGATGGGCTTAAAAACTCAGACAATGATCCCTCTGAGACAAAAAGATGTTAGTTTTAGCTAACTCTCCAAATATTGCAGATAGGAGAAAGTTAGTGTTCAGAGCAAAATCGTGCTGATAATTTTCTGACGTGGAGGCTTCCCCATGAAGATTTTGTTGTCGTATATCCATGCTTGTAAGTTAGTCTATTAATTTCTGTTTCCTTTTCCCTTTAGAGTAAACATGGGGATAGGATTGGTGCATACTTGGTCATAGTTTCTGCTACACCCTAATTTGTCATCCACTACTGGCAAGCATATTAGGATATAAATTCAATGGTAGATATACATGTAATGCTTTCCACTAAAAAGGCATGGTTTCAGTGAGACTTTTTAGATCCAGATACATAACAATTGTAGCTCAAATTTTGCAAGTAGCATTTTTCCTATCGAGTTAAACCAAGTAGCGTTCATAATTTGTTGTGAAAATCACATTACTTTATTGAAACTAATACATTTGTTGCATGTGAATTGACTGCATGATTATCAAAAATGAATTTATGCGCGAATTGCACGATTGTATGTTTGATTGTATGCGTGTCAGTTTTAGGGAATACGAAAGAGTTTGGTTGATTTTTGACAGAATTCATGGGTTTATTATTGGTCAATAGCAGGCTTTCGTACTGCTTATTGGAGATAACTGTTAGAACTCAGAAGAGTTCACCATTGGAATTATATTTGTTAGGTTTTGTACAAACTCCTCTGGAGGTCTTTTCTCTTCATTAAACTTGTCTATTCTTCTTTGTTTACTCGAAGGAATATTTTATTTTTGTTTGTGTTGCAACATGGGAAACTACTTCCATCAAAGACAATATGTTTCTTTAACAAGTCAATTATTAGTTTATATGAATGATTGTCAAACTAATAACCTATTTAATATTTATATAGACTCAAATCCAAATGAGTCTCGCCATCTTAAAAACACCTTACTAAACCGTGTGGATTGCACATAAGTTTTTACCCCCAACTCTAAAAAATTACACCCATACCAATTGCCATTGAAAGTTTGTGACGATATTGAACCTTGTATCCTTTGACAATAACATTCACTTTCTCCACGAGCATCCTTTCAATTTGATGTGATATGTCAGTATTGAATCCTATTAGTGTATATTGAGCGTTATGTGTGTTCATTGCGAATGTGAGTCGTATTTGGGTCAGTATGTGTTTCTGAACTGTATTTGAGAATGTACGCGTCTGAATTGTATTTGGTGAAGCTTAATACAAGTATATGTTGTTGGTGAACTATATATGAGAATGCACTAGCGTCTGAATTGTATTTGGTGAAGGCACAATACAACTATATGCAATTGGTGATTGCTTATAGAAATATTTGGTTACTCTATCTATATGTTAAGGAATTCTTTTGGTCCACTGTACGTGAGTTCATGGATATGTTTAGATATGAATTTGGTCAACTGCATGCATTTGTTCATTGTATTTACACTTTATATCATACTTTCTGCAACACATAAGTTTATTTAAGGCTCTTTTTGTCAAAGACTCGAAATTAAGGTATGAAGACAATGATGTGTTTGTTTATAATGGTCAATATTCATATTTGTACTCCTATTTTGTGTCTCATGACATAATCAAGGAAATTAATTCCAATTTTAAACAAGATGCAGTAAAAATAGAGTAGAAATATGAGAGGTGAACTTTGGATAAAGACCTCAAGCTATTCAAGATTGATAGAGTTTAGGGATGAATTGTGTTATTTGGTTCTTAATTAAGTGAGTTGGAGCATATATTAAGCAACCGAAAGATAAACAATAGAAAGTAAAGAGAGTTAGGGAGACCACTCCACAAAGTATATTGGTTTAGCATTAAATTACACAACTTACTTCAGTTTCTAACCGTGTGTCTGAATGAATCAATTTGAAGTTTAAGTAATTCTAAAATTTCATGGAATTCAAATGCTTCATTTGAATTCTCTTCATTTTCAAAATTTATTGATTGGATGAAGTATTTGAATTGCTTCATTTTTAAAATATAAGGACCATTTTACAAAATTTGAAAAATTATTAATAAATAATTTAACTTTTAAATTATGGAGTAATTACAAATTCTTTACTTTTTGGTGTTATTTGAAATTTCTTAAATTTGACTTGAATAATATATTTCATAAAATTTACATCATTTTAACAATTCTTTATTTTTTAATTCAAACAATAAATTTTGATCAAATTATTTAAATTTCTTCAAAAAATTATTTTCCCTCGTTTAAATGTTTCATCCAAACACACTCAAGAGTTTTCTCTTTATATTTCCACTAATCTTCTTTACAGCAAACTGTTTACAAAGATTCAACCAAACAACCTTCTTTACAGCAAATTTTTTTACAATTTTTTTACAGGTTTAACTTGCAACATTAAATTATAAATGGACAAGAGAACTAAGCACATAACTTTACATGTTCAAAACAAGTAAACTTTTTACTCACTCAACAATGTATAATAAATAAAATTGATTTTAGAAGGAGATTGAGTGATAGAAGAATAATATATTTGGAATATTTGTGCTTTAGAAGGAAACACATCACTCTTTTATATATAGCTAAAAAAGGCAACAATTCCAGAGCATTGACGGCTCTCTAATCGATTAGGTTGCGACGTTAATTGATTAAATTGTAATTGATTAATAGACTCCCTAATCGATTAAGAGGTGATTTCACTTCTTAATACTTGATATGATTGATTTTAAAAGAGAAATATGAAATGGATGAAGAGAATTAAAAGGTTTTAGGACACATGTGCATCTTCTTAGTAAATCAATACTTACTCAACACTAAAAATCTTAAACGCGAGATCAATCAAGCTTTTGCATCTTTCATTTTAGATATTACTAATAAAAAACACAAAAATTTAAACGCAAGATCAATCAACCTTTTGCATCTTTAATTTCTTTTGATGTTGATCTTTAAACTTGAGTTGTCTTGTTTTGCTCTCAATATTGAAATTTGCTAAAAATACTTTTTTGATAATTTCTTGTCTCACAATGCTTATAACTTTGTTTGCTTGTGTTGTCATCATTAAAACCTGACAATGCTTTAATATGAAAAATTTATCTTACTATCTCTCAAATTATACAAGCCATTCCCTAATTTTTTTTATTCTAATTTTATCTTTGGTGAGATAATAAGAATTTTCGGACGAAATTTTTGGTAAGGGGGTTAAAATTTCCGGTACACCTCTACCAAATTTTCGATACGAGGAAAATTCTGGTAGTGTATTTGAAATTTACGATATATCGGAAATTTCAAATTTTCGGTATGTTTAAATGTTAGGTTTTTTCAACGGTTGAGATTTTGTCGACACTTTTGAAGGGTTTTGATTGCACCGACACATATGTGTGGTCTAGAATGCATCATCATTTGTATAAATAGGGGTCTTAGGGTTATTGGATAACATATTTTAACAAAATGTATCTTCCTCAATTTTTGATTAAGGCAAAAGTGTATTACAACGACGACAAACCGCCTGTTGAATTCAAGCTTCCAGATGGCTCTGAATTCTTTGCCACCTTGAAAGAAACGTTGAACGATTTACTGCCTGATTCTAGTAACATAAGGGTAATAAAGATCGAGTTTCGGGAGGATTGGATTAATACAAATGGAAGGGTGAAATACAACTTAATTGAGTTGAAGAATGATGAAGGTGTGAAGGTCATGTGGAAATTATTTCGCCGTAGGATAACTAAAGGCCCGATCGAGTTGGATGCGCAGATCCGAAGATCTGCCGACGGCATAATGACGTGTCTGAAGCGTCTAGAGTCATCTGGTAGTTTCTATGTTTTCATGTATCAAAGTACTGTTTATGTTTGTTGTTTGTCATCTGATGTTTGTTAACTTTGTTTGTTTGTTTTTCATGTTATTTTGTTTTCTTTATCTAATCGTAAAATGTACTAGCAAAAAAGATTATGCAATAAAAAAGATGTCAGTTTATCACAAAATATACATATAATAAAATCATAAAAAAATAAATCTACACAAGCCCTCCACGGGCAACGTCGGCCAACCTAGCTAAACCAGTATAAACATCACCATCAGGGTTCACCAACACCATGAGGTTATCTAAGTGAATGTCGATGAACTGTAGGAAGCTGTCCTGATCACCCGCGGGAGGTGGAGGTGGTGGTGGTGAATCAGAAGAATCCCTGGTACCTGAAGGCCCTGGAACATCAGATGTTGTAGTAGGTGGAATGATCCTAGAGTGTGACACACTATGGAACCACCCCAGATATCCATCCTCGCACGACTCAGGCTCCTGAACCTCAACGAATGTATTAGTGATCTCACAGGAGGAGCTGATGATGTGACTCTGAAACCGTCGATCAATGCCACCAGTTGGAGCCTCTAGGACCGGATGTGGGATGTCCTGTATGTAACCATACTAGCGTAGACACCTCTCAGGCAAGTATCTAGACACATGGCTCTTCCATCTGGCATACCCTGAATATAAAGTAGATACCTCAAAAGAACGATGAGGGCGGTAAGATGTATACGGTGTCCAAATGACATCATCCAAGGTCAGAGCATCCAATCTTCTCCTATACTCCATCAAACTTCTTGGAATGGCCTGTTTGGCCTTCCACCTCTTCGCATATGAATCTATAACCGCAACACGCTGGATCTTCCGGTCACAAATGTGAGGAAAATGCTCATATATCCAACACTGCATTAATAAAAACCATAAAATAAAAGTGCCAAAATAATAAAAAAACCATCTAATAAATTATAATTTACTTGTAACAAGCTCAGGTAACCAGTAAGCTGCTTGGTCTCAAGACAAGATGCAACATCAAGTTCTGTGTACAACATCGTCATGGCCGTCACTCTCCAAGCCCAACATGGACTTTCAAGGGCGCTAAATAGATACAGGTATCAAACATCTATATAAACTCCAGACTTGTCCCCAAAGAGAGTACATACCAAATGTAGCATGTACGCCCTAACGACAGCTTCGTACCTCTCTGCCTCCACAAGCTCCTTATAAGTACTCCTCAACCAAGACATCCGAAGATGAAATCCTCGAGTCGCACCAAACTCACGTAGCACCTCCACCCCACCAACCTCCAAAGCATCCATAACCATGCACACCATCGTCGCCTGGTCCCTATGTACTGGTATGAAAAACGTACCAACAATCAGAATGTGAAAGAGGACATCCACATCATCTAAAGTCATAGTCATCTCCCCAAATGAAAGATGGAAGGATGATGTCTCCAGGTGCCACCTTTCAATAAAAGATGATAATAGGGATCCGTCCAACATCGTCAAGGAGCATCCAACAAAGTCCTCTAACTGGAAATCCTCAACTATCTTCCTCACCTGCTCAGGCATCAAACTCTCGTGGAAGTTCTTAAACTTCGACCCTTGAGAAGTGACCTTCAACACTGGACGCTCATGTAACAATATAATACAATTAAAATAAATTAGTATATACCAAATCACGTAATAAAAATAAATATTTAGCATTTAAATGAAACCAATATTACATACTTTTCCCTGCCATATCCTATAAGCGACATTGTCTGCGTATCCCGTCAACACGGACCTGTCAGAAGGTCCTCTGGGGAAACCTCTTTCAGTGTGAATTGATGGTTTCGTAGATGCACGAGTGGTGGTGTTTGTATCAACATGGTAGACCACTTCAACTTGCACAGCAACAACCTCAACTATCGGCTCTTGAACCACCGGTTTCTCAACTATATGTTCCTGAACCACCGACTCCTGAACAATCGGCTCCTGAACCACCGACTGATCCTCAACCACCCGCTCATCAACTACCGGCTCCACCATAGGAACACGAGTATGATCCTCCACAACAGGAGTCTAAAGGTCCACCACAGGAGTCTGCACCTTCTCTACAGTAGTGGATGCTCTACCAGTTCGACAGCAATGTGCACGGAACCCCATCACTGCCCGCTGCTCAGCCATCCGTTTCTGGTGAGAACTTGTCGGAGGACGGGGTCCAACATGTAGCTTTGAGTCCTGCGTCTCATCAACAGCTCGAGCCACAACATTGACTCTATCGGTGGTCCGTCTCGCAATAGATTAATCTCTGCCTCTGGTGCTCATTGCAAAATTAAAAAATATAAGGAAAACATTATTGTTGTAAAATAATTGAAATACCGGAAAATTTAAAATTTAAGGTATGATAATAGGCACCGGAAATTTCAAAACTTCCGATATTATTGGTAAATGATAATACCAAAAATTTTAAAATTTTTGGAAATTTCATAAAATATACCGTAAAACTTATTTGTTTTCGACCGTTTTTCGGTAGTACTTCGTAATTTCCGATATCGTCAGAAAATTTGAAAAATCAGATCTCTCCTATAAATTTGTAATAATGTAGTAATAGAAATTAGTTGGATATTATGATCTTTTCATATATTTGGGAGGTGAGAAGTTTAATTTAAAGGTTTATTAGATAAATTCTCTTTTAACATGCATAACACGTAGAATCAAAATCGTAGCCAAGTTATATTTGCAGAGAATGATGCAAAAAGATGAACCGTGGTATGCAAACATAAATATAAAAGTAGCTATAAGAATTACCACACTTAAGATGAATTACATTGTTTTCTAAGTACACATGTGAAAAGATATTCCTCATGCGTAGACAAACTTAAAAATAATATAAAGATGGGGTTAAGATAAGTGTGTCACATGTAAGAGCTACATTATGCAAATGAAATAAACTTGCTAAAACATATGTTTAGGAGAATCATATTAACCAATGCAGTTTACTCTAATCATATTGTTAGGTTACGACACCGAATTTAGAGGGGTGAATAGATCCCTAAATAAAAACTACTTTTTAAAATGGTTATTTAAAACTTGTTTGAAAAATATTGTTGAGTTGAAGGTTTTTGGCCTAGATCTATATAGTAAGTCTAAACGAACCTAGTTATTGGAAACTTGGATATGCACTAGCTACATGGAATTAACATAATGATAAAATCAATCAACATAATAATATCTCAATTAACCAATTTAATATCCAACACAACGGTTTTTTATTTCCAATGAAATCATATTAAAACACAACTTGACAATTTATCGAACATGTGACGCACAATCAATTTTTTCATAATATTCTTTGAGCTTTTTTAATATGAAAAAGCACTTATAATCAAAGTGATTATAACCTAATCAACAAATCAATTTAAACTTTAACTACCAAAGATAATTTATATACAAATCGATTGATTTAAAACACATTCAACAAATTGCATATAAAGTGTAAATGAGAGTAAGAGATAGAACATTATAATTTGTCAAACACTTGGTGTGCGTTCAACTTTTCATAATTTTTCTTTTGAATTTTGTTGATATGAAAACAACTTATAGGTAATGTATTAAATTAGGTAATCTATTAAATAATGTTATTCGACAAATTAGGTAATGTAAATAAAAGCGAATAAAGAGATAATAGAGAGCGACACAAAGATTTATTTAAGAATATCACCAATCTTCCTCGTTATGGCTACATCTCCTCCCAATTACAAATTTAGAATTAGGATTATTTCTTACTTTTCAAAAGTATGGTCACAAGAGAAGTGTTCAAGATCAATCCTACAAACCCTAATCGTTTGATGTTTATTTAATTACTTCTATTCTTTTGATCTTCAACAATACCAAGACCGATAGATGCAACCTATTCGCCGCTTAAGCAACTTCTTGGCAAATATTTCAAACACTCCAAGAATCCTTCCAATGATTTCAAACACTCCAAGGGATTTCACTCGAGTAAATACGATTGCAATCTATCAACACAAGATCACCAATTCTATCATCCAATTCTTGCTACTTCCTTGAAATATTTCAAACACTTCACGGTCCCTTGCAAAATTTTCAAACACTCCAAGGTTGTCCACATGGACGATTCCTTCTCGAACGATCTTGAACGAAAACCCCCAAATTAACCAATGATGTTGGAGAACAAACTCACTGATTTTTCTGGATGAAGACCCCTACAAATCTCAACCCAAACTTTATTAGAAAATCTCAATCCTCGTCTAGATGACACTCCAACGGAATATTATTACAATGTAATGTTAGTGTGTATACATAGATTAGAGGTTGAAGAAGATGAGGAAATGTAGTCTAATTTTATGGTATCATCAAGTTGGAATGATGCATGAATGATATATTTATGGTTGAACTTTTTTTAGGTAAGATATGGTAGTTTCAGAATGAAAAAATTATGAAAAAATGGCCCACAAAAAGTATTTGGGAACCTGAAAAAGTTACGTGTCGACACATGCAAAACAATAGCTACAAACTTTAAAAATGCAGTACATATGTCGATCTGAAAAATTGTATTTGTCAACACATGTGTATGTGTTTTAAAGTAGAAATGCTGAAAGCCTTAATATTGCAGTACGTGTGTCAACCTGAAAAAGTTATGTGTCGACACATATTGAAGCTTTAAAGAAAATGCACAAAATCAAAATCAAAATAGCTATAATGTGTTGTGTTGTAGAATTATAAGAACAACAACACTTAAGATGAATTATATTGTTTTCTAAGCACACATGTGGAAAGGCATTCCTCATGTGTAGACAAACTTAAAAATAATACAAAGATGAGGTTAACATAAGTGTATCACATGTAAGGGTTAGATTATGCAAATAAAATAAACTTGCTAAAAAAGATGTTTAGGAGAATCATATTAATCAATGTAGGTTACTCTGACCATATTGTTAGACTAGGACACCAAATTTAGAGGGAGGGGTGAATACTCATAATATCAAATAAGAATTATGTTGCAAGTGAATATTCATAATATATATACCATACACCAAGTATTTCATGTATTTATTGAAATAAGCAAGTAAAAGAGAGAACTTACTAACAAATTGAAAGTTAAATTGATACTACCTTATCGTACAATGATGGAGGATGCGCTTGCATTTTACACGGGACTCTCGAAATAAAGTTGCACCGTATACAAAGTATGCTACAAAGTATTTAGAACAACACGATCTTACCACTTTTCACTTTGATAAAGTACCCAAAAGTATATCTTGTGATGAATCCAAGAAGGTCATCGATTTAATGAACATTCATTTTGATTGAAATCTCATCTTTATCCTTTTCATCTTAGTTATCTTTCTCCTCCTCATGTTTCACCGATTCAGGTTGATCAATTCCTTCTTCGGCGTCATTGAGTATGTCTCTTGAAGATAAACCTACATTATGAAATGAAATACCTTTTCTGAGTATTCTCAGATAAAACATCAAAAGTAACTTATACATCTTTTACCAATAAAACAAGACTTGTTATTGCTTTTAAGATCACATAATTCACCATCTTGCCCCATATCCAATAGAACTAGAATATGTCCATATGCATTGAGTCACCATAAATGCGAACTCATATTCTCTTCATAGAGTCAAGACAATGTTCCTACAAAAATAACAAGACAAGTTAGGTACCCAATCTTCATTAGGTCATTGGGGGTTAGTGAACCAATTGGTTGCATTTGGGAAATACAATCATAATGACAATTTTAATCTTCACCATCACTAAAATCACCATCGTATTAGGTGTTCAAAATTTGAGGACCTTGAACTTGACGTCTTAAGAGCTTTAGGCATTGTTCTTTCCTCCTTATCCATGTACTTCCCCTTTTTTCTCATGCTTGTTTAACAAGTAATCTCTTTCTCATGTTCTTCAAACTTACCAAACAATGTAATGAGATCAAGTGTTGTAAAATCATTAGCTTCCTTGATGGAGATGACATTCGATTGCTAATTCCTAATAAGACGTCTCAAAACTTTGTTAGTGGCAATTACATTGGAAATAGGCTTACCAAGTGCATTCAAACAATTAATAAGATTTGATGAATTTTTCTTATCATCATTATTCCATAGTGTTTCCAGCTTAGATGTGACAACACCATTAGCATTATTTTGAGTAATAGCATCACACACATCCTTATCATATTAAATAACATAAATGTGCATACAAGCTTTTAAATAACTATAGTTTTCTTCCACACAAAATTTGGGTGTTTTTAATGCCTTTTAGGTTCGTACGTCATTATCTAATAAGAGTTTCGAAGCACGAAATTAACAAGAGCACTGATACCACTTGTAAGACTACAACACCATATCTAGATTTATATAGTAGTCTAAACAAACCTAGTTATTGGAAACTTGGATATGCACGAGCCATATGAAATTAATATAATGATAAAATCAATCAACATAATAATATCTCAATTAATCGTTTTAATATCCAACACAACGGTTTCCTATTTCCAATGAAATCATATTAAAACATAACTTGACAATTTATCGAACATGTGACGCACAATCAATTTTTTCAGAATTTTCTTTAAGCTTGTTGAAATGAAAAAGCACTTATAATCAAATTGATTATAAGCTAATCAACAAATCAATTTAAACTTTAAAAACCAAAGAGAAATTCTATACAAATCGAGTGATTCAACAAATTGCATATATAGTGTAAATGAGAGTAAGAGATAGAACATTGCAATTTGTCAAAGACTTGGTGTGCGTTCAACTTTTCAGAATTTTTCTTTTGAATTGTGTTGATATGAAAATCACTTATAATCAAAGTGATTATAAGCTAATCAACACACTACTTTGAACAAAATAATTCTAGAAAAATTCTTACGAGTCAATCTATTAAACAATGTTATTCGACAAATTACATAATGTAAACAAAAGAGAGTAAATATATAATAGAGAGCGACACAAGGATTTGTTTAGGAAGTTCACCAATCGTCATCTCTATGACTACATCTCCCCCTAATTGCAAATCTGGAATTCGGATCATTTCTTATTTTGCAAAAGTATGGTTACAAGAGAATTGTTCAAGAACAATCCTACAAACCCTAACTGTTTGATGTTGATTCAACCCATTCTCTTCTTTTGATCATTTACAAGATCAAGACCGATAGATGCAACCTATTTTCCGCTTAAGATACTTCTTTACAAAGATTTCAAACACTTCAAGCGATTTCACTCGAGTAAATCCGATTGCACTTTATCAACACAAGATCACCAATTCTATCATCCAATCCTTGTTACTTCCTTGAAAAGGTTTCAAACACTTCAAGGTTCCTTGCAAAGATTTCAAACACTCCAAGGTTGTTCACATGGACGATTTATTCTCGAACGATCTTGCACGAAAACCCCCAATCAACTAATGATGTTTTAGGACAAACACAATGATTTTTCCGAATGAAAACCCCTACAAATATCAACACAAACTCTATTGGAAAATCTCAATACTAGTCTAGATGACATCCCAATAGAACATCATCACAATGTAATGCTAGTGTGTATGCATAGATTGGAGGTCGAAGAAAAAGATAAAATGTAGGCTAATTTTATTATATCATCAAGTTGGAATGATGCATGAATAATATACTACTAGTTGGACTCTTTTTAGATAAAAAAGGGCAATTTCAGAATGAAAAAATGATCCACAGAACAATATGTGTCGACCTGAAAAAGTCATGTGCCGACACATGCAAAACAATAACTACAAGATTTAAAAATGCAATACATGTGTCGACTTGAAAATCCTATGTGTTGACACATGTGTCTGTGTTTTAAAGCAGAAATGCTGAAAGCTTCAATATTGCAGTACATGTGTCAACCTAAAAAAGTCATGTGTAGACAAATGCATAAATGCCGAATTTATGTGTCGACACATAGAAATTTCAATTCGACACATAAGTGCTACTTTTGTGCAATAACAGATTTTTTATTGGTGATCAATTTTAAAGTTGTTTTAAATGATTCCTAAGATCTCTAATGTAAGAAAGTGCCACAAGACATAAGGATATCGTCCATTATACTGAAATGTTAGCTTTTCAAATTTTGACATCATGCAAAACATCTAATAGTAAAGTTGCACTCACATGTATAGTCCTAAATTGAGAAGAGCATGTTATGTAAATACTTGTAAGCTGAACACTGATAGTTATGGAAAAGTGTAGAATGAGTGGTGGGTCGAAGAGCAAATTAAAGGCATAAGATGATATATGTTTTAGAATATTTGAAGCAAAAGGAGAAGGAAAAAAAGGTAGAGGAGAATGGTTGATGCAGCAATTAGGAATTTAGCATTTTTCATTTTCTATTAGTGAATTTCTTGAATTTTTTTTTGGAATAACCAATTTTTGAAAAAAAAATACACAAATAACCAACTTTTGAAAAAATTTACGCAAATAACCAAGTTTCAGGACAAAAATACAAGCAGGAGCCATCTCAGATGGCTCCTGCACTGAAAATCAAGAGCAGGAGCCATCCCAGATGGCGCCTCCCTTCAATATTTGCCCTAAAAGCCATCTCAGATGGCTCCTATGTGTAAAACACAAGGGAAAAGCCATCTGAGATGGCGCCTTAGTGTATTTTTTTTTAAAAAAAAAAAAAAATTTCAATTTAAATTAAAGTGCACGACAATTTTGTGAAATAAATCTTGTATTATAAATTTTGATTACAACAAAAAGCGATTACATAAGTTCATTCATGGCGACCCGGGACTCGTAGATGACCACCGGTTCCACATGCGCGTCCTCTCCTAACTCGTCTGGTGCGAGGTTCTGGATCCGGTTGTTGTTGGGTCGATGGGACCTGATCATGGGTTGATGGCTGCCCGTAGTGAATGAGATCAGGATCCATGAATGCCTCAAGATTTACATTGCTTGTTGCACCATTTCATATAAACGTGTCCCCATGTTCTCGAAGCTTGGTCGTCGCGTTGGGGTTAGGGTCCATTTGAGGACTATAGCGTCCTCGTATATATGGACCGTGAATGTGTGGGGTAAAAGGAAATTGGATGTTGGGAGTCTCGTACCCATATGAATGGCGGGGGGTTTGGTACGACGATGGTTGGTGGAATGTTGGGTTGGTTGGGGAATATTCTTCAGGGAAGCCAGGGTCGGGGGTGAGGTGAGATGTAGATGGACCCATATAGGGGGGTTGGACATATGCCCTTGGTTCGGTGTATTGAACTTGGGTGTGTGGCATATGTGAGTATTGGGTGGGTGGATGATGAGGTTGTTGTTGGGGTTGGGGTTGGGATTGAGTGGTTGTGGTTCTACGTCGTCGGGTTGATTGGCGGGAAGTTGATGGTTGTTGGTAGTGTTGTTGGGATGGTTGTTGGTAGTGTTGTTGGTAGTAGTGTTGGGGTGGTTGTTGGTAGTATTGCTGGGGTGGTTGTTGGTAGTGTTGTTGGGGTGGTTGTTGGTAGTGTTGGGGTGGTTCTTGTTGTTGTTGGTAGTGTTGGGGTTGTTGTTGGGGTGGTTCTTGTTGTTGTTGGTAGTGTTGGGGTTGTTGTTGGGGTTGTTGTTGGCGGTAGCGTTGTCTTCGTTGTTGTTGTGACTCTTGAGGTTGCCCCCACTGGGTGCGAGGGTCGACCAAATAGCGAGGTTGGGAAACATGCATATCTGAACTGTTGTTTGGTACCAAGCAATGTCTTGAGTGTTGCATAATCTCGTCATCTTCATAAACGGAAATTGTAAGATATGGTGCCTCGGTTTTCCACATCCTACAATACTCCGGAAAAATTCCTCCAATTGTTGAGTCCCCATTGGGCATCGACCCTTTTAGATGCCAAGGATCCAAGCACATCGGATCGCGGGTATGTCTTGGAACATACCAAACGCATCTTCACACGGTCATGGGTGCATCTCCACAATGTTGAACCGTATAATAGCGATCTTGCGGTCCAAACCTCTCATCTTCATCATTTGGTACATGGTCCAAACCAAGTACGGTCTCCATGTAAACCGTGAAAAAATAATAGAGATTAATAATAATGATAAAAATAATATACGTTAAATTTAAAATAATTTGGAGTTAATAGAAATGACGTACATCGGTTGGTCCAAGGTGGTCTATTAGATTACGGTATAGGAGAACATTGTGTCTCGGATTCTTTCCGTAATCCATGCCCACTACGCTAAACCTAAATGAATTAACATTTAATATATTAAGATTTTATATATGTGAAAGATATAAATAAAATTTAATAAATAAACAATGTACGTACTTTGTTGCGTAGGAAAAGTGAACGGTAGGTCGTTGACGGATCGAGTGATTGCATTCGCCACCACCCCATGTTTGAAGTAAAGCACATCCATTGAAAGTTGATGTGTCTTTCATACAATTTTACACAACGAGGAGTATAGTGGGCAAGAACAATGGAACCCCAACTATATCTTCCTATCTTATTGACATCTCTAAGTAAATTCAAATACATAAAATTGACACTATTCCGGTACTTTGGGAATAAAAACTACCAAACATTAACATAATGTAGTTTCTAGTTTTATTATTTTTGTTCTTGATGGAATTCTCATCCAAAACAAGAGAATAATAATACTCTAAGAGTTGAAAGAAATATACCTTGGCCTCTTGCGGTAGGACCTTCCACCATATCTCTACCAACTCCTCGCAAATATTGTTAGGTTGTTGTACGGACCATTCACCGCCTTGCCATCGATAGGAAGACCCATCAACATGTACACGTCCTCTAGTGTGACGGTACACTCACCTATAGGTAGATGAAATGTATGTGTCTCGGTCTCCACCTTTCACACAATGCTAGAATGAACTTTGAGTCGATCGTGTAGTTGGAGATTTTAATAACCTCTCAAAACCGCATGTTCAAGGTATGGAACGATGAACGGATCGGAACAACATAGTGATGTGAGCGACATCTAAATTTTTCGTGTCCTATAGATAATGTGGAAATAAATTGTGTAAGAAAGTGTAAATAATATTTAAAATGTATCTAAATTTTTTCGTGTCCTATAGATAATGTGGAAATAAATTGTGTAAGAAAGTGTAAATAATATTTAAAATGTATCTAAATTTTTCGTGTCCTATAGATAATGTGGAAATAAATTGTGTAAGAAAGTGTAAATAATATTTAAAATGTATCTAAATTTTTCGTGTCCTATAGATAATGTGGAAATAAATTGTGTAAGAAAGTGTAGATAATATTTAAAATGTAATAAAAAGAATACAACAAAAAAATTCAAGAAAAGAATGAAAACAAAAAATGAAAGGATACTTACATAGCTTGCAATGTTCGCCTTGTTCCTCAGTGCGATTCTCCCAAAGTTAAGAGACTCATGATGGAAATTTCTACAACTTATTTGAGGAAGAGAATTGTATTAGAGATAGAGGAGGAGTGAAGAGTGGTGGTGATGGAAAAACACAAATGAGAAGCCATATTTATAGGTGATTCAAGAAGAGAGGAATAAATGAGGTGGTTGGAGGTTGCATGCATGGATGACACTTGTCAAGGAGGAGCCAAATGGGATGGCTCCTCCCTTTAAATTGAACTAAGGCGCCATCCTAGATGGCTTGTGCGAGCTAGGTGGCGCTAGGTTCTAGGTGGCAGTTGCATGCATGCCTAGTGTGTCGCTACGTGGCGACCTATTTATGACTAGGCCCAAAAAGCCAAAGGAGATGGCGCCTCCCGTGTTTTTACACATAGGAGCCATTCAACTTGGCTTTTGAACCTAGTGATAAATAGGTCCATCCCCCACCCTAGACGCATGTGATTTTTTTTCAATTATAAAACCCTAATCGAAACCCTAATTTCCAACACTAAAATCGAAACCCTAATCAAATCAAAACCCTAATTTCACACACTCAAACCCGATCGAAATGTCATCCGTACCACAATATGTTATCATCAGAAATTTCAATGGCGAGACATACAACTGAGGTCTCGGTTTTTGTTCGAAACACCGAAAATTTCCAATTTTGTCTAAATAGCAATGCGAATTTTTCGATTTCAAAAAAGACTCGAGAACAAACTTCGCCGAGGTCCGACGTCAAACATTTTCTACCAACATCCTGTTTTTGGTGAGAACCAAGTAACATTTTACCGTGTTGTTGAAGACGAAGATCCGCAAAACATGTTTTGTAATCATGAATATTCGGTACGACTCGATTCACGTCGTGTTCCAGACACGAGAGGTTGATCCTACGCAGGAGGAACAAGTCGAGGTGGATATTCTTGACGAAGAAGAGGAAGCGAGAGGAGACCCAGTTCAACATCATGGTAAATGAAGAATCGAGGCCGAGGAAGAAAGCCAACTTCCTCCACATCGATCTTCACACCACCTCCGTACATGACCACCACGAACATGTCCACGATGACCATTCATCCGATATATTCTACAACCAAGTGCGTCGATGCAAATTTGAAAGTCAAAGACAAATTTCGCTCAAAAGAAGATTGCGTCCGAGCAATAAAAAGTTCCACATGATAAACAACTATGACTTTCATGTGGATCGAACAAAGACAGAGATACGAATCATTTGTACTCACCGAGTGTAACTTCCATCTAAGCATCGTATAGAATGCGTAGTGATTCTTGGGTGATAGGTTCTATGACGGAACACACTTGTGTTAATTCCACACAATCACGGGATCACCAAGTTGAGTCATGATCTCATTTGTCAAGAAATCTTACCTCTTGTTAGTGCGATCCTTCATTGAAGGTGAAAACAATAATATCCCACATCACTACAACATACAACTATACCCCATCGATAGAAAGGCCGGTTGGCAAAAACAAGGCTATCGAGCAAATCTACGGAAATGGGAGGGTTCGTACAAAGAGTTACCTCGCTACATGAATGCACGAACGTATGCTCCTGAACATTTATGCTCGAGACGACGGCGTTTTCCCAAGACGTACACTGTCGCGGACATGGTATATTCGAGACTTTTCCGGCTTTTCGACCTTGCATCACCGGGTTTGCACACGCAAACCTATCATACGATAGATGGAACATGGTTGTACGGAAATACAAGGGCACCCTACGATGGCCGTGGCACGGGATGGCAACAATAACGTGTTCCCAATCGCCTATGCTCTTGTAGAGGCGGAGACTTGGAGTTTCTTCCTAAAGCATCTTGAACACACGTAGCACCACAACGTGATCTTTGTCTAATTTCGGCATGCCTCAATTGAGCGTGCAACAATCCCGCCAACGGTTGGCACGACCCACCGTCTACACATGTTTATTGCAAGACACATCGTTCAAAACTTCATGCGAGATCAAAGATAACCGTCTTGGAAAATGTATGAATGCGCATACGTTAACACAACCGTGTTTTACATATTATCGCAATGATCGATTGGAAAACCCGATGCAGTGCGTGGGTTGATAATCTGCGGTGGAAAAGTGGACACGGTCATACGACAATGGAGTGCGTTGGGGCCACATGACAACAAATCTAGTCGAATCAATGAACGGCGTCTTCAAAGGCATAAGAGCACTCCATAATGCGTTGGTTAGTACAACATATTTCGAATGGCCTCCTTGTTTGCGAGAGAGGTGAAAAGTGGAACGCGTGGTACAATCCGGACAAGTGTGGAGTGAAAGCGCCGAAATTTATTAAGGCCGAGAGTGCAAAGCTAGCACTCATCTTGTTACAAGATTCGACCGACATAACCATAACTTCATTGTCAAAGAGATAATCGACCACAATGAGGGTTTGCCTAGACAAGAGCGTGGTTAAGCTACCATCTCGGTGGTGCGGAATGGAAAATTCGAGCACATGTTCATCGATGCACTAGTACTTCTCATTTCAATTTACATGCTGCAACAATGCCTTCAACCAGGATGCACTAGTACATTCATACCAAATTAAAAAGTCGTCCCAAGAGCAAACGATAACAACCGAACGACGTTGATAAACTAGAAAGAAAGTGTGGTCTATGTCCAATCCGACTCGAACCTCAACATCCTAAAATTTGTATTTCATTTATCTGCACTTTTAATATTGTAACAAATCTTCTTCTTTCCATTAATTCGCATTTATTACAAACACCAATACGGAGACAACAATATTAAAAACTACACGATTAAAAGAAACAACAATACGAAGACAACAAAATTAAAAACTACACGATTAAAAGAAACAACAACATGAACTATGACGCATCAACAACACAGAAATTTATTTAAGACACTACAACCGTCAAAACAATCTCATCGGAACCATACATCATCGCAATAACGCCGACGTCTGTTTGACTTCCTCCAACCAAATTCGAGGTTGACCGATTCATGAGTTCATGGTTGTTCGCTCCTCGAATCCTTCTAATTTCATCACCATCTTCAATTTCTCCCTCTAACCAACGCATCAACTCTTTTTTCAGTTTGGCCATGGTAAATATGTGCCAAAATTTCATTTTCATTGGAGGTTTTGTGGCCGAGAAAACAACGTATCCATCTCCGTATGGATGTATGGAGATGTCATGGTAGAAAAAGAGAGATACAGAGAATAAGAGAGAATATCAGAGAGAGAATATGAGATGAGAAGTTGGACAAATGTGAAAAATGAAGGAGGGATGGGTGTGTATTTATAAAAAAAAATTGAAATTTTTTTTTTTTTTTTTTAAATTTAACACTAAGGCGCCATCTCAGATGGCTTTTGCCTTGTGTTTTACACTAAGCGCCATCCGAGATGGCTTTTAGGCAATTTTGAAGGGCGCCATCCGGATGGCTCCTCTTGATTTTCGGTCAGAGCCATCCGAGATGGCTCCTGCTTGTATTTTTGTCCTGAAACTTAGTTATTTGCGTAAAATTTTTCAAAACTTGGTTATTTTTGTATTTTTTTTTAAAAAATTGGTTATTCCAAAAAAAAATTCGAATTTCTTTTTAAGGGAACTAAGTGAAGGTTGTACGTTGATAACTAATGCTCAATTGTTCATTGATGAGACAGAAAATAGCAAAACATGGTTGACATTTTCCTCATATATGTTGTGCCACTGAAAGACATATGAATCCTCAAAAGATCACTCTCATCACTAGACTAGTCTTTTAAACATGAACAAAAAACCGAAACACAGCTACCACAATCATCATAAGTTACACATTTCTCTTTAAATATTCTACATACTATCATTTCCTATGGAATAAAATTGGTAATGACAAACACTAACTTCGTATCATTCCCTTTCTCATTTATAGTTCATCTTTGCTTGATGCCTCTTCTCCCATGAGTTCTTCAAGAGAAAATTCATCTTCTTCAATTATTTCTCCATCTTTTCCATCCCATGGTTCTGTCTTTACAATGGTAGGAGTACCTCCCAAGGGCAAGTTTCCTTTGCCACCGCGGCCAGCTTCTTTCACAAATTCTCTGCCAAAAATAAATCAATAGTATTCAAGAACTTGTTCATTTCAGTTAAGTGTTTACTATTTAGCATACCATTAGAAGAATATACTTACATAATTTGGTCAAGTTCAAAAGCACTCTTGAGAGGAGCATAAACAGCTTTCTTAATGTTCAAGGCTACTAATGCTGGATAACCATATCCACCAACACCAACATTCTGTTCAAGATCGGGCTGCTTACCAGCGGCTACCCATACATAGCTGTTCAAGAAAAAATTCAATTAAAACTGTTAAGAATTCGTCAACAAAGATTGATTTAAGAGTTTTCTAGAGATGTAGTGTCAGTGCAAATGATATTGTAACGCAAGTTCACTTTGCAACCGCAAAATGCAGAACGGTGTAAAACCGGTTTGCATTGACAGTTAAATGTGAAAGATTAACTCAGAATAACACTGATCATCTGAGTTGTCTCAGGTTTTTGGAGGCCTGCATAGATTAATCACAATTTAACCATGACGAAAGAAATAGAGATTCAATTTAACTAGGGTTTAACTGAGACAAACATTTTATGAGGCCATATTTAGCCACGGCTTAATAGTGGCAAATTTTGAGCTCTGTGCGGTAGACGGTAGTCCACCTTGCACACCCTAAAAAATGGCTGGCTCTGACAGTGATGTAAAAGTATGAACTGTAAGCAAACTGTTAGTTTTACTTGCCTGTAAGGACTCCTTTTGAACTTCTCTGCAACTGTTAATAACTGTTGAAGGTATTTGTTTCTCCCCTCAGCCTTGGAATCCAAAATGTCGGGAAGGAATGCAACAAAACAGATAGCTGCAGAACCACATTTCTCTTCCAAAATATCCTATAGACAAATACTTGGGTTTATATTTTATATTCTCCATTTCAAATTAGAGACAATCAAGTAAAGTTTGCAGGAAAGCAAACACTTACTGCACTATATAGCTCTGTCACTTCTGGAGGGGCAACATTTGTTTCGAGCTGCTCTAATGCAAATGATTCGATGGCTGATGCAGTTCTTGCACCCTCGTATGGAACTGGAGTGTCTTTATCGGCTCCAAATACCAATATTGTTGGGAATCCTTGAACATTGAACCTGCTCATTAGAGACTGACCAAAAAAACATGTTATCAGAAAAATATAAATTGAAAGAAATATTTATAAAGTTAATAATTAACACTGCATTTAAGTGTTTTATCCTTATTCAGAAGTAATAATAAATAAATCAAAAGACCGACAAAAGTCATCTTGACCAAAGCCAATGGAATTTTGAGTATTAATCAGTGTTGTCAATTGCGGATAAAATAGCAGTTTGTTTAAATTATGCTATGCTAGACTGCAATTGGTGCTATTTTAGAACACTGACATTAATTTGTATCTCCTATGAGGTGTATAAGCTTACCTTATCGGCATCACAATCAACATGACCCAGTTTAACCTTCCCTTTCAAATTATTGGACGCTCTTTTCCACTCGGGCGCTAATTTTTTACAATGTCCACACCTTTGAGAAATAAAAATGGAAAAAAAAATCGTAATTAGATTTAGAACTGCAAACACAGAAGTAGAATTACAGGTTTAGTCAGGCAATAGATAATGATATCTAAAGTTAACTCTTGAAATATAGGAAGCACTCACCAAGGAGCGAAAAATTCTACAATCCAAAGTTCTTTGCTTTTGATAACCAATTCATCGAAGTTACTAGAGTTCAATTCTACCGAAGAAGAAGCACTGTCTTCCTTTTTCTCATTTGATCCACCCGTTGCTTTTCCGCTTAACCGTTCCTTCAAAAGAACCTTTACCTGTAAATGCAGGTGAACTATAAGCACACTCTGCTGAAGTTTTGTACACTACCAAGTATGTGTAAAAAGAATTTTCCATTTCAATTTCAAGTTATTGATCAGATTCTCATTTGTCTAGGTACAAGAAATTGTTGTTTTGCACAAAAAGAAGACATCTATCTACTGAATCTAAAATGTAATACTCACTATGCATGTTAGAAATATTTGACTGAAACTTTTGGGCAAAAGGTTAAAACACCTCAGAAGAGATTCAAACAAACCTGTTGAAGTGCAAATTCTGCAATTGGTTTGACATCTCTGGCTCCTTGGTAATCAACCGGAGGTTTTCCAGGCGCAAACACTTTAATAGTTGGGAATCCTTTAATACCATATTGCTGCAGGGAATTAAGAAGAGACACATAAAAATCTAAATGTTTTTTCTTTTTCTTTTCAAATCTTGCAATATACGGTTATAATTATAAACATTTAAATAAAAATCGGAGGAATGAAGAATGGAAAACCTGAGCCAGAGCCTGATGAGCGTCGGCGTCAAGTGCTGCCACAGTAACTACACCCTTTAATACAGTAGCTGCCTTCTCCCATATAGGGGTCAGAGCCTTACAGTGTCCACACCATGGAGCAAAGAATTCAACAAGAACAACTCCATTTGAATTCAGAACCTAACATTCACATGATCAAACACTAACATGAATTAACAGATTTGTTATATATATCACAAAAATCAGTCCAACGCAACACGATTCAAATATCCAGAATCAAATACAAAATGCCGAAATGGTATTCAACTAAAAAGATACAGAATTTCACGATTCGATGAAAAAAAAACCTTTTTATTGAAGTTGGTGGGGGTGAGCTGAAGAACGGGGGAAGAAGAGCCGTAGAGTGCGTAAGAAGGAACGAGATTGAAGATGAAAAGGAAGGTAGTTAGAGCAATGAATAAGGGCTTCGCCATTTTCTGTCTGAATCTGCAGAAGGAAGAAGAAGAACACGATTTTGTATACAGAGTTCTGTCTTTGCAACGTGTGTCATCCAATCAGATGTTTCCACGTCATCTCTTGGTGTATAAATAACAGTGTGAAAGAGTTTTTTTGGTCCATTTTTTTAGTCATTATTATGATTTATTCTATTTTGTTGATTTTATAAAGTAAATTCTAAATTAAAAAATACGTTTTCGTGTTTATTAATTTATTAATTTTTTCTAATGATTTAATTTATATTTATAATAATTAGAAGATAGAAAAATAAAATAAACAATTTCAAAAAAATTCGTTGTAACATAAAGAGAAAATTAAAAACACATTTCTTTAAAAAAAACTATTTAACTATTAGAAACTATTTAACTATTAAAAAAAACTATTTAACTATTAAAAAAAACACATTTCTTTGATGATTGGTATGTTTGTGCTGGCTAATTCCATTATATTTATGTTATTGGTAGATGGAACAGGGAGAAGGTAGCTCACAATGAGTTCAAGAAGAAAGTTTTCAATTAGTTGGAGATGGTAGCTTACATGGAGTTGGAAGTGATAGCTCGCAAGGTATGTTTGTGGGTTTTTTAGTGTACATGATATGATATATGAATTGCTGTGATGTTCTAAACCAAGTACAATTTAAATGATATATGATATTAGTTGGCTCTGTTGTTTCATTTCAGAACAGTATCCCAGGAAACAAACCAACGAAAGTGATGAAATTCTTGGTTTTTGTAACATATAGTGCTTGCCGGTAGATTCTTGGCAATATCATTACCACCGTCCGACGAGTGTTTATGAGCGGCACAACATCAATGGCTTCTTGTAAGTTCTGTAGTTTCCAATTCTATCTTGTTGTGAGACTGTCGATATAAGAGGTGTCATTATCTATTGTTTTTGTGTGACTTAGTGTTTGTGAATTATTTTGAAGGTTGAATATGGTTGGTTGCCTACATATCATATATCGTTTAAATTGATTCTAAATTATACATCATATATCATTTAAATTGATTCTAAATCAAGTACAATTTGAATTTATTTCTTACTTTCCTATGCATACACTTAAATTGATATTTAAATATTTGTCTATTTTATAGAAATAAAGGGTTGTTAGTAATATATGATTTTTTGTTCAAACATGTTTTACTGCAACTCTGAGAGAGAGTCATGCACAATCAAGTTTGAAGCTTTAAAGTTGGATGACTTTAATATATTGATAGAATGTGCTGTAAGCTACTTGCTGCAGCAAATACCAGGCTCTGTAGAAATTTATAATTTGACCATAGTTTATTTGGAAGACGGTGTAAATTAGAATGTAAAATAGTGTTAAATTGGGTCATTTATTATATTTATTATTGCTTTAAATTTATTATTTAATATTGTTTTAATTAAAAAATTAAGATATAATTGAATTTTTTTATGACAATTTAATATTAATTAACCGAATAAACCGATGCATTTTAACCGATAAACCGATTAAATTGAATCCGATCAAATCGATTACAACTTTGGTTGAAATTGGGCCTAATATTTGAATCCTTGATTTTGCATGGTTTGACATATTAGGCTCGAATCCAGCCCAAACTGACTGATGCCCACCCAATATCAGCTATGTTTTCATCTTGGTGATTGTTCTCATCATTGAGGTCACTCATACTATAGATCACATGTCTATCTCGCGTAAATATGACTCATATATCAATATTCTATATAAAGGATCGGTCCTGACTATTTAAAAATTCTAGGCAAATAATAAAAATAAACTCTTAAAAATATTTGAACAATAAATCAAAGTATTAAATTATAAATAATATTAATATTACTAATTTTTTAATATATTATTATAAAATAATTTTAATAATATATTTTTTATTTACAAAATCATCAATAATTTATATTAAGTTTGTATACCACTTTCTTCTTTTCTTACTATTAAGAGAATGAATATTGTTAGTAGTAATTACATAGAGATAATTATTTTAATTGTTTTGTAATAATATAAAAATAGTCGAATTAATTAAAGAATTATAAAATTTTATAAATATTTGTTAGATTAGACTAACTTAAATCAAGTTATTTAGAAATATTTTAACCTTATTAATTTGATTTTTTATTCATATATTCAGAAGAATTAATTAAATAGAAAACTAATATTCAATTTTTTCAAAATATTTTATTGTAAAATAAAATGTAACAATATATTTTTTGTAAAACAAGATCAAAATACTAATAAATATATGATTATATGATATTTATTATATGATTATCCGATTCAATTAAACAATGAGTCCGACTATATTCCGGTACCGAGAAATAATTGTTTCATGTTTGAAAATGCGTGGTTACTTGAGGCTGGTTTTAAAGTTCATGTTCATGATTTCTGGGCAAACAATAATTATGTCCAACTCACAGAAAAGCTGGAATCCTGTGCAGAAAATTTACTACAGTGGAGGAAGCATCAATGGAAAACAAACAGCAAGAAAATAGATAAACTTAGCAAGCAGTTAGAATCAATGCGCAAGAATGTTAGTGCTGGAAATGTTCAGCAACTCAACGATATTAAAAAGAAACTTAATCATTTGCTTGTGAATGAGGAGATGTATTGGATACAACGAGTGAAAACTCATTGGTATAAAGACGGCGATCTTAATACTCGTTTTTTCCACGCGTCAGCTTCAGTAAGAGAGAAGATAAATACTGTCAAATCTCTTGTTGCCGAAAAAGGGGAAGTTATAAACTCTACAGAAGTAGTGTGCAAAGTTGCATATGATTATTTCGTAGAGTTATTTCAAAAGAAACAAAGTTCACGCAATCAAGTAATTCAAAGGCTGCACTCTTCCATTTCAGAGGAGGACAATATTATGTTGACAACACCCTTTTTTATTGATGAATTTAAAGAAGCAATTTTTTCAATGAAAGCTGACAAAAGTCCAGGCCCGGATGGTTTTAATCCGGGTTTTATCATCATTTTTGGACTTCCTGTGGAATGAAGGTTTTTCAAGCTAGTTGCATGTGGCTCGAGAGTGGTAGTTTTCCTGAGAGTCTTAATAAGACTAATATTACTCTTATTTTGAAAGGGGACTCTCAAACTAATATGAAAGATTGGAGACCGATATCGCTGTGTAATGTCTTATATAAAGTTATAGCAAAAGTGCTAGCAAACCGTTTGAAGAAAATTCTGGATAAGTGCATATCTGACAACCAGTCAGCGTTTGTCCCAGGAAGATCTATTCTGGATAATACAATGGTAGCTATTGAAGTTGTTCATTACATGAAGACCAAAACCAGAGGGAGAATTGGTGATATAGCTCTAAAACTTGACATTAGGAAAGCTTATGATAGAATGATTGGGAATACTTGAAAGATATGATGTTCAAAATGGGATTTTGTGAGAAGTGGATTAGATGGATCATGCTTTGTGTGGAATCCGTCGACTATGATGTGGCGCTGAATGGTAATATGGTTGGTCCGATTATTCTTGGTTGTGGGTTAAGGCAGGGAGATCCTCTTTCTCCTTATTTGTTTATTTTATGCGCGGAAGGTCTCTCGGCTCTTATAAAAGATGCTGAATCTAGGGGTGATATTCATGGTACAAAAATTTGTCAGAATGCACCTATCATTTCACACCTTTTATTTGCAGATGATTGTTTTTTGTTCTTTCGAGCTGATGTTAATGAAGCTCACGTCATGAAGAATATTCTAGCTACTTATGAGCACACTTCGGGTCAAGCGATAAATTTCCAAAAATCAAAATTCTATTGTAGCAGGAATGTGGTTACATCTACACAAAACTTGTTGGCTGATATTTTAGGCGTTCAACAAGTATTAGGCACTGGAAAATATCTTGGGGTTCCGTCTATGATTGGTAGAAACAGAAAAGCTGCTTTTAGTTTCATTAAGGACAGAATTTGGCAGAAAATTAACTCTTGGAGTAGTAAGTGTCTTTCTCAAGCAGGTAAAGAGACTCTTATAAAGTCGGTTCTTCAATCTATTTCGACATACATGATGAGCTTATTTTTACTTCCCTCCTCTTTCTGTGATGAAATTGAGAAGATGATGAATTCATTCTGGTGGGGAAATAAAAGTAATAGTGACAAAGATATTCATTGGCTTTCTTGGGATAGATTGGCTATGCCCAAAATTGTGGGTGGTATGGGTTTTAAGAACATCAGTGCATTCAACTATGCGTTACTCAGTAAACAAGTTTGGTCTTTTGTGAAGGAGTCTTCCAGATTAGTGACTCGTTTGTATAAAGCTAAGTATTTTTCTAACAGCGATTTTCTGGATTCTGTAGTTGGGTATAACCGCAACTATGTTTGGAGAAGTATTTGGACCTATAAGTTTGTGGTTCGGGGTGGTCATAGGTGGAGTATTGGAGTTGGGGTTGATATACCGGTTTGGAACCAAAATTGGATATCTGATAGCATTGTTTTGACTAATCCTTGGCCAAATAACCATGCAGTGCAAGCTCTCAAAGTTTCAGATCTCATGTTGCCAAATAGTAAACAATGAAACAAAGACTTGATTTATCCGCTGGTGGGTGAAGCGGTTGCGCAAAAGATCATTAATACTCCTTTATTCGGGGTAGTTCAATAGGATAAGCTTATTTGGAAGCACGAGAAGGATGGTATATTCTCGGTTCGGAGTGCTTACAGATACTGTATAAATGAAGCTATTGATACTACTAACCTCAGAGTTAATGGAAATTGGAATGTTATCTGGAAAGCAAATTTTCCGCCTAGAGTAAAGAATTTAGTATGGCGACTTTGTCAGAATTGCATTCCTACCAGAAGACGCCTCCTGGATAAAGGTGTCGATTGCCCTTATTTTTTTGTTAGCTGTTTGGAAGTTGAAGAGAATAGTTATCATTTATTTTTCCAATGCCCCAAGAGTGTTGAGTGCTGGAAAAGAGTAGGTTTATGGAGTAAAATACAAGATTTGATTCTAATGGGTGGAGATTTTATGAGTATCATTTTATCTTGTTTAAATGAATTAGTTCATGAAGGGCAAGATTTGTTCGCTACCATATTGTGGAGTATTTGGAAAGGTAGGAACAACCACATTTGGAATACGGTTGTCGAGCTGTCGGATGACATATGTAATCGAGCTATTCATTTGTTGTCCGGTTGGAAAGAAGCATAGTTTGTGCGAAGTAATCCTAGTGATGGTAATAGTAGTACTAGTAACACAACCTAGGTTAAATCTCTGGAGGGTCGTTGCAAAGTAACATTGACGCTTCGTTTTCTCTAGAGAAAGTTGGGGTTAGTGTTTGTATTAGAGATTCTGAGGGACATTTTGTTGCTGCTAGAACGACATGGTTTTCACCCATTACTGAGATTGACATAGGAGAAGCTTTAGGCCTCCTGGAAGCTATTATTTGGGTGCATAATTTAGGGCTCGATAATGTGGATTTTGAAATGGATGCTAAAACTGTGGTTGATAAAGTCAACAACTTAAAACCAAATGACTCGAAATTTGGTGTGGTTACCCGAGAATGTAACCGGCTTCTACATTCTTATTTTACGAACTCTGATGTCAAGTTCGCTATAAGACAAACTAATGAAGCAGCTCATGTGTTGGCAAGGGCGGCTACATCTTTGGCTAGCTTTCATATTTTTAATGATTGTCCATCATGTATTTAAGATATTATCATTAATGAAATGAGTTGATCTTTTCCTTTACAAAAAAAACTTAAAAATTTAATAATAAAAAATTTGATCATATAATAAATTTTAAATATTTAATAAAAATAGTCTAAAATTTATGTTAAAGTAATAAAAATTTAAATAATATTATATTAAACTAATACTATATATAATAAAAAGTAGTAGTTAGAAATATAAATTATTTCATTTAGTCTGTAATATATGTATTTATCAAGTGCATTGAAATTGGTATTGATTTGACCCTTACTTTAAGTAATTTTGGCATTTTATTAAAATAGAGTAAAAGCAATACTAGAACGTGTTAGTGTCTTAAAATAAAAATATATATAATAATTTTTTATTATAATTCATAGAGCTCACATTTATCTATTTGAGGCCTCCTCTTTTTTAGAGGTCATGGATTCCGGGTCTGTTTATCCAGATCCGATCATGTCTATACATTAATATTAATAATCACACTTGATATCGGACAAGAATGACAATAACAAAATCTTTTAAAAAAAATACTGAAATAAAAATTGGCGAGTATTATTATTTAATAAAATATTTAAAAAATTTAAAAGTAAAAATAATAATATTTATAGAGACTAAAAACACAATTTAAATCTTACAATATAATCATATATAATTGTTCATAGAACTCATTTTGTTAAATTTTTTGAAATGTTGAAGTGGTGAGATCGAATGTTTGTGAAGTAGTATTAAACTAAAAATTTATGAGGTAAGTGATATGTACACAAAGGGTAATAAGTAACAAAATAGAGGACTTTAATTGTGGATTTCCTAAAACCAAAAAAAAAAGAAGAAAAAAAAAGAGTTTTACCATAAGTGTGAAATAAAAATGTTCAAAAATATTTGTTGAGTAACACTTTCTTAACAAAGGCTACCAATTGCATAAAGCTTGGAGTTTATTTGTTAACTTTAAGGCATAGGACATGTACAAACTCCCATGCTTCTATAGTTCTATGATAAGAAAAGCCTCTCTCTAGCCTAAGTTTCTAACGCCTTATTTGGATACAGGTCTTTGTTTGGTCAATGAAACAAAAAAAGGAACTTCGAGGCAATGTTTTGGCTTTTCATAGGTCACCTCTCAAATTCATAACCATCCACACATTTGATGTTAAGTTAAAGAATCATCATATCAATAAAATACAACACACTTATTAGTAATTTAATATACACCTTCGTTTATAAATAATATTTAAATTTTAATAAAAATATTTATTAAATTTATTATAATATTCTCTTTATTAAGTTTAATGGAATGTTCGAAAATAAAATTAAACAATATATTAGGATTTACAACATTAAATTATATGATATAGTAATAATTAACTTTACTTATAACAGTTACAAAAAATATAACATTTTTATTGCTTATCCACACCACAATTGCATATTGCATATTTGAAGACACTATGTCCAATCTATTGACAAAAAAGTGGTTCAGAAGCGGGCCATCATGTGAATAGTTTTTTTAATTTTATTTATTTATCTTTTTCTGGGTTTTTTTTCTTTTTCTCTTCGTATAAATAAGGATTAAATATGTTTTGTTTTTACAAATATTTTTATTTTTATTTTTATTATCTATTAAATATATAATATATTTTAGTCTCTTTAAATTTTTTATACATGCAGTTTTAGTCTCTAATATTTTTTAAAATGTTAAAAATTGTTTAATTATCCTTAAACTTTAATATTTTAAAAAAAATCTGTTTAGAATACTATAAAATATTTCTTTAATAAATTTTATAATTTTTAAAATGAGAAGAATTAAATATAATTTTTTTAATTTTAAAAAATAATGATAAAAAGAATGAAAACCTTATAAATCAAATTTGGGGAAATTTTTTATAACATTCTAAAGATGTGTGTAAAATAATCATTTAAAATTACACATTGGTTTAATAGGAGGGACTAAAATTACATGCATAATAATTTTATAGAGATTAAAAAATATTATTTTTTTAATAAGGACTAAAAAGAAAAATTGAGATATTTATAGGAATAAATTAACCCTATAAATAATGCATGAATTAGGAAGATTAATTCTTCAGAAAATAGAAACATGGCAAAGATTTCACTCTCAATAACACTTTTGATTCTCTTCTGTGGTTTAACTCTTGCATCAAGAACAAAAATATTACCCCTCAGCAGCACTATTACTGCATTGGTACCAGAACTCAATGATGGTGTTTGCTCATCACTAGTGAAAACACAAGGCTATGCTTGTGAAGAACACTTGGTATGTACTTTGCAACATTGCTTTCATATGTTTCTGTGTTTGATTCAAAATCATCAACTTTTAGAGAAATTTAGTAGTTTCTAACTAGCTTTTATGTGTATGTAATTGTTTTTAGGTGACAACAAAAGATGGTTATGTTCTCAACATGGAGAGAATTTTACCAAGGGGGAAACCTGGAAATAACATACCAGTTGTGCTACAGCATGGACTATTCATGGTTAGTTACTAACAAACTTTGTTTTTTTTTTAATGATTTATGTTGCTGTTCTTGTTCTTGTTGTTGATGTTGGAAATTAATGTAATGTTGTGTGTTTTTGTAGGATGGTGTGACATGGTTGCTGCTACCACCAAGCCAATCTCTTGCATTCCTTTTGGCAGATAATGGTTTTGATGTTTGGATTGCTAACTCGCGCGGAACCAAATATAGTCATCAACATACATCCTTTTCTAGTAACAGCTCGGTTAGTCCTCGAAACTGAAAATTTTCCAATCACGTTAGCGGTTTTAGGTAGGCCAATTTGAGTCCATTGCTTATATGAAGTTTCCATTGTTTAGGATTATTGGAATTGGTCATGGGATGAATTAGTAGCATATGAACTTCCAGCAACATTCGAGTATGTGCATGATCAAACTCGACAAAAACTACATTATGTTGGTCACTCCCAGGTAATTCATTGGTGAATTTTTTCATGTTTTCACATCTCCTTATGCATAACTCAATGTGATATTAAAGAATGAAAAATTTTGGATTGTTTTTTTTTGTAGGGAACTTTGGTTGCATTGGCTGCTTTTTCCAAAGATCAACAATTGGACAAATTGAGATCAGCTGCCTTGCTTTGTCCAATTGCTTATGTTGGTCAGATGACCTCACGAGTAGCTAAAAAGGCCGCTGATAATTTCGTGGCAGAGGTAACCGTTGTTTAATTTACACCAAAAATAAAGAAAATACATATGATTGTTACTCAAAATTCAAAATATTAACATTGAAAAAATGTGTTTCTTTCTCAACAGACACTATACAAGTTGGGAATTTTCGAATTTAGTCTGAAAGGGTAAGTATAATAAGACTAATCTTATGATGCTGATTATTCATGAGTTCAGAAATATCGGCTTGACTCCATCTTTTCTGTAATATTTGAATAGGGGATCTGTCGTAAAGTTTCTTAAGGACATGTGCGCGGGAACTTCTGTTGACTGCACCAACTTGTTTACCTCTTTCACAGGTTTTATGCATCTTCCAATTTAGAAAAAGGTTCTTTTTAACAGTTGTCGCCTTTATTGACATTATCGTAATGCTTTTCAGGTCCAAATTGCTGCGTAAACCCTTCGATGATGAATACGTTTTTGGATCACGAGCCTCAACCAACCTCAACAAAGAACATGATTCACCTATCTCAGAGTAAGTGGTCATATTCTCCTAATTCTAGAAGAATTGTTTGTTTTATAAGAAGGGAATTAAACTTGAATCCTATGAATATTATGACAGTGATCAGAGAAGGAACCATATCAATGTTCGATTACAAGAACCAAGACGAGAATATACGACACTATGGACAGTCCACTCCACCGATATACGACATGACAAGACTTCCGAGTGAGCTTCCTCTATTTGTTAGTTACGGAGGTGCTGATGCTCTTTCAGATGTTAAAGATGTGCAACTTCTGTTAGAAAGTCTGAAAGACCATGATGCAGATAAACTTGTAGTTCAGTATAGAAACGATTATGCACATGCAGATTTCGTTATGGGACAAAATGCTAAACAAGATGTATATGAACCACTCATTTCTTTCTTTAAGCTTTACTGATATTTAAAGAATATATATATAGGTGACTACACAGTACACACCTTATAGAAAAGAATATATATAGGTGACTACACAGTACACACCTTATAGAATTTTTTGAAATGGCTTTGTTTTCATGATAAACATACTCAAAGTATAGAAATCTCAGAGATTGTAAACATACAGAAGATATCTTCTTAATAAAGGAATTTCTTATATACTTTTCTGTTTTGTCAGTAGAATATGGATAATTTGCAATAATCGTCTTCTTTATTCATTCATTCTCTCATCGATCAATTTCTCTTTACTAAAAAAATGAGGATATATCTCAGCACTTCAAAAACTGAGAAATTTTCTGAAGATGGGGAAACTCACAAGTTTAGATATGGTTTATCATCCATGCAATAAAATAAGCTCATGCTGCATATAGCCATATACTGATCAGAATGGTTCTACATTTTCTGGTGTTTATGATGCCAGACAGGTTCATTCTTCCTGGAATGGATTGTAGCTTAGATTTGAAATCATTCTGTTTGGATGAAGACGAAGATAAAGAAACTCTTAGTCACCAATTTATTCTGTCCGAAAGCTATTTCATGAAATGCTCAATTCAGTTAAGTGCTGGATACACAATTGTGATTGCGTCGGATTCGTCGCGTGACATGAGACATGTGTTCCTCAAGGGAGATCTCATGGTTATGAGTTATTTCTGGTAATCTTGTGGATTTTGTTGTCACTTTGGCAGGTGAGATACGAGATGGTGTGTACAGCCGCTTGAGGCCACAGCTATTACACGCACTACCGTTCTTTACGTGTGAACATACTACTTGGGGCACCATAAGAGGATGCAAGATGCCAGAGTCTGAGTCTGTTGTGTGTAGTAAAGAAGACAAAATGAAGCAGAAACTATTGAAATTGAAAGCCTTTGCTTGGGTGATGGGTGTGACTGGCAAAGTGCCCAAAGTGGGGTTCAATGCTTTTTGGCAACTTTTCAATGAGAATCTGAGCAATGAAGAGTTCAACTTCATAGCTTTGGCGGATGGCTCGTACAATTTGGATGTTTCGGAATTTAACTGAGGAAGTCCACAAAACCAAAAAGTATAAGAATTTCCTTTATTAACAATATCTTCTGTAGGCTTACATTCTGAAATTTCTTTACTAAGAATCTGTTTACATGGAAACAAAGTAATTTCAAAAAATTCTATAAGGTGTGTAGTGTACTATATATTCTTTATATATATTCTTTAAATTTCACTGAAGTTTAAAGAAAGAAATGAGTGGTTCATATACATCTTGTTTAGCATTTTGTCCCATAACGAAATCTGCATGTGCATAATCGTTTCTATACTGAACTACAAGTTTATCTGCATCATGGTCTTTCAGACTTTCTAACAAAAGTTGCACATCTTTAACATCAGAAAGAGCGTCGGCACCTCCATAACTAACAAAGAGAGGAAGCTCATTTGGAAGTCTTGTCATGTCGTATATTGGTGGAGTGGATTGTCCATAGTGTCTCATATTCTCATCTTGGTTCTCATAATCAAACATTGATACGGTTCCTTCTCTGATCACTGTCATCATATTCATAGAGTTCAAATTCAATTCACATTGTTGTCATGTATGATTATTGATTTAGGAAAATAGGACTACTTACTCTGAGATAAATGGATCACGTTCTTCGTTGCTGATGGCTGAGGCTCATGATCCAAAAAAGTATTTATTAACGAAGGGTTTACGCAGCAATTCGGACCTGAGAGTATAATAATAATATCAGTGAAGGTGACATGATAACTGTAGAATAAACTTTAGCTATAAATCTTATGAGGGTTTGGTTTATTGCTATTGGAAGATGCATAAAACCTGTGAAAGATGTAAATAAGTTGCTGCAGTCAATGGAAGTTCCCGTGCACATGTCCTTAAGAAACTTTACAACAGATCCCCTATTCAAACATTAGACAAAAGATGGAGTCAAGCCGATATTTCTGAACTCGTGATTATTCTGAATCATAAGATTAGTCATATTATACTTGTTTAATGTTTGTCACAGAAGATAATAAGGATTACGTACCCTTTCAGACTAAATTCAAAAACTCCCAACTTGTACAGTGTCTGTTGAGAAAGAACCACATATTTTCAGTGTTACTATTTTGCATTTTGAGTAACAATCATATCTATTTTCTTTGTTTTCGGTGTAAGTGAAACAATGTATCTGTGAACAACGGTTACCTCTGCGATGAAATTATTAGCGCCCTTTTTAGCTACTGGTGAGGTCATCTGACCAACATAAGCAATTGGACAAAGCAAGGCAGCTGATCTCAACTTGTCCAGTTGTTGATCTTTGGAAAAAGCAGCCAATGCAACCAAAGTTCCCTGCAAAAAAGAAAAAACAATCCAAAAATCTTCATTCTTTAAAATCGCAATGAATTATACATATGGAGAGATGAAAACATGAAAAAATTCACCAATGAATCACCTGTGAGTGACCAACATAGTGTAGTTTTTGTCGAGTTTGATCATGCACATACTCGAATGTTGCTGGAAGATCATATGCTACCAATTCATCCCATGACCAATCCCAATAATCCTAAACAATGGAAACCTCGTATAAGCAATGAACTCAAATTTGCCTACTTAAAAGTGCTATCGTGTTCGGAGATTTTCAATTTCGAGGACTAACCGAGCTGTTACTAGAAAAGGATATATGTTGATTACTATATTTGGTTCCGCGCGAGTTAGCAATCCAAACATCAAAACCATTATCTGCCAAAAGGAATGCAAGAGATTGGCTTGGAGGTAGCAATAACCATGTCACACCATCCTACAAAAACACACAACATTACATTAATTTCCAACATCAACAACAAGAACAACAACATAAATCATTAAATAAAAACAAAGTTTGTTAGTAGCTAACCATGAATAGTCCATGCTGTAGCACAACTGGTATGTTATTTCCAGGTTTCCCCCTTGGTAAAATTCTCTGCATGTTGAGAACATAACCATCTTTTGTTGTCACCTAAAAACAATTACATACACATAGAACCTATTAGAAGCTACTAAACTTCTCCAAAAGTTGCTGATTTGTAATCAAAAACAGAAAGAGATGAAAGCAATGTTAAACAGTACATACCAAGTGTTCTTCACAAGCATAGCCTTGTGTTTTCACTAGTGATGAGCAAACACCATCACTGAGTTCTGGTGCCAATGCAGTAATAGCTCTTCTGAGGGGTAATATTTTTGTTCTTGATGCAAGAGTTAAGCCACAGAAGAGAATCACAAGTGTTATTGAGAGTGAAATCTTTGCCATTTTTCTATTTTCTGATGAATTAATCTTCCTAATTCTGACATTATTTATATGAAATGAAAAGAGAATAAAAACACAAGAAGGAAAAAATAAAAATAAAGTTAAAAAAGTTATTCACATGAGGAGTTTTGAACCACCATTTTGTCAATAGATTGGACATATTGGCTTAAAAAAATGCAAATGTGGGGCCAAGCATGTTGGATACTACTCCCTCTGTTTAAAATGAGAGTAGTTTAAAGTTTTTCACACACAATAACAATCATATTATTATAAAATATTGTACTTTTACTAAATTAGATTTATTAATTTATCGGAAGAAATGTGCAGAATAATAATTATATGACACAATTGAAAAAATAACTATTATTACTACATTGAAAAGTGAAAATGATATTCATTTTGAAATAATTTGTTTTCTCTAAAACGACACTCATTTTGAAACAGAGAGGGTATTAAATTACTAAGATTTTTGGATTTTGGTGACATGATTCCTTAACATGAAAAGTGGGGATAGTTATAAATTTGAGAGGTGACCTATGACCAGACCAATGTGGTGCATATAAAAAGCCAAAACATGTGCCATGAAGAAAATGTTGTGTAATAGTTCCTTTTTTTGTCATAAACCAAACAAAGCCTTGTATTGGAAACTTAGACTAGAGACTTTTCTTATCATAGAAGCATGAGTCTGTACATGTACTATGGCTTAAGCTTAACAAACACTTAAACTTCAAATTTTATGCAATTGGTAGACTCTGTTAAGAAAGTGTTACTCAACAAATATTTTCTTGAAAATTCTTTATTATTTAACTTTTTCTTCTATGATTAGCTTTATACATCTTGGTTAAGAAACATTATCATCTCCTTAATCTTTTTACTATATACTATACCATTGAGACTTGACAATATTTAGATCAAAATGCACAACAGATGACTTGTAGTTGGAATGAGTGAGTTAAAAGGTTTTGATAAAAAAAATATCGAAACTTCATTCTCCATCCTCAACCTAATACTAATAATTTCCGCCGCTTAATTTTTTTTTTTTAAATGCATAACTTTTAAAGATCGCATACGCCTATAAAAAGTTTCAAACATGCAAAAATAAGTAAGGATTTTAAGTTTGTAAAAGTATAATAACCTTAAACTCTAAACCCCCATCAATTATTTGAAGTTTGAATAATCACACATTATTAGATTCATTATATCAATGTAATCAAACAATTATAGTGTAGAACAAAATTTGATAATCAACACTTTTGGAAATAAATAAATGTATATGTAACTTTCGAACCCAACTCTTTAATTGATCATTTCACTATTTGAGACTAATAAAATAAATAAAAAATATAATTAATTCCCTTAGATAAAAATATCTGATTTGAGATGCGCAAGTTCAAACTCATATCATCTCACTAATTTACATTTAAGATGTGAAAATTGATAGTTATGCAACTAAACCATAAAAAAGAATCACTGCATTTCATTCAAATTCACAATACAGGAGCCTAGTATACATATAAAGTGAAAACAAAATTGTTATTCCAACAATATTAAAATTGATGAAAGTTGAATCAACAAAACTGAAAATTGAGAGCTTTTTGTTAAACCTCAAGAGTAATGTATGTGTATTTTCTACAGTATAAATTGAATCATCAAAATAATGCAGAAGTATGTAGACACTTATAACATGAAGGATGAAGAATATGAAGCTTAGAGTGAGGAACTGCAGGCCAAAATACTATAATACCACTGCCAGTTCAAAATCTGACTGTGACTGATATAAGTATAACCACATTGCTCCTCTGTTTATCTGATTGGAAGACTAATCAATATATAGATTCTAATGAGATTTTCCAGCAATGTGCGTGGAAGATGCATCCTTTATTATTGTTTCAGATGTTTTTATTGCAGTATCTTGCACTTTGGTTCTTCTAGGAAACTGGAATTTCCACCCTTTAGCTTTTATGTTCCCAAGCATTTGCCATCTTCTAGGTTTAATCTGTCCTAGCAATTTCATCTGTTCCTTTCTGAACTTCTTCGTGGTGTACCAGCTTCCACCTCTCCATCCCAAGCCATACCTGGATATCACCAAAAAATACAAACACTCAATACACTAAATTTGCAAATGTGATACTCCTATCCGAGACTCAACATCTAGTCCGCATGATATATATAATTTGAAAATTTTCTTTCTACTCATTAAATTTATATTCAGGACGCTATTATGATGTGGACAAAAGAAATTGGGCTTCATGGAACCATTTTTACACTCTTCTAGTTCAGTTGCCCACATTCCTCTATGGCCAACTATGCATTTCATATATTTTGCCTTACTATTACTAAAGCAAAAAACGTCTATTTCTAAGGCCTATCTCTGTATTCCTTAACCTTCCAGCCATTTCTTCTCTCAGCTCCCAAATCATATGCATAAAACATGCAGTGATATTTGTATGTGTATTCCACAAAAAATGAAATGAATAGTCTTTCAATCTATATAGTTAAACACATGGATCAGTGAAGGGAAACAAAACAAACCCGATAAGTAAAGTGGTTCCAGCAGTAGCTGCACAAGCAGGAATAGTACAACCTCCAGGACGACCAACAATATCTTTGATTTCAGAATGTCGAAGATTTACATTGCTTTTCATCTAGCAACAAACATAAACAAAGTAAAACCAAAACACTCCAAACACTTGTCATTACGTTTAAATATTTTATTTTTCAAATTATTATCAGACAAGCGTCAGTGTCGTGTTTCCAGTGTCCGTACTTGATAGCAAAAAACAAGTATAAAAAAATGGAATAAGAGTTATATACAGCTTGTTCAATGGATTGAAGCCTTTCGTCAACTCTGGAATCATGAACATGACGCAACGAATATCCTAAAATTCGAAACAAAAAATAAATTAATAATGAAATTAGGTTATATGTGGGTGCGATGGATGAGAAAGAAACCTAAGAAAGCAGTTGCGACGGAAGCAATGGAAGTTCCGACGGTGAAAACAACTCGGTGTCTTTCAAAGGTATCCTGAAAGAGAAAGAACGATGAGAGAGAGAAGGATGAGAGAGAGAGAGAGAGAGAAGGGAGAAGAATGAACCTTGGTGGAGAAGTAGGTTTCTTGAATAGCAGCCCATGAATTGAGAGATTTGCGTTTTAGGTTAGCAGCGGAAGCTGAATTTGAGATTGATCTCAATCTCAAATTCCTTAGTCGCTGCATTATGCTGCATACTGCGTTTTAACAAAGGAGAATAAATACCTTTTCACTTTGCTTTTGCTTTTTGCCCAATCAAATCAACAATGAATTTATGAGATGTGCAAAATCTTAATATAAAATTATAATGATTTTAATTGGGATAAAATAAAGAATTTAATTGATGACTGTAAAACAGTTTTACACCATCAACGTTAAATTTTTAAAATATAGTGTAAATTTTGTATTTAATTTATTTGATTTTTGATTAATGTGATAGTTCAAATGCATTCAAATTCAACTCAATTTTAAAATAAAGAGTAAATTTCATATTTAACTTATTTTGATTTTTGATTAATGTATTAGTTCAAATGCATTTAAATTTAACTCAACTAATCATGTTATATTTTATTTTCAACACAAATATGTCTGACTTACAAGTTTGAATCATGTACGAAAAAGTCACGGTCTTTACCAACTTGATGAAGGTTGGTTCTAAAATATACTCCAAAACTTCGAGCTAGTCGGTCTTTGTCCTACAAAGTACACTAACATCATCGGTGGCATGCAGAGAGTGTGCACTAAGGTGTTACTTCTTATTCTTGGTTGATACATCTATGTTTGTGGACAAACGTGCAAATTACATGGATGTGGCCTACCTTAAATATTTCATTGACTTGGAGATCAATGACAAATGGGATTGAGGGACATCATGCTTAATTTACTTATACTCCAATCTGAACAAAGGTTGCAAATGGACGACGAAGCAGATGACACACTCATGCACCCTGCTTACGGTCTCCCTAGCATAGTCTATTATTTTCTAGGCACGAAATACTGTGACTTACCGTAAGCAGAAGAGGAAATCGGGTGTTAGGATTAAACATACGCAATAGGATATATATTTGACTGTATTTTGTTTAATTTTAATCGACCTTAAAAATAATTGTTGTACTAATATATTTGATTTTATTAAAGTTTTATGTGGTTCTATAATATTCAACTTTAATAATCATTGAAATAAATAACTGCAATTTAATTTAATTGAAATTAACTTCGATTAAAAAGACCACAATAAGAAAATTGATACAGAAAACAATTTAGAGATGCATCATCAAATTTTAAGACAAAATGGGACTTCAAACATACATTCTGAACTAAAATTTATTTTAAAATATAATATTTTGTGTGTTCGAAAATCCATCTTCACATTTTTTTAATTTTCAAAGGTGCATCCGTATTACAAGAGTGTGATGAGAAATTGCCCAAAAACTTTATTTTTAATTTTCGATTTTGAGAAGATGATGAAATCCATAAGAAAATTTTGCCCAAAAACTTTATTTTTAATTTTCAATTTTGAGAAGATGATGAAATCCATAAGAAAATTTTACTTCGTTCCCCAATATTTATTTCCTTATATAAAATTTTATTAAAAGTTAAAAAATTTGACTACCAAAACTCTTTTGCAAAGCGGTATATATAATAAACGTTAAAAAATATAATGACTTTCGGAACACTTTTGAAAAGTCTTCCAAAACACAATAAAATAATATAAAAAATAATTTTCAGAACTCTTTTGAAAAGCCTTTTGGAACACAATAAAAGTTAAAGAATGACTTTCGGGACACTTTTAAAAAAATTTCCTTAACATAAAATATAAAATAAAAATAATGTAAAAAAATTGAATTCCGGAACACTTTTGAAAATTTTCCAGAACACAAAAAAAGTTATGTAAAAATGTTATTTTCCACAAGAACATTATGCTAATAGTCAGACTTTGAATTATAGACCTTTTTGTCAAACTTATTTTTAGGTACCATGTTAGACCTCTAAAAATGAAGTACCATGGTTTTTAATCTGAAAACAAGTGCTAGGATTTGAATCATACATAACAAGTACCTAAATATATTGCTTATTGGATAAGAATGCTTGTCTAAAAATACAGTGTACATCGCTTATGAGTTAGTCTCAAATTTTAACAAAGCGAACATCGCTCTGTCCAAATGCTGTTCCACAGGCAGGACATTTGCGGTGTCGGAGTTCAAGATTTCTTTGTATGCATGGATTACAGAACAGATGGTAGCACTTCAAAATTACAACCTGCCAAATACAGATCAAACTCTTAGATAATGCTGTTGCAATTAATTTAATTTAGGCTTCTTCATAGCTCAAAAAGTTAATGTAACTAAACATAAAAGCAAGAACTGCAGTTGGATAAGTTGGTCTGTTTTTACCTCCTTTGGACGGTCAGAACAGACGGTACACTTGATCATATTCTTGCAAACTCTTATTTCTTCTTCAAGTTGTTGTACTGCGGCCTCTCCATTTTCAGTTTTCAGCTCAGCAATTTGGTTATTCAATTCCGCTAGTTCTTCCTCAAGCTTCTTCCGTGAACTCCTGCATGACATAATTGGATATACATTTATTGAGCCAATTGAGAGGGCATTTCATATGACGTAATCATTTTCCAAAGTCAACCATATCATCAATGCATAACTGTAAGCTTTATCCAACGGTCAAAAGAGGAATACCTTTCACTATCCAATTCCTTTTCAAAAGCTTCCACATCTTTTTGAATTTGGTCGTATTCTTTCTCTGAGGATGAAGCAATAGACTTGAGCAACTTCAACTCCTTCTCAGCATCAGCCAATTCCCTCCTAGCAAACTCTAAGGCGGTTGCAATGTGTTTTTCCTCTTGAGTACGTTTAGCGGCCTCTGATAGAAGACTTTCTATCTGTTGGGTTCAAATAACAGTAAGCAGCAGCGAAGTTGATTCGAGAAAAATCAAAATAAAATATATAAGTAGGTTACGCAGCAAGGGAAACAGAACCTGTTCTACACTACTTGCAATCTTTTTCTTCGAATTTTCTATCAAAGAATTAATCTGTTTAAGTTGATCTGCTAAAGCTTGCTTTTCAGACAGTAAAGCACTATGTAACTGTTTTGCCTTCACGCTTTCTGATACAAGCTGCATAAATTTTGCAATATGATGAGAACAAAGTCTCACAAACACGTAGTGAAATTATTTAACTAGAAATCAATTCAAAAATCAATATATTTGTTACAAAGAGGATGAATTATTTTTCATCAACTGGGTTGCAGGAGCCTACACAATAACATAAGCATTCCAGGAGTTGTGGAGGGGAAAATGGTGAAGATCATAGCAAGGTAGCATTTAAAATAACTAGTGACAAGAAAACATACCTTGATATTATAGTCGTCCCTCTCAGCCACCTGCTGCAACAGATGTTGGTGCTGTGTCTGCATATCTTCATATGCTTGACCAATAGTCTACAGGAAAGCATTTATTTTGTATTATAAGAAAAGACAGTTAGATCAAACGCATCGCTAATTGCTGAACAAAAAGAACTGGAGTTATAAAGGAAACCTCAATTTCAGATATATAGGTCTCTGCCTCAGCCTCTTTAACTTTAATAGCCTCAGCCAGCTCGGATTTTTTTCTGAATATAGTGGCAGATAAAACATGGTCAAGGAGGTAGTTTGTAAAGTCGTTAAAACTCCAATCATACGAAGACAGTCAATTTGAAAAAAGAAAGATATGCTAAAATAATGAATAACATTGCTTCTATCGGACAAAACAATAATAACAAGTTTGCTAAAATCGCTGCATCCCTCAAATGTTATAAAAAAATAAAAAGATATTCTCCACAAAATGAAACTAAAAGGCAAGAAATATAATAGATGTTTTCCACCAGTTTGTCAATGCAGCAAATCCATATCAGTATAATAGTATGCATAAACACAAACAAACCTTTCAGTTTCATCAAGCTGGGCCCTTAACTCCTCTTTTTCAGCTTCTGCGGCAGAAAGCCTTTGTTCACAAGCAGCTTCAGCTTCATTAGCTGCTCTTACTCTCAACTCTAAACCATGTTCATCTAAAGCATTTTTCAGCATTTCAGCTTGAGAGCGCGCTTTACTTTCAGAATCTCTAACTTCTTGCAAGCTGAAATCAAGTTTTTAGCATATTCAGAATCAATCATCCAAGTAGACAGAAAAGGAAATAATTTACATCTTGTAGCAAAGAGAAACAGCCACAGGCAGGTGCTTCTTTCCATTACTTTTTCAAACAAATTAATTTGTGTTATCATCCCAAACACAGCATAGAAAACATGCATTAACTATACAAAACTCTGCCACTACTGAACAAACCTCTAATCAGCATACCTTTTCTGATAATCCTCCCCGCCATACATATCCAGAACAAATTCTAACTCCTGATTCTCCTGCTGTAACTTTTCAACCTGTAACAAAACAACTAAATGAGTTGTTTGAAGATTATTTATAGACAATCTTTATTGAAAATTTCAGAATTATGATTTCATTGTTACTGAATACAATAAAAAATAAAATAAAACGCATATAATGTTTGAGAATCATGGAAAATCTAAGTGCAGATACACATGCAAAACACAACAAAGGAAAAGAAAAACATTGCAGTCAAATCTGATTCACTCACAGACATGCTCTATGATTTAGAAGTAAGAGATAAGTGAACCTCAGTTAAATTTAATCTCAATGAGGAAAATGGAAATTATTATTATTGTTATACAAGAGAGGCATTGAAGGAAAAAAAAACCTATAGATAAAGAAAAACACCAAGGTAGACTTACCAATGCTTTTGAAGACTTTATTTCCAAAACCTGTTCAGCACATTTGTTTGCAAGGCTCTTGTGTTCGCTTGTCTGCTTCAAATCAAAGGAATCAATAAACCTAAATGCTTAAAAAGTAGCGGTATATTAATTCAAGGACGAGAACCGCCTATAACCTCTTGCAGTAAACTCCAACCAACATGATTTGTGAAGTCAATAAATTCAAAAAGATGTAAATCAACAAAAAAATATTTGAGTTTAACTCGACCCTTACAAAACCGGCTTATAAGGTGATAAGTGATGACTGCCTACCAATTATAAAAATGTTTTCAAACCATATCTCATTTAATGTGAGACTCTCAACACACTCACTACAGGACATATGGAGCATGACCCGATAGCGGGTGATCCAACTGATTTTAGATGGACTCTAATATCATCTTAGAATTTGTATTGGACCAAACTCAACACTTACAAAACCGGTTTGCATACCCCCAATAGCTTCTTCAAGTCAATAGTAGTAGTACACCTCACATGGATCACATGAGACCTTACAAAATGCATGAACGAGGCCAGGAAAAAAATAGTAAGAGCTGGGGACTGTTTGTTACAGTCATCCGTAGCGGGCAAGCCAATTACGGTGCATGTGGCAAAGATCAAATAAGACAATATGAACAGCATGAGAGTCCATGTGATGTATTACTATCGACCAGAGAAGCTGTTAGGGACGCAAGCTGGTCTTGTAAGGGTTGAGATATGCCGAAACCAAATTCTCTAGTACCACATTTTATCATTTACTAGCCAAATTGTTTTATACATTCAGCAGGCATGAATTATTACAGCAAAATTGTAAATGTTATTTTGATGGCTTCCACCAAATTGGAATTCTCGCACTCACTTCCTATATATTAACATGTATACAGAACTATGTCAGTTTCATTAAACAAAGAAATTGACATTTGCAGTTCCAACGCCTTATTGAAACAACTAATAACTTTGCAGCATATGTTTATTAGACTCAACTACATGTCATTCTACGATTTTTATATATAAAAGTAACATGCAAAAGAAACTTAGGCAATAGGGCGTACCGAGATGAGAAAAAATCACCTAAATCTTTAAAAAAATAGGCATGCCCTATTGCAAAAAAAACCTCCCTGTTAAAAACAGAGACAAAGTCCCACCAAACATAGCCATGATTACTAGAGCCATAACAAGTTATCCTATCAGCACAGTTATTTATTTCCTTCACTATAAATGAATGGGGAGGAAATGCATATCTTCGCAAAGTAAAAGACAATTCAACGATTGACTTATAATGAACCATGGGACAATGTCAAAATTTGTGATGACATCAATGACCAACTTGGAATCATACTCCAACCAAGAGACTGCACCAGCCTCTGGTGAGAAATCTTCATCATCAGCATAGCTGCATAAAGTTCCGCGTAGTTCTACTTTCGCGACACTTTAAGTCAAAATCGTTCTTGCGTCTTTTTCCAAACCACTAGCATTACATTGAATCATTCCATGACATTTAACAACAAAAATTATGACAACTTAAAAAACTTGCACTTTCAACCACTACACTAAGTCAAAGTATCTATATGCAAAGAACATCACATAATCAAATTATCGAGAAAATTTTATGTAAAAGACCTATCAGAGAGTAGGTGAAAACAAAAAATATAGGGAACTTGTGAGAATAACCTTCCCAGTCAATTCTGCTCTCAGTGAATGTGCTTTCTCACGCAATGATACAGCTTCAAGAGCAGCATCCTTCCATCGCTTTAATTGTGCTTCCATCATCCCCATTTCTTTAGATAAAGCCGAGGCCATCACACGAAACTCAGCTTTGATATCTTTTCTCCCTGAAACATATAATATTGTAAGAAACTAGGAGATTCAAACATACACAACGTAAATCTAAAAGCAGAAAATGTGATATGCAGACCAGTATCCTGTTTCGCCTCTTCCATCTTAATTTCAAGATGATTCTTTTCGATAATACATTTCTCCAACTGCAGCTTAAGCTCATCAGTCTTGGAGTCAAAATTGTCAAGTATGCGCCTTGCATTATCACAAGACTCCAATTTAAGATTCAACTCCTTCTCCCATTTTGCGATGTTAGCCCTTCCAGCCTAAAATTGTATTTAAAAATAATATGTCGAAAGAGAAACTCACAAATAAAAAATCAATTGCAAAAGGGAAAAAATCAATATTAACCTGCAGAGACTCCACCAATGATTTATATCGATCCAACTCCGCAATCCAATGTTGAAGTTGATCATTTGCCAAAGAGTATACTCGGGAAGACCGTACATATTTATCATCATTCAGTTCATTCTGGAAATAACATACATTTATAGTCACTTTTACACCTTGAGAAATTATGTCAAAAACAATAGCCGATAACACAAATATACAAACCTGAACTTCTTGAAACTGTTTCGTCAAGATTTGATTTTTTTCACGAGCATCTTGAAGCTCAGAAAGACGATCAGAATCCACTATCTATGACAACAACAAAGCACATACCTTAAACAGAGAATGGACAAGTGAATGAGAAAAGGAACGAAAATCACTCAACAAAAACCTTGGCTTCCTCAATTAAATTCTTCAACTCAGGCAAACCCATGGCTCTGTCAGCAGGCTTTTCAGGAGACGCATTTCCATTCACTGCATCTGCACTGGAGGAATTCATTCCCATAGCTGCATCCTTTTGCATTTTCAGACTGATTAGTTTTCTTCTACTCTCTTCAAGTTCAGCCACGATCTCGTCAAGCTCTCCTTTAAGTATTGAAAAAAACTCTCAATAAACAATTAATTTACAGCAATCAGCCAAATTTATAAGAGCAAATACGATCGTAGAAAAAAATCTCTGCATAAATATCAGGGCATTAATATCTGGTCATATCTATTCTAATGTTTTAAAAACTAGATTGGAAACGAAACCGACGAGACTTCTAGGTCATGGTTCAACCGGTTTACCACAGTTAAAGCGGGTGACAAATAAATTAATTAATTAAAAAAGTAAATAAAGTACATAAAATATACAAAAAAAATTAAATAAAATGTAGTTGAACCAACCTTGATTCAACCAATCTGCAGTGTAACCGAATTGATTTTATCTAGTAATTGAATTGATTTTAAATTTGCAATTAGTAATTTATTTTATGAGTCAAAATTATAATAGGCTAAATGACTTAACTAGTTGAAGTGAATAATTAATCCCGATTCCATCTTTTAAAGGTGAAATCAAATCAATTCAAAACAACCAAACCAAAGTTGCATAGATTCTTACTAATTTATTTAAACTACTAGAATACAGGGGATTTTAAAATCAAATCAATTCCTATATTATGATTTTACAAACAAAAGAAATTCAATTCCATAATTTTCCAAATGAAAAATTACAATTATAAAGACACGGAAGTTAAAACTAAGGAGATAAGCGGAATATTGATTCTGATTATTTGCAAGTACATTGTACAAGCTCTAATATACAGACCAATGTGAAAAACTTCGAATAAATTATAATCAGAGGAAAACAGAAAGTAAGATTTATTACAGTAATTACACACTATCATGGTGATACATACAGAAGAAGAAAGGAAATAATGAAAGATTATATCCTAAAATCATGTCAACCAGACTCGAATGGGTGTTGGACTCATTAAGAGTGATGAATCCCCGGTCAACCGGTATATACATATATACATAATGAATAGAATAAATTTTACAAATAAATAACTACTTCAGAAAACTTTATTACATAGTGGTTCATGTGTTTTTTAACATGTACCAACTCTTGTGGTTAAATCCCACTGTTGGCATTTTATACATAACTGAATGGGAATCTCTCAAAGTCAAGGGTTTCACACTGACCCATATGCGGTTATTGTAACTATGACCTGGCCGGTTATTGTGAACGGTCAGGTCACTAATTTTTTTCAAAAAAAATTGGCTTAGTCAGACCAGGTTACAGTTGGTTTCTTGCACGCTTGATCCAATAAGCTGGTTGAAGTAGTAATATTAAGGTTAGGTTAACCAATGACCCTGCAACATTTTAGAGTGCAATGGTGATATTCCAAAGACAGCTTTCAAACTCACCAAGGTCACTACGAATTTTTCGTTATCTCCTTTGGCTAAGCAACGCCCCTACCACATTCTAATATGCAATGAGCTCAACTCCACAGCCATACCTTCACAAGTTTGTCTTTGTATTATTTATGGCATACTTAGTACAAAGCAAGACTTGGCAAGAGCACTTACAATATCTTGAGTTGGTTCTTAGCACCCATCAAAAGTCCTCGCTACTATTATAATAATCAGTGTTATTGATGGTGGATGTGGTCCATGGCGGAGAGCCAAAATCCCGCCATACCGGCCGCTTTGGGGCGCCGTTATTGCGGATTATGGCGGAAAAACCTGCAATAGCGGCCATATTTACCGTTGCGGCGAACCCAAAAACCGCCATGTATATCAGCCATAGCGGCCATGGCAGGGCAATTTGATAACACTAATAATAAATGAAGTTTTGGGACACATCATTTTCAGGGGAGAGATATCCACGCACCCACACAAAGGTTGAATGTATTCTGAACTGGCATTTCCCAGAGGAGTCACTATCATACTCAAAGGTTTAAAGAGGATTACTGGAAGAATGCCAAACCTTTGACAGATTTGCTAAACATAGTGTCATTCTCTTGGGACTCAGAACTGCAAAAGCGATAATTGAATCCCTTGTCTTAGCTCCCGCCTGATTTTGGTAAGTCATTTCATTGAATGTGATGCTTCAGGAAGAGAGTAGGAGTCATGTTAAGTCAGGGGTGGCAATCAGTTGCTTATTCCCAAAAAGCCCCTGCATACAAATTCCTTCTCCAAATCAGTGTATGACAAGGAGTTAATGACATTAGTATTGGCAACTCAACATCCTGATCCATAATTGGTGGTAAATTTTACCATGTGTACTGATCAAAGTAGCTCAAAGTTTCCCTTGGAGGAGTGAGTGACAATCAAAACCAGCAACATTGCTGGCTAAATTGATGGGGCATTTGACATTGTTCATAAAGTAGAAGTCACCGCGTGGGTGACTGATGCAATTTCGTGGAGGGGAGAAAATGGAGGTTCTACTGATACCTAAATCATACTGACTAAATTAAGTGCAGAGTAAAAAAAAATAGTTGATGGAAACATTGATGTAACTCTAAATCAGGGGAATCCTCTATAACAGTGTAATAAAAAACTACAGAAAATTAAATGTCATGGGCCAATTCTCCTAATAAAACACCACTCCCTATTTACACATGCATTAGACTCTTAAAAAAAATTATCCAATAACAGCGTTTGAGTAAATCATCCGCCAACATTCAACAACAAAAATTAAGACGACTTATAAGACTTGCACTTGAAACCACTATACTATGTATAAGCAACAATGCAAAAAATATCACGGTCTCAACTTATCAAGATTAATTTTTGTAAAAGACCCATCACAAACTAGGTGAGAAAAAAAATGTCAACTATGAGACTAACATTCCCACTCAATTTTGCCCCTAGTAAATATGTTTTCTATTACTATGATAATACTTCAAAGACTATATTTTTCCATTACTTTAATTGTCCTTCCATCATCCACATTTTCTTAAATAAAGTAGAGGTCATCCCACAACTAAACTTTGATATCTTTTCTCCCTCAAACATGTAATATCGTCAGAAATTAGGATATTTTAGCGTACACACCGCAAATCTGAATGCATAAACTATGATATGAAGACTAATAACTTGTTTGGTTAATTCCATCAAAACTTCCAAGATCATTTCTTTCAATAATATACTTCTACAATTGAACTTCTGCTCAATAGTTCTAGTTTCAAATTTATCAGGGATAAGCCTTGCATTATCAATGGACTCCAATTTTAAAAAATTCAGTTCTTTCTCCCATTTTGTGACGTTAGCCTTGACAATTCTAATACCACGAGGACTAATGAGCTCAACTGCAGTTGCAGCAATGGTGTATCCTGACAATTATTATGAATTAGGCAATTAGCTTGAAATTAAGGTGTTAGAGGCCAAACAGGATACTGACATACATATCAGACTTTCTCAATTTAGATTTGTTGTGTTATTTAATTTTATAATTTCTTACAATATTACATGTTTCAGTACGAAAAGAAATCAAAGTTCAGTTTCATGTGATGACGTCAGTCTTTTATCTAAAGTAATGGAGTTGATGGAAGCACATTTAAAGCCATGGAAGGATACATCCCTTGAAATTGTATCATTGCAAGAGAAAACACATTCAATAAGAGCGAGAAAAAATAAGTGGGTACGCTCACAAAGTTCTCTTCCATTTTCTTTCTCGCCTACTTAATGACAAATCATTCGAAGAAATTTATCTAGATGATTTAAGTATGTGACAGTTCTTTAAATAGTTACTTTTACATAGTATAGTGATTGGAAGTGCAAGTCTTACTAGTCATCTTAATTTTTGTTGTTAAATGTCACATAATGTTGGAGATATCAAAGAAACAAGCTTTGTTAAAAATATGACTCATACCGATAGATAAGAGGATGTAAACAAGAAGCTAGTCCAAATGTCACAAAACAAGACTACAGAAGAAAGAGATTTTGATGGAATGATTATTAGTACAAATTTTCCAATAATGAATTGTTGAAGTTGATAGTTGTGTTGAAGTTTGGTTGAAGTCTCACAATGCTTAGGTTCCCGGGTTGTTGAGTGTATAAATATGTGAGGGCAACCTCGCCCTTTGAACTAGTTTTTGAGATTGAGATCCAAACATATTTAACATGGTATTAGTCTGGTTTAAGATCCAGCGGGCCACCCACCATTTATTTCGACGCTCCATAGGTTCAGTCTTGGGCGTGAGGGGTGTGTTAAGAGACCCACATTGAATAATATATGGCTTAAATATGTCCTTATGAGTGGAGGCAATCCTCATTCCACAAGCCATTTTTGAAAGGGTGAGTTAGGCCCAACCACACTATCTTAACATGGTATCAGAGCAAGGTTAAAGACTGCAATGTGGGCATTTGACCCAGCCCCACGCTAAGCATGAGGGTGGGTGTTGGAGTTGATAGTTATGTTGTTAAAGTTCGGTTGAAGTCCCACCTTGCTTAGGTTCCCAGGCTGTTGAGTGTATAAATAGGTGAAGGCAATCTCACCCTTTGAACTAGCTTTTGGGGTTGAGATCCAAGCATATTTAATAGGATATTTGTAAGAGCTAAAACTTTTCTAAATTCATGAAGATCTATATTAGGATTATTAAGGTTGTTTGTCATGATCGAGATCTTGCATAAGATTGCAAGGTAGTTGCAAGATCATAAAATATAAGATCGTAATCAAGATCAAAAGAACTTAACTAATTACTTTGTAAGATTGGAAGAGGGTAGCTAGATCGTAAAACATAAAATCATAACGAAGATTATAAGATCATACTAAAACGAACATGGTTACATGAACAAACCCTAAAACTGAGAAATCTATTCTCGAAACCAAAAATCTAAAACATCAACAATTCTAGGGGCATGTTGTCATTGTCATCAAACCATAATTGTGGACTCGCCATTTTCTCATTCTTACTCGTTTCTTCTCAACTAGGGACGGCGATGGCTGAAAAACATCAAAATGTGGCCAAATACAGCCATGATAACACAAAATCAAATATTCCACTATTTGATTGCGACTATGCAACAATCTTGCTACAATATACAATTCTACGCAAAATTTGGACCATTGGAGTGAGTGAAATTGAAAATCATAAGATTTAAAAATCTTACGATTTTACAATCTTACTCACCCCCAATGATTTGGATTTTATGCAAAATCGTATATTGTAGCAAGATCGTAACCAATTTGTGAAAGGATAGTGAAATTGTTGGTTTTGTGCTATTAAGGTCATATTCTACCATAATCGACTGCCACAATCGCTAGTTTAGAAGAAACGAGTTGGTAGGACGAGTGTGATAAGATATGAAAGAGCAACAGTTACATCTTGATGACAGTGACGGGTACCTTTTTAAATGATATAGTTTTAGATTTATGGTGTAGAGAATACACATCTCAAACTTTATCAACTCTGTAGTTTGTTACAAGTAATAGGCTTTGTTTTAGTAAGATCTGATAATCCTTGTTATGATCTTATCTTTTACGATCTTGCTACCCTTTCTTGATCTTAGAAAACTAATTTGTTTGGATATTCCAATCTTGGTTATGATTTTATATTTACAATCTTGCGACTTCCTCTGGTCAATATTGTAACTAATTGAAAGAGAGAAATAAAAGGAGCTAAAGTATTTCATTTTCTCAGCACAATTTGTTAGAGTTTGTTATAGTTTATTACAAGCCTTCAGGCCTTGTTTGGCTAAGTTATATTTCCATATACTTAGCTATTGTATTAAGGTCAGCTTTAATGCATAGATGGCTTGTATAAAACCTGTAGCTTGACCTTGAGTTGCACAAACATCCTGAGAGGAGATAGAGGCCTAGTGAGCAAATCTACATGCTAATTCGTAGTATGTTGAACCAAAACTCTTTGTTGATTACTTTTTTCCGAAAGAAAAAGATGTCCAATTCCATGTGCTTTGTCTTGACATGAAGTACACGGTTGTGTGATAGGACCATGGTGCTTAATATGAGTGGGGAAGGGAACCTGGAGCTCAATCAATAGAGAGTGAATTTACAAAACTTCAAAAGTAATTGTTAAATATGATTGGACCTCAACCCCAAAAGCTAACTCAAAGGGTGAGTCTGCCCTCACATATTTATACAAACAACAGCTCGAGAACCTAAGCCATGTGAGATTTCGAACAAACTCCAACAATACAAATACTAACTTCAACACTCACCCTCACGCCTAGCGTGGGTCTGGATCAAATGTCCATATTGCAGTCCTTAACCCCGTGTTTGATACCATGTTAAGAAATGTGATTGTGCCTAACTCGGCCCTACAAAACTCTTTAGAGTGAGGATTTCCCTCACTTATAAAAACATGTTCAAGTCATATCTTGCCCAATGTAGGACTCTTAACAGTAATATTAGCTAGGCTCATGTACTCAACTTCAATGTTGGATATGGCCACCAGAGTTTACTTTTTAAACGACCAAGATAGATACAAGCGCTTGAGGTGGACTTCCTGTCATTTGGGTTCGCACCCAAATCAGCTTTTGAGAGGGCTTTGAATGAGAGGGGAACCTTAGTAGAAACAGGCTTGCAGAAGACCATGGTGCAGTAAACCTTTGAGATAGCGAAGAATCCTCTTTACTGCGGTCCAGTGACTTTCTTGGGGTTGAGACAATAGCTGCCAAGTCTTGTTGACAGCATAGCTAATTTCAGGCTTTGTGATGGTAGCCAACTGTAAAGCTCTCACAATAAATGTGTAGAAAGTGGGATCATTAAGGTAATCTAAGCCATGCTTTGAAAACTCTAGGGTTAGATACCAACCAAGGGGTTAGCATGCCCTTAGCATCAATCATGTTGGCTTTTGAGAGAAGATCCATGATGTACTTGGCCTGAGATAGGGAGAGAGAATAATCTTGTTGCTCGTAAACCTCTAAACCTAGAAAACATTCTAGGTTGCCTGCCCACAAGTTTGAGTGCAAACTGAGTGTTGGGCTTGGTGATGAGATCTTGGATATAGGTTGGAGAATTTCCGGTGACAATTATATCATCAACATAGAGCAACGTAATAATGAATAGGTAGGAGTAATGAGAGTAAACAAAGAAGGAACACACAGGTAGGGTGTGAAGCCAAAGCCTCTCAAGGCTTTGTTGAGTCTCTCCAAGCAGGCTCTTGGGCCTGTTTGAGTTCATAGATGGCCTTATTTAGTTTGCAAACCAACTATTAATCTAAGTGTTCAAAACATGGGATCTGGTGCATGTGAACTTCCTCTTCCAGAATACCATTACCATTGACGAAGGTTCTATTAACATCCAATTGAGTGATGTGCCACGAGGAGAAAGTGTCGGCCATTGACTGGAGTTAGGAGTCCACTGATTTGAACAATGATTTTGAATATTTGTATTGATTCCATCCAAGGGAAGGAGATTCATGTCATTGTTGAGGTACATTCCAAGTTGAAGGCATCACAGAAGAGTGATAACACACACTAGCGTCATGACTTGTTTTGAAGCAGACCTGACATTGGACCTGGACCTTGAAACGACCTCCCTCCCCTGTCACGGTTGACACGATTTCCATTGACTTGTGACATAGTATCAAAATTGGATGTTGGGGTGGTTTTAAAATTAGGATGAGGAGTGGAAAACGACGTTAAAATTAGGCTCGAGTAACATTCACATAGTGGTCCAGTTACCATAGCTTTCTTTATCTTTTAAAGTTTGGACTCGTCTAAGAGTGGCAGTGATCCAGCATCAATAAAAGGGCAAATAGAAGCACGATGTTGAATAATAGAAGCAAGAGTTAATCATCAGGTAAACAAACTAGGACTGCTTCTAGTTGATCACTTCTAGTTGATCAGGGTGTGACGCGTGATCATTAATAGAATCAAGAACATCAACAATCTTTGGAATTTGAGCTAGATACTAAGCAATATTTTTTGTCACCTTTGGAAATTTACTTTAGATCAGATCAAAGTCGACGAGACTTCCTATTTGTATGCGCAAAGATGTACTTGTGAATCTCGTTCTAAACTTAATGCTTTTGAACACACCTAACCACTTGAAGATCAAAATCAAATCATGTTAGGAGAAGAAGACACAAACAAAAATGAATTTGTTGCTCCCACGTGAGATACAGAGGATTCTCAAAGTCGTCATTGCAATCTGCTTCAAAGAGGCATCATGGAAGAATCGCGGGATTTACTACGTAGCAATGAAATTTCTACATACGGTTGATACCTTTGATTTGTTGCTTTCAAGAACGGAAATTATCCTTATCCAATTTTAGAATAATCTGTTACGCGAACGTCTTGAAAAATTTCTTCGAACGAGAAATCGGGGTCGATGATTCACTAATCGTTTGGTTCGAATCTCCTTCAAAAGTCATGGTGAGGAAGTATTTTATTTTTTGATATTGTGAAATCTCAAAAGGGAAATTAGTTACCATACTCAGTAGGTTGAGTATTTATAATCCAATCAGACTGTGCTGACTCAGCCCAGTCAGTTACAGTTTGTTACAAGCCTTCAGGCCTTGTTTGGCTAAGCTATATTTGCATATACTTAGTTATTATTCTATTATTCCTTCTTCCTTTTACCCAAACAAGGAAATAAAGGAGATAATAAAGAAAAAAATGCCCTAAATTTCATATTTTCTTGATATGAGATTTACAAGAGACAAATACTAAACCCTATTTATACTTGAATTGGACTCTTGATCCGGATTAAATGACGAAACAAATCATGAAATATACGGAATTATGGAAATCATTCGTCATGGATATCCTTTTGGATTAAATGAGGGAACAAATCATGAAATATAAGGAATTATGGAAACCATTCCTCAGCGATAGCCTGTGTTTTAAGATACAGTAATATTGAGTTTGAGATATTTTCATATTATTCTAACATTAACCAATCATCAAAATAATAACAAATAAACAGCATGCAGAAACTATTCTCTAGCAATTGTAGCAGCCAGAGATGCCCTAATAAAATTTATGATAAACCCATTTTAATACTAGAATGATAAACCCAGTTATAACTAATAAAATATCATTAAACAAAAGGAAACCTTCCTTTTATTAAACCCTGTTCCTAACCGTTTAAAAACCACATTATATGGTAATCGAGATCAATTAAATCCATGTTTAATTACTCTAACCTTCATAATAACCGAAGTAGTTAAAACAATAAAGGGAAAAAAACATTTAAAATACCTTTAAGGCGTTTTATGTCAGATTGATCTCGTAAGCACTCATCTATACAATTCTGAATGCCAGCAGTATATTCTTTGTGTTTTGTGTGGAGAATATTAATTACTTCACAAAAATTGTGAACCTCCTTTTTCGTCATATCGTCAATCTTAGATATTTGGATGATAACATCTGTAAACCCAAGTATAAATAAAAGGAAAAGATTTATCATACATATTTCCTTAAGCAATCCAACATCAATGATATATAGTAGAAAACTATCAATTCAATCCTTAATAAAAGCAATATAGTTCCATCATTTTGTGGTATCTCATCATACCTTCCGTGGATAAATCTTCATGTAAAATCTGAGCTATATCTTCAATTCTTTTCATCTGATCATCAACAGTACCATGAATGAGATCCAACAACTCTATAGTCGATAATTGACGCAAAGCAAGGGCTTCCTCAACAAAATTAGTTATCTCATCATTACTGCTTCCTTCAATAGAATCTTTCTGGATTAATTTACATAGAAATAGATCATTTGGAGGACACGGAGGAAGTGAACCTAAAAAGAAAGTAGAATCAGTATCTTGGTTTTTCATAATACTCCATGAAAGAAATTGACATATGTGTTAACATACCTTGAGGATTATCGAGGTAATCTAAAGTTTGCAAAGAACTTTTATCTCTCCCAGCTTGTATCCCGAGAAGAGCCATATCAGTAACCAACTAGCAATGAAAATAAGTTAAAACAATGTGCACATTCAATACCAATGTGAAAAAAGTGCCTAGTCTTCAACCTATGATCCCCAACAAAGCCACCAGAACATGCGCTACTTATGATAGTGTTTACTTTTGAAAGAGGAAAAAACAAAAAATGAATAGAGAGCAGAATCGACAGAATTAGAGCATGACAATAAAGAATAACCTGTTCCCAGTGTTGGTTGAATGCAATTAATAAGTCATCATAAGAATTTTGTCTTTCTTTTAATTCTCTCGTTTTTTCTTCAAGATCCAGTAAAGCCTGTTTCTGGATTTCTGTTTGCTGAACAAGCTTCTGATTTTGGAGCTGTAAGGCCTCTGCATCCGCCTGGGGCAACCATCTCCAATTATTACGCAAGCAAAACAAATATACAAATCATTGTTAATAAATAACTTGTTGCCAGACACACATAGATATAGAGAGCTTGTTTGTGACAATAAACATTAATCCAAACCAAACCGTCTTTTCTTCACCTCTAGAACTCTTGCCTAGCACTTTTAAGCCAGTAAAAACCCTTACTTAGACATTTTTTCTGTTTAAAAATAAATACACCACTTATCGAAAATGAAGGATTCTCAATGACATGAAAAAAAATCCCCTTCATAAATACAAAGCACCTATGAAGCACTTACACAAACACAACACTGAAATTAACAAATCCACACCGGAAATAATTTCAGAAAATGAAATAATTGAATGAAACTACACGTGTAGGTGTAGGTGTTGCGTCAGGCTGTCAGTATCATATACCAAAGGGAAACCTTTCAATCTGAAGTGTCTTTACTTCATAGTTAAGTGCAAGCTAAGTAGCTTTAACCCCAATACTATGACATATAAATCTAACATACATAACCTAATGTAAAGAATCACATGACAAGAAACTCATTCTTACTACTCTTCAAAGCCCTAATCACTAATTAGCGAGAAGCACGCTGTAGCAACAACAGCTCTAACCAACACTTGTGATTATGTTTAATTTATTATTATTTCAAATTATTATCAGTGCCGACATGTCAGTGTCGGTGTCGTAGTATTGGTGTCGAGTTTCAGCAAAATCAAACATCAACCCTAATTCACCCCCTTGTTTTTGTAAACAAATTTAACCCAGAGTTACACTCCATATGAACTAAAGACCAATTCAGTTGGTTTCCATAACCTAACCAGCTCAAAAATTCAAAACACCATCATCAACTGATCAGTAACAGAAATAAAAGCAGCATACATAAACACGAATCAATAACAATTTATAGCTACAAAAAAGCGGTTACATTTTTAGTGTTAGGAGAATGATTGGATGAGTTTCTGAACATGCGGGAAGAAACCGGGGAGAGAAGATGAGGCCTCTTCTTGTCAGGTTCGTCATGCTCTGAATTTTCCATTTCAATTCTGCAATTTTCAACGAAACGAAACCAAACGAAGCATTAGGAATATGAGAATGGAAAATTGTTAAAACTCTTTTGATTGAACAAGAATGAAAAAGCATAGCAAAATAAACATACTGTACTTCTCAAATATACATATAAATTGTTATACTCTTTTTCTCACATACATATACTATATAAATTATTGTAAATTTTTTTACCAAAAAAATTATCTTTCTTATAGCTATATTAAAAAACTAAGGTTGTTTCTAGAAAAGTTACATTAAAAAATTTATGGAGATATATATAAAGTATAAAGTATTATAAATATTATAAATATTTTGACCAAGAATATATTCTTACTATAACTATATTAAAAAAGTAAAATTGTTTCTAGAAAAACTATATTAAAAATTTTATGAAGATATATAAAAGTATAAATTTTATTTAAAAAATTGACCAAAAAAAATGTTCTTATTATAACTATATTTATAAACATTGTTTCTATAAAAACTATATAAAAAATTTATGAAAATATATATTAATATAAATTATTTATAAAAATATAAGTTTTTATAAAGAAAATAGGATATGCATTAGAGTTAAAAAGATAATGAGAGTGAAAAAAAATTATATTATTATCTATTAAAATTTAATTATTTAATTATGTCATATAATTTATTTAAAAATAACATAATAGTTTGATATTTAACTGTTGTAATTGATTAATATTGCAAAATTATATATTATTTATTCTTTATGTATTAATAATGTAAATTAATTTTATACTATCAATCTATCACAATTATGTATTTGGTTAAACCAAAATATTATTTTTAATTTAGTGATATCAGTGATGAATTTCTAAATGTAAAACTATTTTTGAAATTAATATGTTGAAACTCTCTTTATTACAAATCTTTTAAAATTAAAAATATTATTCTTTTTCTATTGCATTTTTAAGTATTTTTTCTTCTTTCACTTTTTTATAACCTTTTTCTCACTCAGGTATATTTTATATATGGGAGCATAAAGTATTGTAATTTGACCAAAAATATTTCTTTATTATAACTATATTAAAAAATTAATTAAAAATATTTTTGTTACAAATATGAAAGAAAAAAATGATGCACTTGCGGGTGTAAATTAATTCTACATTATCATCAATAATAATTATGGCCACATTATATTTTTATTTAAAAATTCTTTAATGATATAGTAGATAATTAATTTTCAATTAAATGACAGTATCAAATTATTTTAATGTATATCTATTAAATTCTAAAAATATTATGAAAATGTGTGTGAATCTTATTTCAACTTTGCACGAGTTGATATAGATAAATTTATCACGCCAACAAAAAAATTTACAACTTGGTATTTGCCTTTTACTAATTGTTATTATTTTATTTTTAATTAATAGTTATTTATCACCTATCATATAAGTGTTTTTCAGAAAACTACCACTATAAAAAAATGCATGAATTCTCCTATCATAAAAAATTGTTTAAGGTAGGAATTGAACCCAACACCTTCTTTTTACAAACCCAATGGCTATCAAATGAGATGGATGCTTTGTTTTGTACTAGCAATGTATTGGCATAGGTTTTTATTTTCATTTATAATTTTAATATATTATTACTTTTAAGTATAATTCAAAAAAAAAGTTTTATTGAAATTCCAATATACTATTACATTCATTTACATTATATTATTACCTTCATTTATAAAATTTCAATATTAATAAATTGATCATCTTACATCTTATCATCCTAATCCTAAATATGCTTGTTTTTAAATTATGATCGTCTCTCTATTTTTTTTTGTCTATTTTGTTTCAACTTTAGATTATGTGTTTATTCCTAAGTCTACATGTGAGGTCATGACAAATTCTAATTTGTATCAGACGATATTGGAAGAAATGGTTTCATTGCATTCAAATAACACTTGAGACATTGCTAATTTATTTACAAACAAAACTACAATGGGATAATATTGATGGGTTTATATAATGAAATTTGGATCAGATGGTCAGATAGATAGTTTCAGAGCTATTTGATAGCCAAAGGATAAATACATATATTTAGTCTTGATTATGGAAACTTTTTTAGATGGCCAAGATTAGTCCGGTCCACAACTTTCTCACAATGGTCGTCATTCATCAGTTGGACATTAAAAATGTCTTTTTACACGAAGAGTTTGAGGAGGTCGATGTTTATATGGATCATCCTCTAGGTTTTACTTTAACTAGAAATTCTAAACTTGTTTGAAAGACTCGAGAAGATATTGACGTCTTGCGTGTAGACTTAATTATGTTACAGTCACTAGACCAGATATTACATTTGTAGTAAGCATTTTGAGTCAATTTCTGAATGCTCCTTGTGATGTCATTGAGATGTAGTTATTCAAATTCTTAGATATATAAATAATGCACTAGAAAGAGGATTATTATATGAAGATAAGGTGATGTTAAAATCACTTGTTATTCAAATATTTATTGAGTAAAATCACCGTTGGGTAAGAGATCTACTTCCAGATATTGTGTTTTTATTGGAGGAAATATGACCTCATGGAGAAGCAAGAAAAAAATACAGATTAATTATCGAGTGTTGAGGCTGAATATCATGCTACGATAACAACTTCGAAGGAGCTTGCATATCTTAACAATTTACTCTTATAACTTAGGTTGGAAGACCTACATGCTATAAAACTCATATGCGACAATCAAGTGACACTCCACGTTACATCCAGTCTGATTCCATCAATGGACCGAGCACATAGAAATAGATTGTCATTTGTAAAAATAAAAAAAAAAACAAGGTATTGTCAAGAGAAATAGCCATCGAGTTCGTTAAGTCTGAAGATCAATTGGATGATATGTTCACTAAGTCTATCAAGCATTCTCGAGTGGATTATATTTGTAATAAGCTCGGATCATACAACATATAAGATATGACTCGAGGGCAATTAGAATATACAACACATGTGATCATATTTGATACACAAAAATAAAATTACAATAAATAATATTATATAAAAGTTAATGAGACCACTAATTTTTTATTAAAATATTTTTTAATATTATTTTATATTTATCAACTAGTATAATAACTAATTTATCAAACACTCAAATCAACTTATCATCTATCAGTCATCAACTATAAATTATCAATCATCAACTAATAGCACATTCTCGTACATTCTTGTTCGAGTAATAGTGACTATGTGCTTAGTAAATAACCATGAAATACAAATAATTGTGAGTCATATCTTATTAACAAAAAAAAATAGTTGAGAAATAAAGAGAAATTTAATAAAAAAATAGAAATTAAAAAGTATATAAGAGGACTACTTTGATATGTTATATTAATAGTACATTCTCATCCAAATAACGATGATAGTGTGCTTAGTAAGTAATCATGTGATACAAAGAATTACAAGTCATATCCTATCAACAATAAAATAATTAGAGAATTTCTTCACCCACCTAGTGAGTTTCTTCTCCACCCCTAGTAGAAATTTAAAAAATGCCTCCCAGTTTCGTAAGTGCACTTACGAATTCATCTCAGAGGTGAACTTTGCAAGTGCACTTACAAAATAAACCATTTTTTTTTAAATAAGGTGAATTCGCAAGTGCACTTGCGAACTCACCTTATTTTTTAAAAAAATCAAGTGAATTCGCAAGTGCACTTGCAAATTCACCTTATTTTGGGAATGCGTAAGTGTACTTACGAAATCTGCGTGTTGTTTTAGAAAAAACACACAGAATAACCCCCGGTGCCCATACATTTCAAAACACCCGAATTTCAAGCTTTCTACTCCAAACCCTAACATTTCTACATCTTCAAACTCACTTCATTCAAGTTCATCTTCTCATTTAACACATTTCAACTCCTCCAAGCTCAAATTTGTGTAAGTTTCCTTCACCTTTTTTTATTCAAATAGTAAATTTTTATAAGATTATTAGGTTAGGTTGTAGAAATTAAATAGTATATGAAGTAATAGAGTAATAGTAGGTAAATGTAGTTTTTTTGGATGGAAAAATATGAATTTTGGGTGTTTTGGGACTGATTTTCCAGGGTTTGAAACTTTTTGGACGAAGGGGTTTCGCAAGTGTATCTGCGAAGTGACCTTGGAGGGACTTTGCAAGTGCAATTGCAAATTTACCCAAGATGGGTGAATTCGCAAGTGTACTTGCGAATTGCTGCCTGAGTTATTTTTAAGTTAGTAACCTAACAATTGTGATGGTTTATTTCAAGAAAGTGACAGAGAACCAAAACCAGATGGCGCAGTTGAGACATGGCTGGCAATGCCAAACTGCGTCGGCTCGTCGAGAGTGAGATAAAAGGGCAAGGGTACAAAGGGCACAACTAGAGATAGCTTCACCTTCCACATCATCACGGAAGAGTCATATCCATGAGGCGTCTACCTCTGGTGTACATGAGGAGCAGGTACTAGAGGTAGAGGTATCAGAGAAGGAGGCCCAAGATGTTCAGGTAGAGGACGCCGAAAACATTGAGGTCCCCGACGATGATGTTGAGGAACCTGCAGAGGCGGAGGATGAGGGTTATCTAGGAGGGCCATATGACACATCCCTCCTAATTTATTATCAGGATCACGTTGCTCGTTATGTATGGGGTGGACATGTATTTTTTTGGTTCCTCTTGAGTCATTTCGTATTATAATTTTTATTGAAAAATACAGTTCCTATTGATTTATATTCATTGAATTTTTATGTTTCAGGAAAGGAGGGATTTAAAACATGTCAACCACTCCCGTAAAAATTTTGATCTCTATATTCCACAGGCTTAGTGGTTCCACAGTGCTGTCATCGGATCCGATCTTGCCAGATTATTTGGTACTGGTTACAATACCATTAGCACCGGCATGCAGGGTGCTTTTGCTGAGACGTGGCATAAGGGGATGTCATCTTTCTACTTATGTTTTTGTTGATGCAGAGCTGGATTATATTATACTTTCATCGCATCCATGGTTACACCAAAGATTTCGACTATCAGGCCTTCATGCCAAGGGCTGCCACGTTTATTCTGAACAGAGGCAACCAAAATGTGCATCCTTGTCGGGTGTTCCTTGATCGCACCAACTTGACGACATTAACTGAACATCGTTTGCAGACTACGGGGAGGTTGTTGCATTGGATATCATCTTGTTATATCTCTGGATGGCTAACTTGTGGGTTGAACATGATGGTCAAGTATCTGCCCGAGCGGTGTATGCGCCAGTTTGTCTTTGTGCAGATGATACCTAGATCTCTTTTTCAGGATGCTCCCGACACCATGATACGGAGGAATCTCGACGACGTCTTCCGGGATTGGGAGAATCATCTCATACCAAATGAGTATCGAATGATGCAGACATCCCAGATGTGGCATTGTGTAGAGGGGTACGCGACATAGTTCTTTAGAGTGTCACACTCTTTCATGACACCGGGTAGTTTTGGACGTCCACCGAGGCCAGCACGTGAGGAGCTCCTAGAGAACGAGAAGGCCGAGGATGACCATGTCATTGATCTAGTGCCTATTTGTCAATGTATCCGCCAGCTTGGACGGGAGTCGTTGGATGCAGGGATTATGTGTGAGGGTGGTGACCAGGTCGTTGTCGTAATGTAGAGGATCGTCGTCGAGGCAAAGCGTGCAGCGGATTACCGCCGACAGAGGGGCGCAAGGGGTTTGGATTAGGCATACACAGTCGCCTTATGTTTTGTTATTTGATTTTGTAATAATTTGATCGCACTTACTTTTGGAACAATTTATGTAATTTGATATTTCTGACAATTTTTCTCCCATCACATAATAATATTTACATGCTTTGTGTATATATAATGCTCCTTATTTGAATTTCTGAAATCGGAAATATAATGTGACTTATAGCGAAAATCATTGTAGTTTTAAACATAGTTTAACACGTTCAGAAAAGGTTTCATAAGTGCCCTTATGTTGTCTTTGCCCTTAATAAAGACAGTGCCCCTGGTCCGAATGGCTTCTGCGCCTCGTTTTATCACGCTTACTGGGACATAGTCAAGGTTGACGTTTCAAATGTTGTTCTCCAATTCTTCAACAGTGGGTGGATTATGCCCAGATGTAATTCTAACACCATTGTTCTCATTCCGAAGACCAAAAGAGTTGTCTCAATGGAAAACTTTTGCCCTATAGCAGTTTCAAATTTTAAATACAAATTTATTTCCAAGATTATTGCGGATAGGCTCTCTGCTATTATGCCAATTCTAATTTCCTCCAAGCAAAGGGGTTTTATTCACGGTCGTCGCATCCATGATTGCGTAGGGTTAGCCTTTGAAGCCTTTAACTTGCTGGACTCTAAAATTTGGTGCGGTAATGTGGCTCTGAAAGTTGATATTTCGAAGGCCTTCGATACTCTCAATTGGGATTTTCTTTTCAAGGTCCTGCATAGATTTAGTTTTAACAACAAATTTTTCCAATGGATAAGCTACATTATCCATTCTTCTTACATGTCCATCAATATCAACGACAACTTTCATGGTTATTTTGGTTGTTCTCGTGGAGTTCGTCAAGGGATCCTTTATCTTCGCTCCTTTTTTGTCTTGCAGAAGAGATTTTTAATAGGAAAATTCATCAACTTGTTGCAACTGGCCAACTCGATATCATTAAGGGTCCGGGGAATATCATAGTTCCCTCCCACATCCTCTATGCATATGATGTTCTTATTTTTTATGCGGGGAAAATTTCTAACTTGAATTTGCTCAGATCTACTTTTGAGGAGTACGCGTTCGCTACGGACCAAAGGGTTAACTGTAACAAATCCTTCATTTTCGATGGTGTTATGTCCTCCTCCAAGATCAACATTCTTGCTCGCCATTCTGGTTTTAGAAAAGGTTTAGCTCCCTTCCTTTACCTTGGTGTTCCCATAGTTAAAGGCAAGCCTAAGAGATTCCATTTGCAACCTATAGTCGATAAAATCATCAACAAACTCGCTGCTTAGAAAGGAGTTTATTATCATATGTTGGTCGTATCAAGTTGGTTAGGTCTTCCATCCTGAGTTTGCTTACGCATAATATTGTTTATTCTTGGCCTCTTTCCCTTATTAGGAATCTTGAGCGCTCGTTGAAACGTTTCATTTGGAGTGAGGATGTTTCTAAAAACAAGGTTATCACTGTTGCTTGGAAGAATTTGTGCAAACGCTTTTAGGAAGGAGGGCTTGGTCTCCGTTCTCTCATCTCGTTAAATGAAGCTTCAAATTTGAAGCTAGGTTGGGACATTCTTACTTCTGATGAATCTTGGGTTGTCCTTCTCAGGACCAAAATTTTCAGGAATAACAATCTTATTCGCCATCACATTTTTTAGTCCTTGTGGTCTAGCATCAATGCTAAAATATGTATTGCTCTTGATAACTCTTCTTGGTGTCTTGGGAACAACACTTCTATCAGTCTGTGATATGAATTCTGGTGTGGTTCCCCTTTGTCTCTCGATTTTGATTGTGCGTTTTTGCTTTCTGATCAGCCTGTCGGTGATATCATTTCTAACGGTAATTGGGACTTCTCTAAGGCCAATACCCAAATTCCTTTATCTATTCAATCTCGCATCACCAACTGCCATATTCCCTTCGACCTTCATCCAGATAAAAGAGTCTGGAATTTGGCTATCTCAGGTGACCTGTCCCTTAAGCTCTCTTTTGATTTCAAGTGGTCTAGAGGTCCTCCCGTTGGTTGGTGGAAATGGGTTTGGTCCAAATCTATATCGTCGTCGAAGTCTTTTATGGTGTGACGCCTCTTACACAGCAAACTCCCCACCGATGAGCACTGGAAAAAGAGGAAATTTATGTTTCCCTCTAAGTGTGATCTCTGTAACTCAGCGGAGGAAACATCGATGCATCTTTTTTTGCTTGTCCTTACGCCTCCCAGCTGTGGAACTGGTTCCGCAACATCATCAATTCTAACTATTCCTTCAATGATTGGAACGATATTTGGCATTTTTGTGGGCATAACATAGTTGATCCCTGCAAGCTCGTTTATAATGTGGCGATTATTTTCATATTCAATTCCATTTGGCTGGCCAGAAACTCCGTCAAGTACAAAGGCAAATTTCTTCATTTACATTCTTCTATCTCCTCTATTTTGGTCGCGGTCTCTCTTGCTGGAAGTTCCTTCCCAGTTTCCTCTCATTTGAGCATTAGCGATTTCGTCATTCTCAAGAAGTTCAAAGTTTCCATTCGTCCTCCGAAAGCTCCTAACATATTTGAAGTCATTTGAAGTCCTCCACCGCAAAATTGGATTAAATTTAATCGTGATGGGTCAGTTGTCTTGAGTTTCGGTCTCTCGACTTGTGGTGGCATTGCTAGAAATTTTGATGGTGCTTTCTTGGGTAACTTTGTTGTTCCGCTTGGTTCGTATAGTTCTCTCATTGTCGAACTCTCGGGTGCTATGTTTGCAATTGAGTTCGCTCATGAAAAGAACTGGCCGAATGTTTGGTTAGAGACTGATTCTACGATAATTGTCAAAGCTTTTTCTCCTTCTTATGTCATGCCTTGGCAGATTAGGAATAGATGGTATAATTGTATAAATTTAATTTCTAACTGTAATTTTGTGGTGTCTCACATCTTTAGAGAAGGAAATCGTTGTTGTGACGCCCTAGCTAACTTAGGTCTTAGTCTCACTGATTCCATTCTTTTTTCCTGATATTCCCTCTTTTTTAAGGGCAAATTTTATAAAGAATAAATTTGGTCTATGTTTCTTTAGGTTTGTTTCTTACTAAGAGGATCTTGACCTAATCTCGCCGACTCTTTTGTCCTATTTTCTTTTTTATATATATTAAACCCTTATTAAAAAGAACTTTAAGTTTAAGGAAAATGTGAATCTAGAAATTTAATAGATAAATTTGTATAGCCATGTGTTTAGTAAGCAACCGTGGGCTATAGAGAATTACTATTCATGTCCTATAAAATATAATAATTATAAGTAATAAAGGAAGAAATTCAATAAAAAAGTTTTTAAAAAAATATAAGATAATTATTTTGGTTTTTGAGAATTAATAGCGCATTCTTATCTCAAAAGTAGTGACTATGTGTTTAGCAAGCAACCATAAGATACACATAATTAAGAGCCATATTTTTCCAAAAATAAAAAATAAAAAAAATAAGAGCCATATCCTATTTATTAAAAAGTAATAATGAAAAATAATGAAAGAAATTCAATAAAAAATAGAAATAGAAAAATATATAGTACGAATTCCCTTTTAAGTAATTTCCAAATAACACTTTATGTACTTTTTATTTTAATTTAAAATTATACTGAGTTGTTTATATTATTTTCCATTAATTAAAGAAATTTGGCAAAATAAATATAAAATCATATATTATTTTAATTTTAACTATTATTGCGATTAATTATATAAATAATTTATGGTAATTTATTTTTTAAGCTTTATGAATAAATAAGTCATATTCTATCTATCTACTTAATTTAAATCAAAAGATTATAATCTTTGATACAAATTTTAAATCTAATTGTTACGTGGCATCATATTAGAATACTAATGCTTATGTGGTATCATATTAAAATTTGGAATTTTTATCATTTTCTTTTTACTAGTAAGAAACCGGTACTATTGGACGGGTCCCCTCTGAATTCGGATTAAATGTATATCAAACCATCATTTATAAAGTTTAAATTCATTAACATTCACATAGTCACAAAATGTATTTAGAATATACATAAAAAGGACAACCGTGAATTCATTTCATGTATTCAGTTATATGGTTAACATTCATATACTTATAATGTATAATCATTTCTCAAATTTGAATTTCTTCGTTTATAAAAATAATTGAAACTTATCCCCGTTTATAAAAATAATTGTATCAATATAACTAATTATAAAATTAAATGTTTTATAAATATTTAATAATTTATATTATAATATGAATTTAAATAAAAATTATATCATACCATAAATTTATATAAAATAATTGTAAATTATTCTCGCCTATAAAATTATTATAATTTTTTTCTATTTATAAGCATCTAGAACGCGTGTGTCCATTTATAAAAATATAGGAAACTTATTCTTATTTATACAAATAATTATAGAAATAGTTGAGTTTATTATATTTATAAAATTATTTGTAACTTATTCCGGTTTACTAAAACAATTGTAACTTATTCAATTTATAAATATGAATGAATCAATAAGTTTTCGCCTTTTATCATTATTTTTTCATGATTATAATTTATCATTAAATATTTATAACTACCATTTAATTTTTTTTATCATGATTACACTTATAAAGTTAATTTGAAAAGATTCTGATATGTTTTAGTTATTTCAAAAATTTAAAAATTTTGCAAATTCTCAATTGATTTTATTTTGTTTTATTAACTTTTCTATAAAAATCTAAATAATTTTAAAAGATATTTTATTTCAAATAACGATCTAACTAATTACTAAATAATTTTTATTCTTGTGTTTTTAGAATGACAAATTAAATATTTAACTTTGGAATAAAAAATGATATAATGTGTAATAAAAAGGGTATTTGTGGGTTTTACAAATATTTTAGTCCTTATGTTTAAAATTTTACTAAAAATTAGTGATTTTTTAAATATTTATTTAATTCTTATTATATCATATTTATAATTTTTACAAACATATCATATATGACAAATGTCCGTCAAATTTCAGTTCTAAATCAATATTTACATTTCATGGTATGTTGAAATAAGTTATGTACTTTATATTTGTTAGAAGGCTAAATTACACTTTTGGTCCCCCTATTTTGGTGTTTTCACGATTTAGGTCCCTCCATTTTATTTTTAAACACTTTTGGTCCCCCATCCCCACTTTGGCTCCAAAAAGTCTATGTATCATTTGTTATTAACAGGTAGCATGCAATTATTTTACATGTCATTTACAGGTGGCATGCAATTATTTTACATGTCATTTACATGTGGCATCCAAAAAACACACTCCTTCTTCCTCAACGCTCTTTTTTCCTTCTTTCCAGAATCTCTTCGTTTCCTCACTCGTTCTTCTTCCCTTTCCGCACTCATGAAGATTTACGATTCCAGGTTTGTATCATCAGAAATTTCCCTTCCTCACTCCTTCTTCTTCCCTTTCCTCACTCGTTCCTAATTTTCTAGAAGCCCTAATGTTCACTGTTTGTTGCATTTGATTTCACAAACATACATGTCTTCATTTACGTCTAAGGAGGATGAGAAGTTTCATTTCAGGTATGTAGCGATTTTATCTAGCTATGTATTTTGAGATGTTGAAGTTTAGTAAAGCGTTGATATGAGATATTGCATTGTTTTTTATACTTAATAGGCCAGCTGATATAACTGAAGTTAGGTTAAAGATTAATCATGGGGGGTACTTTGTCATTATCCTTGCAAAGTATATGTTAATGGAAAGGTAGAAGAACTGGAATGGGAATTTAATGTGGATTTCATGTGTTACATGGACTTTATGAAGTTGTCAAGGAGTTGGGTTATGTAAGAATCAAGGGCATGTGGTATTATCACCCGAAATTATCACTTGTGCGTGGGCTGAGACCTCTCAACAATGATGCAAATGTTCTGAAATTCGGTGAAGATATGAAAGGATACGATTTGGGTAATATCTATGTTGAACATGTCGTAGATGAACCGAAAGTTCTAACAGAAGAAGAGTATAAACAGTATACAGAACCTGTACAAACCCCAATTGAGATCGAATCAGATGATGAAGCAGATATGGCTAACAACGAAGAAGAGAATGCAGAAGAGAGGGAAGAAGTAACTGTGGAAGAAAGGGAAGAAGAGAATGAAGAAGAGAGGGAGGAAGCAGAAGAGAGGGAATAAGTAACTATGGAAGAGAGGGAAGAAGAGAATGCAAAAGAGAGGGAAGAAGTAACTATGGCTAACAACGAAGAAGAGAATGTAGAAGAGAGGGAAGAAGTAAATGTGGCTAATAACGAAGAAGAGAATGCAGAAGAGAGGGAAGAAGTAAATATGGAAGAGAGGGAAAAAGAGAATGCAGAAGAGAGGGAAGAAGTAAATGAAGAAGATATGGAAGAAGAGAATGCAGAAGCGGGGAAAGAAGTAAATGAAGAAGATATAGAAGAAGAGAATGCAGAAGAGAGGGAAGAGGTAAATGAAGAAGATATGGAAGAGGTAAATGAGGAAGACAGTGAAGAAGTGGTAATGGAAGAGAGGGAAGAAGTAATTGAGGATGGGATGGAAGAAGTGAATATGGAAGATAGGGAAGAAGTTATTGAGGATGAGAGTGAGGAAGATGAAGATTATGTGCAAGTGGAAGATGAAGATTTGGGGGATAGTGAATTTGATGGCTTAGTTGAAGAGGATTGGGACTGGACATATGAGGTACCAAGCCACACATTTACGCAAGAAAAAAACGATGCAACCCAGGTATATGCAAGCCAAGAACCAACCAAAGCAACTGATTTTGAAGAAGCACATAATGTAGACTCAGATGTCCTTGATACTCCCCCAGGAAGTGAAGATGATGGTTAAGAATTTAATTATCCCAAGTTTAAAATGTCGGATTGTGGTGATCAAGTAAGATTCGAGCTCGGGATGAGATTTTCCTCAAAGGGTCTTATTAGAGATGCAGTAAAGTCTTTTGCAATGGAAAAGATTAAAAACTTACATATCAAGAAAAATGATAGCAAACGAGTTGTTGTAAGGTGTGACATGAATTGTCCATTTTACATGAGATTTAGTAAACGGGTAGGGAATGAATACTGGCAGTTGGTGAGCTTTACTGATGACCATACTTGTCACAGGACTGCTAAGAATAGGCAAGCTACAACAGAATGTCTTGCGAAGAAGTTCATACCACTACTAAGACATACTCCTGAAATGAGGCCCAAGGGTTTAATTGTAGAGGCACTTGAAAATTGGGGTGTGAAATTGTCCTCAGCTCAAGCATATAGGGCCAAAACTAGAGCATTGGAACTACTACAAGGTGCTATGACTGAGCAATACGTGTATTTGAGAAGTTATGGCGAGGAGCTAATAAGGTCTAATCCTAATTCTACAGTGATCATTAAATGTGGTATGTCTGAACAAGGACCTGTTTTTGAGAGGATATTTGTATGCCTGGAGGCGTGTAAAGCTGCATTTGCATACACTTGTAGGCCTTTGATTGGTCTTGATGCTTGTTTCTTGAAGGGTGAGTATGGTGGTCAGTTAATTGCAGCAATGGGAAATGATTAGATTTATCCAATTTCTTATGTTATGGTGGAATCTGAGACAAGAGACTCGTGGAAATGGTTCCTTAATCTATTATTAGAGGATCTGAATAGTATTTTGCCAAGATCATATGGATTCATTTCAGACCAACAGAAGGTGATTTCATATTTACATATTTACTTACATATTATGGTATACAATACTAACATTATTATGTTTTGATAGGGCCTGGTACCAGCTATTGCTGATTTGGGACCGAATGTTGAACACAGGTTGTGCGTTCGACATTTATATGGAAATTGGAAGAAGAAGTATCCTGGGGAAGTCATGAAAGAATTGTTTTGGGAAGCGGCTAGGGAAATTGTAGTTCCAGATTGGGAAAGAGCCATGTTAAAAATTAAAGCTAAAATGAACATGCTTGGAAAGACATGAAGGACATTCCCCCATTCATGTGGACCAGGTCTGCATATCGAATTGAAAGTCACTATGATTTGCAGGTTAATAATATGTGTGAGTCGTTCAACAACGCCATCTTGGAGTATAGGGACAAGCCCATTATAACTTTACTAGAAGGTTTAAAGCACTACATTACCACAAGGATAGTGAAGCAAAAGAATCTCATGAGTCGATTCAGAGGCTCAATTTGTCCCAAGGTGGAACAAACAATTAAAAGGCTAAAGAGGGAATCTGGGGGTTGGGCACCAACATGGCACGAAGATGATGCACTGAATATCTTTAGTGTGTCCAATGGTCAAGACACTTTCGAGGTGAACTTGCAGAAATTCCATTGCGCTTGTCGTAAATGGGCCCTGACTGGCATTCCATGTGTGCATGTTGTTGCTTGTATTTTACACAACAAGGCTGACATATTCCCATTTGTGTCTAAATATTATAGGTAATTATTTATGCAACAGTTATGTTACTGCATATTGTATATTATGCATACCATTAACTTACAGTTAAGTTACTGCATATTGTGCAGGAAATCAAGCTTCATGGCAACTTACTCTTATATAGTGTTGTCATCCAATGGCCCCAGACTCTAGCCTGTAAGTAATGGAGAAATGATTAATCCACCGATTATGAGAAGGGCACCGGGCAGACCCCAAAAGAAAAGAAACAGGGCTAATGATGAACCAACTTCCAGCAAAGTACTACCAAGACTTTTGACCACTGTCAAATGTAAAAAATGTGGCACTTTGGGACATAACTCAAGGACTTGCAAAGGGAAAACATCGGCGGATCGAAAATTACCAAAAGGTAGCAACAAGGCAAGGAAGCAAAGGAAGATAAATGAATCACCAACTGTGTTGACACAATGCTCACAAGCTCCAGAAACACAAGAATGAAAAACTATAATTTTTTTTGGTTGAATCCACATTTTGTGTAATGGATCACATGTAATATTTATGAATCCATATTCTGTTTTGCTACTTTGCACTTAGTTTATGTATAATGCTTTGCTAGTCTTTTGTCATGTGAACTTAATGTTAAAGCCATAACCATATTCTGTTTATCCAAATTTTGACAGTATTATGTTATATTCTGTTTATACATAACCAAATTATGACATATGACAATTATATGACAATGGACCAAATTGTATGAACTGAAAGGATCAGATTATATGATAGTATTCCTTATTCAACATAAACAAATTATATGAACTAAAGGACCAAATTATATGAACTGAAAATTATTCAACAGACTGCATAACCAAATTATATTATATACTCAACATTCTCTAATTACCAAATTAGATCATAGTTTGAACATTACATCAAAATCTCTATGATTACAACATCAAAATCATTACATAAAATTATTCAACAACGTCCCTCCAAAATGATTATAATTAGTGACATCCTCCCTTCAAGTTTCTTGTAAGCAATATGTCAATCAAAATCCAAGAAAAAACTAGGAACGTAACCAAATTCTTTTTGGTTTCAATGTATGAAATTAAGCAGAATTTAAGACGTAAATATTAGGGTTTTCTTGATTATCTTGTATAATCCACATCTATAGAACCTACGCCCTAGATTTTGAGATGTCCATGCAGTAGCCACTGGTTATTCCAAGCCACAGTAACAGACCATCTTTCTCCTCCTAGAATGAGACGAAGAACTTGATACTTGAAACGATTGAGAATCCATAAGCGAATGATTCGATCTCACAAATTAAACAGAATATGAAATTTCTTGAAATTTGAACGAAATAGAAAGAGATTCTGGAAATTGAAGGAAAGAACGAAGGGATACGATAAATTTCTGAGGAAGAAGGAAACGAAGAGATTCTGGAAAGAAGAAAAGAAGAGCGTTGAGGAAGAAAGAGTGTGTTTTTTGGATGCCACCTGTAAATGACATGTAAAATAATTGCATGCCACCTGTTAATAACAAATGACACGTAGACTTTTTTGGAGCCAAAGTGGGGATGGGGGACCAAAAGTGTTTAAAAATAAAATGGAGTGACCTAACTCGTGAAAACACCAAAATAGGGGGACCAAAAGTGTAATTTAGCTTTGTTAGAATAATGAGATATTTGTGTTTATAGTATGACATGAATCTTTCTCATTTATAGATCTTTTAACATTAATGATTAGATTTATTAAACATAAATGATATATTTAAAAATAAGTATTGAAAAAAACAATCAAAAAATTAGAATCTATTTATATAAATAAGATCACAAACAATATACTTAAAAATACTTCATTCTGCAATATAACATAGTAATGTATATCAATAAGATTGCAAAAAGAAAATACAGTAAGATATAATATAAAGATTATTAAAATATATATAAAGATCGTTGAGGTTAAATAATATTATGTTCTTGACTAAACAAACTATGAGAGATTACTCAAAAAAAAATTATTAATTTAAAAAATGCAAAATTATTACAATTTATTATAAATCTTAAATTATAGAAAAATAAAATATATTAATAATATATCTATTATAATTAATTAAAATTATAGTTGTTGTTGTTTTTACTTTTTATGAAATAGAAAATGTTCATAATACTATATACATTTGAAATAAAATAAACATGTATCCTTTCAAACATTTTCCCAAATCTTCATAAAATAATAATAAAATATTATTTCAAGTTATCTGTAAATTAATTATATGATATAAATTTATTTTAAATATTAATTCAAGATTGTATATACAATAATAAATTATATAAAAAATTAATACAATATGTTTTATACAAATAAATAAATCTACTATAATAAAAGGACTAAAAAAAACTCACATATTTTAATTTAATACACATGAGATATAAAATATAAAATATAGTCAAATATTTGTAGAAAATACACAAAATTAAAATACAATTCTTTTATCCAGTAGACTAATAGCTAGAATTTCAATTGTTAAAAGATAAATAAGTTAAATATTGCAAATCAATTTTAAAATATTAGTTCACTTTTAACCCGAAATAAATTTATATAACCAATTCATCCAAAATCAATTTTCTATCTTGTCACTCCTGAAAGACACCAATTCTCAAAAGACCAAGACTAAATCTCAAGAATCCTTCAATAACATACTTAAATTTCAACTTCCATCCAAACTTATCACTTCAAATTCACATACAAAAATACACATCTTATGTAGGTAAAGAATACACATCTTATGTAGGTAAAAATCACACTAATGACAAATTATTGGCCCAATTGAGTTATTAGCTTCATGTAGTCATGAGGTTTATTAGCTTCATGTAACAAATTTCAAACAAACTGGTATGATAAATTTGAGACATTCATGGCACATGAATTTCTACCTACTTCAGCATCTATTTTCTATTTTATGAGATATTGTTTGAGACCATTTGTCTCAAACATGTAGTATTCATCAACATGATATAAATACAAATATTAATAAATGACCATACAAATATTTATCAAATAGAAACCATTGATAGTTTGTGGATTAAAAAAACAGAGTGGTGAAAATTATAGAGAAAATAAATGGAGAAGAAGTGAATCCGCACACAAACCATCACATCATGAAGCAACTCCGATTGGCACCATCACATCATGAAGCAACTCCGATTGGCTTTCTCCCTGGTGTACCTCGACAATAACAACCAATAAAGCTGGAACACCAGCCACAATGCTCCTGGACACACCTTTAATCAACTGTGTGCTTACGAACTAACTTATTAATTTCACCTATAACATCCTAAAATTCAACGTTGTTACTGTAGCAATGCAAATAAAAACAAAAAAAAAGAATTCTACATCAGTTTTAGAAATGGAAGATGGAGTGACAAAATAATATTGACATGGATTTCGGCCGCAGAGCTTTTAGGGTTCATAAAATTGGCATGTTAGATTGCAGCTACTACTACTTGAGTATTGCCAAATTTAAGATTGGAAAAAGGATGGTTTGGGGCTTGAAGAGATAAGAATCAGATATTTATGGTTGAAATAGAAAATTCCAAAATTTGAAAGGGTGGTATTTTCTTTGGAAGTTGTTGGATTTATGATTGTTCATCAATAGACTTGCATTGGAATTGCAAGTGTTATGCAGCGGAAGGATAACTCAACTCTTCGTTTCAAACGTACATTAAGTAATTAGGGTTAAGTAATAGGGTAATATTAGGGTAGCGTAATGTGGGTTGCAAAATAATAAAATAATTATAAAATACTAACAAAATTTATGAGTGTGCCAACTGAGCATCATTTAATACCAAATCAATATGAAGTGTTTAAAAGTTGATAAGACTGTTTTACCCTTACAATTATTAAAATTAAAGCTTTTAATCAAAAGAATTAGAGTGTCATTACGAGATAGTTTTAAGTTTATATATTTATATTAGATTTATATTAGATTCTTCACACCAACTTCAATTAAATACCATAATTAATAATAAAATTAAAATAATAATAATATAATAATAATAATAATAAACCACACTATTATTAATAATAGAGATTAATTCTATGCACAGTTAGTGTAAAACTTTTGAATAAATAATTAAAATAATTAAAATAAAAATAAATTATAATTTATAATCTAATGGTCATGATTCACTGACGGTGTAAAACTTCTTTACAATTTTAGTGTATTCTAATTAAATTCTTAATAATAATATAATATATAGCTAATATAATAGTATAATCATAATAATAGTATAATAAATGTTGACAGCATAACTGATCTCAGGCCTAGTAATAGTAGCATACTACAAGGCACATACTATAGACCTGTAATAGATAGGATCCTGCAGTGTGTCTGTGCCATGCTTAGTAAGTTTAAGGCTGGAAATCATGGGAGTAGGCACTCCATTGGCTCCACTCAGTTTAGCTCTATCTAATAAGTCCTTGAGATATTTTGTTTGTGACAAAAATAAGGACCCATCCTTAAGATGAGTGGCCTCAATGCCCAAAAAATATCCAAGGGCAACTAACTGTTTGAGAGCAAATTGACCATGCATCTTGGTGACTAGTTCTTGTATGTGGGGTGCAGAATTACCAGTGACAATAATGTCATCTACATAGACTAGCATAACTATAGTGTATGTAGCAGTGACAAGAGTGAAAAGAGAAGGGTCACACCTGCTGGAAACAAACCCAAAACTCTTGAGAGTTGATGTAAGTTTCTCAAACCATGCCCTTGGGGCCTGCTTGAGCCCATAGATGGCTTTATTCAATTTACACACATAGGAGGCAGAAGAATTGTCTTCAAAGCCAGGGGGCTGCACCATATACACTTCTTCTTGAAGTGTGCCATTAAGAAAGGCATTATTCACATCCAACTGTGTGATATGCCATTTCTTGGAGACAACTATAGCGAGGACAACCCTGACTGTTACAGGTTTCACCACAGGGGAAAATGTCTCAGTAAAGTCAAACCTTTATGTTGGTGAGACCCTTTAGCAACAAGTCTAGCCTTGTACTTATTTACTGTGTCATCAGGATTCTGCTTGACCTTAAAAACCCACTTGCATCCAATGGCTTGTCTACTACTAGGCAAAGGAGCAAGAGTCCAGGTATTGTTGTTCACGAGAGCCTTATACTCATCAGTCATAGCTGCCAGCCATTTTGGATCTTTCACTGCAGTCTTGTAATTGGTGGGTTCCAGTTCAGTAAGAAGTAGAGTTAGATGTCTTTTTGGCTGCACTTTACCATCCTTCCTCCTAGTAGTCATCGGACGTGTGTTACGAGGATTTAAAGGTGGCAATGAGGTGTTGACATTAGATTAAGGAGAAGAAGATACATGATCAGAGTTGGTGAGGGGTGATACACTAGGAGCAGAGGAATGGGAAGAACTGGAAGTAGTGAGGGAGTTTCTGCAGTGCTGAGACTTAACACTAGAAGCAAAACTACCACTAGGCACTACAGCTGAAGTGCTCAAAGCACTAGCAGGAAAGACTGAGGATAACTAAGAGAGCATAATAGGGAAAGGTGGAGAGGCAGAGATAGCAGGTATAGAAGTCTCAATAGATGCAGGAGAGATAGCAGCATGAGGAAATCGAGTTTCATTGAAGACAACATCCTTGGAGATATACAATCTTCCATTGGTAGTTAGGCACTTGTAACCTTTATGACTTGAGTAATAACCCAAGAAGATGCACTCCTGGGAGTGAAAGTTAAACTTGTTTGCTGAATATGGCCGAAGGTGAGGGTAACAGGCACAACCAAATGCCTTAAGACCCTTATAATCAGGGAGCAAGCCATATAACATGAAGTAGGGGGACTTCATGTCCAAAAGAGTAGTAGGCATTCTATTAATCAAATACGCTGCAGTAAGGCAAGCATGGTCCCAATACTGCAGTGGCAGACATGCTTGAGAGAGTAAAGTTAAGCCAGTTTCAACAACATGGCGATGTTTGTGATCAACTATGCCATTTTGATGGTGTGTATGAGGGCAAGCAAGCCTGTGAGCAATGCCCTTGGTGAGAAAAACTTTGGTGAGAGGTTGGAACTCTCCTCCACCATCAGTTTGGACTACTTTAACAATAGTTCTAAATTGCACTTCAATAGTTGTGAAGAAGTGTGTGATGGTGAACAGAACATCAGATTTCAGTCTAAGAGGGAATACCCACGTATATTTAGAAAAGGCATCCATACAAGTCAAGAGATATTTATAACCACAAGTTGAAGTCATAGGAGCAGGTCCCCATACATCCATAAACAACAAATCAAAGGCCTTATTGTGAGCAGTGTGTGAAGGTGTACTAGGCAGTCTATAAACTTTGCCAAGACATCAAGGAACACAAAAATCTAGAGGGGACTTCTGAGGCACAGGCACATTGCAGAGCTGTAGAGTAGTTTTGAGCACTTCATGGTGAGGGTGCCCCAGTCGGTTATGCCATAAGATGTAGGGAGATAAACTCAGAGGTGTGACTGTAGATGATGGCTCCTTGGTGAGACTGTTTATTGAAGGCAATGGAAGTAGAGAACTGAAGGAGTATAATCCATCTTTATTCACCACTCCTTGAAGAACCACTTCAGACTTGGCCTGTGTTTTGACAAAGCATTTGTCAACATGAAACTCAAAGAATATTGCATTGTCCCTAGCAAACTGGCGAACTGACATCAGATTCTTAGTGATAGCTGGCACCAGAAGTAAATTGTTCAGTGTAAGTGTGGTGTAACTGTGCTGTAGTGAAGCAAACCTAGATGAGCCTATAGAGGTGATAGGTAAACATTGGCCATTGCCAAGAAATACTTGATTAGTACCGGGTAAAGCCATACTCTTAGAGAGATAATCAACATTGTTGGTTACATGATGAGTTGCTCCAGAGTCAGGATACCATGCTTGTGAGAGTTGTGCAGTAGCAGCACTGTTAGCATCTGTTCATGCACCTACAAAATAAGCTTGAGTAGGATAAGCAGGTTTAGCAACAAAGCCAAGATAAGGCAGGTGCAAGCCACTGATTAGGATTAGGAGTGGTTCATTGGTAAGCAGCTGATGCAACATTCATAGCAGGAACTTATGGAGTTAGAGTCCACTGATTCCACGGCTGATATTGAGGGCGCTGCATTGGAGTTTGTGGCCACATGTTAGGCATTATAGAGGTATGCCTTTGGTAGCAGGTACTGACATCATGTCCAGGCTTGAAGCAGATTTGGCATTGGACTTTGATGCGACCACCAAATCTATCGCCTCTGCCCCTGTAGGAGCCACGACCACCACGAAAACCACCACGGGAGTCACCATAACCAGACATAGCAACATAGGGAGTTTGAGCCACCGTATCATGAGGAGCTTGACCAGCATCAACGAGTGTAGCTGAAGACGGAGTAGCCTGAGCAACGTTAACTGAGACTGGTTCAGCTAGCACATTCTTCTTCGCCTTGTCCAGTTTCGCCTCATGAGAGAGAAGCATTGATTCCTCTTCAATAATCGGACATAGAGTAGGACGATACTGAATAATCGAAGCTAGGGCATGGTACTCTTCAGGGAGGCCATCAAGAATCGCTTCAATCTGGTCACGATGCAAAATCAGATCATCGATGGATTCAAGAACATCAACAATGCGTTGAATGCGAGCAAGATACTCCGCAACCGGCTTCTCACCCTTCATAATCGTCTTGAGCTCCGATCGAAGTTGACGCGACTTCGCGTTGGTGTGCGCAAACATGTACTTGTGAATCTCATCCCAAATCTGGTGAGAATGAACACAACGAACAACACGAGGTAAAATTGAATCAGAGAGCTTCGTTAGAAGCCAGGTGAAGAGTAACAAATCCTGTTTCTCCTAAGTCACATACTCAGGGTTCTTAAGATCATGCGCACGATTAGTATCGGAGAGATACCGCTGAGGAATCGTCGGATTCACCATAAGACGATGCAATTTGTGCGTTCTGATGATCCCTTCAACTTTTTGTTTCCACGAACAAAAGTTATTCTCATCAAGCTTTAACGTTATCTGTTGAGCAAACATTTTGAACGCATTCTTCACATTGAACATCACCGTCACCGGCTTCACAATGGAGGAGTGATCAGAGTCTTCGTCATAATCCATGGTCGGGGATCGAGCTTAAGCTCTGGATACCGTATTAGAAACTGAACAGAGTGAAGATAGTGTAATAGAAAGAAGATGAAGCATAACAGATAGATCAAATTAGTTACACAATGGATAGAGTCAAGCTTATATACCAGTGCTGACTCAACACTAGGTAATTACAATGATACCCTTACTTAAGCTAATCTCTAATTACTCGAATAATTTCAACATATTTTGAATCACCCCTACAAAACAATAACACATCATCAACAAAAGTCAAATGCGTTATGCCTATTTTCTCACATTTTGTGTGGTGATTAAAATTGGGATTTTGCTGCATTTTTTCAAGCATCCTGTTGAGGTACTCCATCATGATCGCCAAAAGTAACGGGGATACCGGATCCCCCTGCCTGATACGCGCCTTCATATCTTTTGTCAGTTGTCCATTAATATTGAAGTTGTAAGAAACTGTTTTCACTGTGGTCATAATCCCGTTTGTGAAAATTCAGGGCAAGCCTATATCTTGCATAACATCTTCTAGAGCCCTCCAGTCCACCATATCATACGCTTTTTAAAGATCTAATTGCATCATACACCTCGGAGTACCACTCTTCCTAGTACAGCCTCTGATAAACTTAAAAGCAAGTATTATATGATTGTGGATGTTCTGTCCCGGCACAAACGCGGCCTGGTTGTGACTAATTACGTCCTGTAAAACTGCTCCCAATCTTGCTGTTAGTATTTTAGAAATTATTTTATAAAAGGTGGTGCAACCTGCGACCGGTCTGTAATCCTTCGCACATTTAGCATCCTCAGTCTTCGGAATCAACGTGACAACAATTCTGTTAAACGGTTTGTAATTCGACCTTTATCGAAGAATTCCAAAACAACTGTTATGACATTTTTCTTTATAATACGCCAAAAAACTTTGAAAAAATTTGCACTTTATCCATCTGCTCCATAAGCTTTCATATCTCCTATACCATGAATAGCATTCTCAATTTCCTTAACAATAACTCTGGTCACTAACTTTTGTCTCTGGTCCATGTTAGTTTGCCTACCTTTTCTCATTACATCAATATTGATATGGTTCTGATTGTGGCTGGTTTGCCCATAAGATTACTATAGAAATTAACAACCTCTTGTTCAATCTAAGACTGTTCCATAGATCTTTTGTAACATTCTCATACCCTCGTATGTTTTGTCTTCATATACGCATGAAAAAAATGCACTGTCATCATCACCCATTTACAACCAGTCGATTTTTGCTTTCTGCATCATATGTTTTTCTTCCATTGTGTTCCAATTAATTACATCCTTTGTGAGCTTATTAACCTCATCCATCTTCTGACTGTCAAATCTGGAGTTAATCAGGTCATTATGTGCATTATGCAACTCTTGTCTAACTTTCACAATTTTCTGCTTAGTATCATTGGCAGGTTTATTTAGCTTCTTCAAATCTGTTTTCAGTCTTTTCAATTTATGCCATAAAATACACATTGGACTTCCTTTTGCCGGCTTGTTCAAGATTTTCTAGACTACTTCCTCAAACCCTTCTAAATCAGCCATGTAATTATTGAATTTGAAGGATCCAATGGGCCTGCTAGCACGATCACAACTCAGATACAATAACAAATGATCTGATACGTTGGGGGAAGGATGTTCGGCACCATTTATGCATTCTATTGAACCAAGTGACATTGGCTAATACTCTGTCAATGCAGGAATAAATGGGATCAACATTCCTTTTATTCGACCATGTGAATAAGTCACCAATGTTGTCCATCTCACTAAGTTCTGAAACATCCATCATATGTTGCAGATCGAAAAACTCTGCTTCAATTAACATTTCTATATATCTTTCCATAAGATTCTTCTTCAATATATATGGCAGTGAGCCAAAATTTGAATTTAGCAGTTACATCATAGATACCACAATGGATATACGACTTGTACTGCTAACATATTTCACATCCACCTTGTTTAAATCCCAATGGATCCAAAGCCTTCCATTTGCATGACAGGGATAATTATGTATGTAATTCCCATTGAGACAAAGATAATTTAAAAAGGCTTTCATTTTAATAACAACTAAAATTATAAATAATACACTACAACTAAGATAATTTAAAAAGTAAAAAAATACTATTAATTACAACTCAATAAAAATTAAAAATAAAAGAAATCAAATAAAAATAAAATTATTTACTATTTTATTCATATTTTATATATATAAAAACTTAATTAGTTTTTCAAAATATTAAATACAAATCATAAATGAAAAAATATAATTTTTTTTATTTAAATAACTAATTATGATAAAAATAACTTTTCACTTTGTTTATAAAAATCATAATAATATTATGTCTCTATTTTATTTAGTGACTAAATCAAATATTTAATTTTATACAAACAAAATAGTTATAAAACAATAAAAATATTATTTATTTATATAAGTTAGTACAATAATTTATCAAATTCAAATTAGCAAATTTATGTTTAACTTAATATTACTTTTTATATTTCTATTTCTATTCCAATACCAATTATAAATTAGAAAAATAAATCTTATAAAAATATTTACATTCTCTTTACAATTATTAAGGGTATCTACTTAAATAAAAATACAAATAATAAAACTCTAGATGGAATATATATAAATTTAGAATTTAATTATTTTTTATTCATAAATTTATAGTGGATTAATTTTTAGTTTTTTATAATAAATATAATGAAAAATTTGACATTAAAAATTCAATAGGACACTCTTAAATTTCTAACTTTGTGCACTAAATATTCAATAAAAAATCTTTATTTTCTAATACTTTTGAATGTAGTTCTTGATATATCTCAATTATAATATAGACAAATACAATTAATTTTTTATAATTTATTATGATAATAGAATATTTTAAAAAATATTTAAATTTAGTTATTATATAAACTAAAATAGAACAAATTGTTATTATAAAAACCTAGCTAGAAAAAAGTATTAAAAAATTTATACTTGAGATTGAGGTATTTTTATACTTAAATAAAATAATAATTTAGAGCATATATACCGCAATCAATTTTTTCATAGACAAGTATATGTTGTCATATCAATGGTTACTTCAAGAAAATTGTTGAAAATATTGATGACTAATGATAAATGTGAAGTTATAGATATAACATCAAATACAGTTTACAAAGAAGTATTTGATAATATTAATTTAATTAATTTTTCTATATTTCAATTTATATATTTTCAATTATCATAGTAAATTATTTTTAATTTATTGTCTTTCACAATAAATAACTTACATAATCTAAATAGTTTGTAAAATAATTTTTTTATTACGGTCTATAAACTAATTTTATATACAAATAAATATTTAAATATCAATTATTATAAATAAATTATAAATTTATTTCTAATATATCAATACGAAGCACTAAAAACCGTTAGTGATTTAATAAAATATAAAACACTACTTATTTCAATAGACGAAATTAATGCGCTTAGTAAGCAACCTTGCTATACTGTGAACTATGAGATATCTTCTTGCATTAAACAAAACAAGAATAATAAAATATAAGGCGGAAAATAGAAAAGTACTATATAACATAAATATCTTTTTAAGTCATTTCCAAATAACACTTTATGTCCCTTTTAGTTTTTAATTAAAATTATAACATATTGTTTATAATATTTTTCATTAATTAATGAATTCAGTCAAATTAAAATAAAAAATCAAATATCATTTATAATCCTAACCTTTATTGTGATTCTTTTTATACAAATAACAATTCATTACGATTTTATTAGCTTTATGAATAAATAAATATTAAAATAATCTATATTCAAAAACATTGATTACAACTTACTAATTATAAGAAGGGAAAGAATAAAAGGGTATTATTTCAAACAGGTTTGCTATGTTGATATTGGGTTCTTACATTTCTGGTATAATCGTATATACTGTTCACATATTTAATAGTGAATAGGTTTTTTTTTAAAATAAAATAATATTATTTTATAAAAGAAGTATTTATAAAAAAATTATTTTAAAAAATTACTTTATAATACAAATATATGATTGTATCATTATTAAATTTATAATTATATTAACTACAAAAATGTGTGTGATAATCAATTATTTTACTTATAATTTATTAATCATATTTAGTATTTCATTAACCAATAAAATACATAGTATTAATCTTCTGATACTAAACTCTAAATGTATTAATCTATTTGTAAATTTTATGAACCAACTTTATTTTATTATTTAATATTTTTTTATGTTTGAGAATTCATTAACGAAGTTATGAACAGTATTAATCAATTTTATATAAATTATTAACCAAAATGTAAACGATATACATATTAATATTTTTATGTCAAAATATATATTAATCAAACTTTAAACTTTATTAATTAAATTTTAATATTTAATTAATCAAAACAACTTTTTAAAATATAAAAAAATTAAAAAAAATTAAAAATAATATTGTTAACATATTTGTGAACAGTATAATGACTATAGATGTAATAAATTGATGTCAGCATTTTTGTATTTCAAATTTCAATCCCATAGACTCACTAGCTGTCATGTAATTTTGCTTTATGTTGATAGGCAAATTTAGTTTCCTAATAAAATCTAATAGTAAAAATTATGACAAGATTTATTGCTTTATTCTCCTTATTTTGACCAGGGTTTTGTCAAATATTCTGTCAAAAAAGAAGAAGACCAAGTTCAATTAAATTTTAACCAATTGGTAAATTTTGGTAATTACAATCTTACAAAAAAATATTTTTTTAAGCTATATAAAAATATTATATATGATATACGTAAATGATACAAATAGTATTCATATTTTTATATTTTAAATAACAGTTTTATTTTAAATATTCTAATTTTAATAAGTTTTTAATTTTTAGATTATGTAAATTAGCAAAATCCCGATGTGTCCGCACAAATAAATTTATTTAATATAATATGGATTTTATTTAGATATATATGTAAACTTAAAATGAATTATTTAATTATTAAATAATAATAATAATAATAATAATAATAATAATAATATAAATTCAACTGTATTAAATAATTATACAAAAATAAAAAAAGATTGGGTAAAATGGAGAAAGAAAGAAAAAATAAAATTTTAATATTTGAAAATAAAAAATATCCGTCTCAAATAATATAACTATTAATTAAAATAAAATAAATATTTTTATAATAAAGACTAGTAAGAAAAAAAGAAATTTGAAAATTTGAAAATAAGAATAAGTATTTTGATGATAGTGATCCGTGAAAAGAAAAAAGAAAATTTGACATTTTCAAATAAGAATTTTGTATCTCAAATAAAAGAACATTTTAATTAAAACACAATAAGTATTTTGTTAATAGTAACCCGTGAATTTTTTATAACATTTATAAATAAAAATTTTGTGTCTCAAATAAAGACAATTGTTAATGACCTATGAGATAAAATAAATTATTAATTTTTATTATATTAAGAAATACAATATTAATATTTTTTCGTGATAATAAATAACAGAGAAAAATTGAAATCATTCGTGGTTAAAATACAATGTGAGTAAAAAATATAGTAAAAGATGAGAAGACCGAATTGAATAAAATTTGAAATTAGAAATGTGAGTAATGAAATGGGTAAAAACTTGAAATTAGAAATATGAGTAATAAAATGGGTAAATAATTTAAAAGGGAATGAAAGAGAGAAGAGAAGGCATTATAGTGTTGAGTAATTTGTGTGAAAAAATTAGACATTAATGGTTTATTTTTATGTTTTTTTTGAAGTGTAATTTTTTATTGTTGATAACAATGAGGGCAAAAGTCTAGGAAAAATAGAAACTACAAACAAACTAAGAGGTGAGGACACCTCTAGCATCATCGTCTAGCAAACTTAAAATAAAGCTCGGAGCTTCATAAAAAAGAAGAAGACGATATTCATATAGTATTAATTAATAAAATAACTTTATTATTTTTTTATTTACTAATTAAAATTAAAATTTTTGTCAATTGTCAACTTCATCTCATTTGCAATGTTTTTCTTCTTTCTCTTTCCTTTTTCAAAATTCAATTTTTTTTTCCAATTATTTCCTTGATCTCTTGGAATGAGCAACACATGTTATTTTTTATATTTTTTCTACTTGCATGCATGACTCTAATGTATTTTATATATTAAGAGTTCAAATTCTCTATTATTTAATTACATATTTATAGTTAAATAACTATTATTATTAAATTAAATAAAGAGTTTATTTAATTATATCTTTCTCGATTGATTTTTTTATGTGTTGTGACTCTATTTTTCCACTACAATTACAATAATGTAAGAGATATAAATAATTTTAAATATTAAGAAATTAAAGAATTATTATCACTTTCACCAAGAAATCATTATCACTTTAAATTAAAATAAATATAAAATAATGTTACAAATAGAATAAACTCATGTAAATAATTGAATAAACATTATCTTGACTTATATTTAAATAAATATTTGATGAATAAGAAAATTTGAATTCCATAAATTTACTATTTTCACGGGTCACTATCACCATTTTACCTTTTTTTTCTTAATCAAAAAATATTTTAAAATATTTATAGTTATTAATGGTATTCATAAATATTTCTAATATTAGATGAATCCTATAAAAACTCATATTTTTTTCTTCAAATGGAATAATATAATTATCATGTGAACAATATTCATTTAAGATTATGTATATTAGATGATGCACCATTGTTCATCATCTGCCAAATATATTAATTTTTTTTGTATTTAAGACATATTTTATCTATTCTATTTGTTTATTATTACTAAAAATACTAATTAATCTATTTTTTAACTTCAATAAAATTAAACATTTATTTTATCAAATAAAATAATATTACACAGTCATTCACACAACCGACATTTTATCTAACGGGTGGGTCACTATCAAATTATTATCATTATTTTAAAATGTGGATCTTTTTTCTTTCTCCATGTCACTAGTTTTTTCTAATTATTTATTACAATTAAATTTATATAATAATTATTTATTTTTTCATTATGTAGTTCAATTTAAATTCAGACATGTATTTAAATACATTATTGTCAAATTGACTATTATATTTTGTCTAATCATAATATTTATTATAATATTTTAATTTTATTACTTTTCATTGTATTTTTCCAATAATTATGAGTTATATATATATATATATATTTAAAAAAATTATTTTATCAATATTAAAATAAATTCACCAAGCATAAGTCCCGGACTAGTTTTTTTATAAGAATGACTAACTATGAGTTCTTCAAAGTTATCCAAGATACTTTGAATTTGAGATATAATAGCCAAGCTCTCAATCGTGTTGGAGCATCATTTCTCTATATAAAAACAAGATATGATTAATACTTTTGGTAATAAATATTATTTATTTTATATAAAAATTAGTAAATTTTTTTATTTGGTCAAATTAAGAAGATTACAAACAATTATAGGAAAATAATAATTTTAAAATATAAAAAATTAAAATTACCAAAACAGTATATTTATTTAAAAGTTTTTTTTATGTTAAAAATAAAATAAAATAAAATATAATAATCATAGACCATTAATAAAAAATATATTTCAATATTACCTGAAAATTGTAGTTAAATGATTTTAAATAGTTTGCATGGCCGGTGGATTTGTTTTTTTTTTAATAAAATTATAAATATAGTAATTTTAATTTAGTAAAATCATTAAAAATTTCTAAAAGCTACATATTTATTTTAAAATACTATTTTTTTTTGTCAAAATATAAAATAAAATTAGTCCTTATAAAATAGTTTTATTTCTTTTTGAGAAAAATTATTATTTCATTTTTTAAAATGAATAGGATAATATTTGAAGAGAAAATTTGTTATATTTGTCCAAATAAAAGGAGAAGCGTAAAATTTATTTTATAATTTATATTGTTGGTGCATAAAATCCATTATTCGAGGTATATTGGTTGATCAGGCCATAAGGGTAGTCTTTCATGAGGAAGCAAGGTGTTTCTACCCGAGCTCATATCTTGGATCATAGAGTTGCGCTACTCCGAGCTGTGAGACCGGAAGAGCCGGTGTGTCAAGCCTAGCAATATAATACTAAATAATACTAATATTCTAATATATTTTTTCTAACAAGAACATTTGGCGTCCACCGTGGGGCCTTGGTAAAATTTTCCTAGGCCACCATAACATACTAAGAAAGAAATGTCTATGAGCCACAACTCCTGTCCCAAGCTGTCTGGGACGACCATGTCCCAAAAAGTTTTAAACCCCCTGTGCTGACACCTTATGACGGTAAAATAGACCCTCATGATGACATCATTGCCGTCAACAACACCATGGCCTTGATCGGTGCTACTAATTCACTAAAATGCAAATTTATGGATGACGCTTTCAAAGAATCGACGCTGAGGTGGTACATGAGTCTAACCCGACATTCCATCGCCAACTATCAAGATTTTACTAAGAAAACGGTGCAATAGTTCTCAGCAAACCGACACCGAAAAGTGGCCAATGCGACGCTTTTTAGTGTTAGGCAACTTCCTTCTGAATCCTTGAGGGACTACATGACTCGTTTTAAAGAAGAAACCATAAAGGTCTCTCACCCCAACCAAGAGATCTTTGTGGCGGAATTCCAGCACGGGCTTCGTGTTGGCAATTCAACGAATCCCTAGAATAGAAGTCGGCGACAATTATGGACGCGAGGTAATCACCCGGGCAGAATGCTATGTCAAGGGTGAGGAAAGTAATATGAAAAAGAGATCTCGAGATGCTAGGGAGAAGGGAAAGAGTCGGGAAGAGAGTGTCGGGCAGAGGACCCAGTCGCGGGACCATCCACCTCCACGAGACCGACCCCGAGAAAGACAGCCTCAGCAGACGACCCAACGGGCCCTTGCTACAGATGAGAAGTTCACGCCCTTGAATTCTACCAGAGAGGATATCTGGAAAGATGTAAACCATTTGAGCCTTTTGTCAAACCATGGAAATAGAGTAAAGTAAATGCTACGATGGGGAAAGCTATGGAAGCCTGGTGCACTTATCATCGGATTTGGAGTCATACAACAGAAGATTGCCTGTAGATGCGCAAGGAAATAGAAAGACTGATCCAAAAGGGAAAGCTCTTGTCCTGTGTTAAGGGCGACTGGGAGCAGTCTGACAAGCGTAATCCTTCGAAGGGAGATGGAGCCTCTGACTCTCCTTCTAAAAAGAAGGGAAAGTGGTGGAAGAATTTCATGAAATGCAGCTCACATGGCATACCCTCAATACCATTTCTGGAGGGTTCGCTAGAGGAGGTTCCACCAGTTCTTCCCGAAAGAGGTATGCCTGGGGAGTTATGCACGTAGCTCAGGCCGGTCTAACCCATGAAGACTCCAGGGTAGTTGCATTTTCCCAGGAAGATGCCAAGGGAATTTTACCTCATGAGAACGATCATATGGTAATCAAGGTTCAGATTCGGGACTGGAATGTTAAAAGAGTTTTAATAGATATGGGAAGCTCAATCGATGTCATGTATTGGGAGGCTTTTAAGGGGATGAACTATGACCCCAAAGATTACTGCCGTTCAATGGGACTTTGGTTGGCTTCTCTGGTGAGCAAGTGCAAGTATTGGGGCATCTTCCGATGTTGATAACATTCAAAACAAATGAAAACTCGAAGGAAGTCAGTGTGAGGTATTTGATCGTTAAAGCATTGTCCCCTTACAACATCATCATAGGCAGATCAGATTTCAACGCTCTTGAGGTAACCCTGTCCACACTATACTTCACGATGAAGTATCCATTAGGTGACGACCGGGTTGGGATTGTTCGGGGTGACCAGGGTTTATCCAGAAAGTGTTACAAAGATAGCATGGAGGTTAAGCGGAAACCGGTGACCCTAGAGGACCCGGTGGATCACAAAGTTAATGTTGTGGATATAAATCCCAGATAAGATCCCCATGAAGATAGTTTGACTTCCCAAAAGGATACGAAGGAAGTGCAAATTGGCTCTCAGCCCTCCGAGATCACTCACCTGGGAACTCAATTGTCCGCGCAATATAGACCTTTTTGACTAGAAGCCCTTTGACATGCCGGGAATCGATCCAAGTGTCATGTGCCACCATCTAGCCCTAGATCCCGTTGTGAAGCCTGTATCTTAGCGAAAGAGGAAGGGCGGAGAGGAAAAGAGAAAAGCAATTGTAGAGGAAGTTGATAAACTAATGAAGGTCAAGTTTATAGGGGAAATATAATACCCTACCTGACTTTCCAATGTGGTCATGGTAAAGAAGAAGACTAGAAAGTGCAGAATGTGTGTAGACTTCACAGATCTCAAAGGTGTGCCTGAAAGATCCTTATCCACTTCCGCATATAGATCGACTAATCGATGAGGCCTCTGGTTTCCGTCTTTTGGATTATACTTTCGGAGTTACATCTCATGAAATACATCGTGCAAATTGGATAGATTAGGTGGCAAGGCCACTCTATATGCAACAGTCCCTACTTTCTTCAGATCTGATACGGACCAATGAATCGAGGAGTCAACTTCTTAGATTCCAAAGCACGGCCTACACCTGTTATCAGAGATACTCTCAGGAACACATGGGCTCCTTCCTAAAATTCAAGTTTCTTCCTCCTCTTGTCATGATAACTCTTATGCCTACTTTAAGAAGTCTTCATCCTTTCTTGAATCAATTTCACCTTCTCGGTAGTTTCCCGCACCATTTTCGGTCTGAGAACTACACTTTCACCAGATTTATACCAACATAAGGGCGTTCTGCACCTTCGATCATACAATGCCTCGAAGGGTGCCATACCAATACTAGAGTGAAAACTATTGTTATAAGTGAATTCAATCAACAAAAGATGACTATCTCATGCACCTCCTTGATCAAGAACACATGCCCTCAGCAAATCCTTCAATGATCGGATAGTCTGTGTGCCCGTCTGTTTGATCCCAACGCATCCTGCAAACCCTTCCAAAAATCAGACGTAAACCTCAGATCTCTATCCGACACCACACTTGGCGGAACACCGTGGAACTTCACAATTACTCGAAGATAAATCTCCGCCAACTTCGGAACAGGAAAATGGATACTAATCGGAATAAAATGAGCTGATTTCGTCAGTTTATCCACAATCACCCAAACTATATCATGTCCTCTCTGAGTAGTGGGCAATCCCGTCACAAAGTCCATCAATATGCTATCCCACTTTCATTATGGAATCTACAACGGTCCAACAACCCCGTCGGTTTCTGATGTTCAACCTTCGATTTTTGACAAGTCAAACATGCATACACAAATTGTGCTACATCCCGTTTCAGTCTGGGCCACCTGAATAGTTTCTTCAAATCATGATACATCTTAGTAGCTCCCGGATGAATGCTCAAACGACTTCTATGACTTTCTTCCATAATCATTCTTTTCATCTCCGCATCATCAGGTATACAAATTCTATCTCGGAACTTCAACACACCTTGGGCATCCACCTTAAAATCACCATTTGCGGATTGGTTCTTCTCAACTATCAAATCTACAAACTTTACATCCAATTTCTGTGCCGCTTTAATATTATCCAAGAAATCATTGTTAATCTCCAGCATTCCCAGTATCACACTTCGCGGTGTCTCTTCACAGACTAAACTCATATCTCGAAATTGTTCAATTAATTCTAACTCTTTAACCATCATAGCAGACATATGTAAAGTTTTTCTACTCAAGGCGTCGGCTACAACATTAGCTTTACCTAGATGGCAGTTCAAGCCAAAATCGTAGTCTTTCAATAGTTCCAACCATCTTCTCTGTCTCATATTCAACTCTTTTTGATCGAATAATTACCTTAAGCTCTTATGATCACTAAATATCTCAAATCGAGAATCATAGAGATAATGTCTCCAAATCTTCAGTACGAACAACATTGTAGCTAATTCTAAATCATGAGTAGGATAATTTCTCTCATGAATTGTCAATTGCCTTGAAGCATAGGAAACCACCTTATCATTCTGCATAATCACACCACCTAAATCCAATTTAGAAGCATCACAATATAACCAATCAGCACATGATGTCAATTGAAACATTTCAATCATTATTTCACAGTACATCAAACAACCAAAGAGATGCTTAAAATCCTATTTAGTCTATTCCACCAACATGAATGACTACTTGGCAAGATAGCAGAAACATAAATGAGGTCCTGCATAACACATAATTTATCAGTAAACTAATAACTAGTGTAGTTTAATCCGTCTAACAATCGAGAGCTATTGCATTTAAAGAAGCTCTAAGTTCTTTTATAAATATTTTCATGGAAGCTTTTGAATTTTCATTTTTCAATCTCGCCTGCCATGTTTGTACACCTTTAAATTATTGTCAAAATTTGAGTTTCATTTTATCATGCATAGAGCTATAATAAATTGAAACTTGTGAGGAGCCACTTCTGCAAGCTATTGGTGAAACTTTATACGATATTTCTGCTGAACAAATTCTGGCCTTGCCAAGTTATAAGTGGAATTGAAGGATTTCAACATATTTAATTATTTTCCATATGAAATTTCCTTCCGAATGTTTTGGAGATTTGGCTGATTCACTTGTATTCTGAGGAGTTAGTTTTTAGTTTTCCCCATTACTATTAAAATCTTTGCATGTAAGTCTGGATATAAATCTTGTAATTTTTTGGTAGATTCTCTAATACTTGATGTGGTTTTGCCAAATTGTGAGGAAGGTTTTAAAATTATTTTTTTATTAAGGACTAAAAACAAAACTCGTTAATATTACAATATTTAACCCAAAAAACAATACATTAGATATTTGAATTGCTTAATTTTATCTATGATTTATTAATAGTCATATAAATCAGTTTAAAGCTAAATATTTGTTCGCTAAGAAATTAGGAATAAATAATCTAAAAAGGATGAAGGATTTTCCAACATGTATTTAAATGAAAAATACAAGTTATATTTTATTAAGAGAAAATGAATGATTTTCAAGAAATTTTCTAAAAAATGAGAACTAAAATGATGAGGTATTTGGACATGAAATATTTAACATCCATTAAACCACTAAATGTAGGAACATTTTCATTTTTTTACACTTGACTTCATGTTCCGTAATTCTATTTAATCGAGAGAGTAACGACAAACATTTTCTTACTAGATTATCAAATTTAATATCATATTTTTAAAATTATCCACTTACCTTGATAATGTCCAAAAATATCACCATGCTCCAAAGTTATACACCAACAAAAAATTTGCATGAAAAAAATTTTATACCAAAAACGTTAATAAAAAAACTAAATTGTGAATCTAGATTCAAAACCTAATTAATGACATAAATATGAAATCTTATTATAAATCGAAAGATACGTATAACAATGAATCATAATTCAAGTTGTGATTTATCACCAAAATACACACAACAGTTCACAACAATTGAATTAGTTTACTTTCAAATCACGTGGCTCAATTAAAACATATCAAAATACAAGGAACACGTATAGCATAAAATATTACCTTGAAAATGAAATATAATTAAAATAAATTAAATGTACTTGACATAAAATAAGTTTCAACTATTCTAAATTGGATTCCAGCAGTCTATAGTCCGAATTATTGGAAGGAGGAATTACATTGGATTATACTTAATACTAAAGAAAAAGGTTGACGTGCCTCATTGTTGAAATTAGCAGTGGCAGAAATCGTTTATGGTGCTTTGAGGTTTAGGAACAGTCACAGTTTTAATAACTCAATTGACAAATTTTTCATTACTCATCAAATTATTGATATCATTGTCTTTCGAAGATGGCATAACACTAGAGTTAAGAAATATATTATTAATCTCAATGTGTTAGAGTTTCTTTTTGTTTCTTCGTGAGCTAGATTATTTACGACTGCTTTATACTTCATCTCCTTTTTTATAATATAAATCTCTTTTTGTTCAACAAAAAAAAGTTTCAACTAAAATGTATCAAGATGTAAAAAGTTTGTAGCATAAAATACTACTTAAAAATGAAATATAATAAAAAAGTTTAATGTACTTGATACAAATTACAAATCAACTAAAATATATCATGATACAAAAAGTGTGTGGCTCACAATACTACATTGTAAATGAAATATAGCTAACCAAAAAGTTAAATATAATTTATACAAAATACAGATCAAGTAAAATATATTCAAATACAAGGAATGTGTATAATAAAATACTACGTTAAAAATGAGATATAACCAAAAAGTTAAATGTACTTGATACGAAATACAAGTAAACTAAAATGTATTCATTACAATGAATGTGTAGTGTAAAATCTACATCAGAAATTAGATATAACCAAAAAGTTAAATATACTTTAATGTATCTAGATACAAGAAACGTCTAGTAATGAAAAAGTTAAATGAATTTGATACGAAATATATATCAACTAAAATGTATTCAATACAACGAACGTGTTATGTGTAGCGCAAAATATTACCTCAGAAATAACTTAAACGTTAAGTATACTTTATATAAAATCCATATGAAGTACAATGCATTTAGATACAAAAAACGCGTAGCAACAAAAAATATTAAATATATTTGATACGAAACATATCAAATAAAATGTATTGAATACAAAGGACGTGTTGTGTTTAGCGCAAAATACTACCTTAGAAATGAGATATACCTTAAACGTTAAATATACTTTATAAAAAATACATATGAACTACAATGCATCTAGATGCAAGAAATGTGTAGTACTAGTAATGGAAAAATTAAATATATTTGATACAAAATATATATTAACTAAAATGTATCAAATACAAAGAATGTGTTATGTGTAGCACAAAATACTACCTTAGAAATGAGATATATATACCTTAAACGTTAAATGTACTTTATATAACATATGTCGAAATACATTTGACTAAAAATTTTATTTTATTTTATATTTCATTTAAGGTGGAGTATTCATCACTGTACTTTCTTTCCTCATACATAAACAACAAACAAAAGTATAAAACATGTGAATTTATTCTATCATATTATTGCCATGGTTTTTGTACACAAGAACTAAAGAGAAACATAAAGAGAGATGAGAGAATAACTCTAAAAAGTTCAAATAAATTTAAAATTAGGACCAATGCCAATACAATGTTATCTGACAGGATCCAAATAAACTTACAACAACAAAGACATAAACCATCTAAATTGAACTAAACCTTCACTTATCAGATAACAAAGATGACCATGTCCTATTCCAATACTCTACAACATCTTCTTAACTATAACATACTCATACGCATAATAATACTCTATCCCCAATAACCTACAAAGTAAAGTTTTTTTTTCATACTCAATAAACTACAATGATAAAATTCAAATATAAAAAGACACTTAAATTCTCTTGAACAACAAATGATAAGTCACAGCAGCAGAATCAGCGGCGGACAGACAGACAGACGGAGACAAGTCAGAGGTGGAGTGCGGTGATCTCATCATTCATCGGAGCAGGCAAATTAAGATCAATATTCCGAGGCTGAGGCTTCCGAACCGAAATGATAACACAATCTTCATCGTCATCAGAATTAATCACAGACGAAGAAGAATCACAATCACTGTGATATCCTTCACCACCAGCACCAGCACCAGCAACAAGTCTCGAATTAATCGGAACAAACACAGGAACCCTCCTCGAGGTTGAAGAAGAACCCACCCTCGGACCACTGAATGACTCTACGGTACTACTCATCCCACTAGAAGTAGGATAATTAACATAAACATTATTGTTTGCTCTTGCAAGCACCGGTGGTTTCGGCCTGCGGTTAACCGGAGGTGGTTTAGGCCTGCGGTTAACCAGAGACTGTGGCGAAGGAAGACGACGCATAATATCAAGAGCATCATGGAGAGGGAAATTGGTCTTCGCCTTGGTACCGCGGAAGGTGATAGCAGCCGTGTCGTAAGCTCGGGCCGCCTGAATTGGAGTATCAAAAGTGCCCAACCAGACACGGGCTTTCCTCCACGGGTCTCTTATCTCCGCCGCGTATCGGCCCCATGGTCGTTTCCGAACGCCGCGGTAGCGGATTTCTGATGGCGTAAGAGGGTTTGGATTGGGAACCGGGGTTCGATTTACGTACGGTGCGCCTTTCACTCGAGCCATCGATGCTGTCACAGAAAAAACTGAAAGAATGAAAAAATAAAGGTTTAGTTTTTTTTTTGAAAAATGAAAATGAATAACGAAAACAAAAAAACAGCACCCTGAAACAACGATTTTTAAACTGACAAAAAAATAAATAGATAGTTTTTATTTTTCTTACGCTGATTTTACAAAAGAGAGAGGGAGAGAGAGTTTAGGTTTGGGGACCCATATGGTCTTGCTTGATTTGATATCAACGTGTATGAAAGACTTATATACTCGTTGCTCTTAGCACTTTCCATATATGAGATAAGGGTAAACTTGGTATTGTGTATTTATTTAATTTCATATTTTGAATAACTTTTCTCTTTCTAAGATTTTTTTATTATAAAAAATAAAAACATGATAAGATTGATTTTTTTGGTAAAAATATTTTTTTTCGTTTAGTAAGATAATTAATGGTTTTTTTATTCAGTCAAAGGAAAATGGATAATTATGGATATTATTTGAAAATTAACCTTTTAAATTATTAAATAAAATAAATATTTTGGATTGGGCCCGAGCTTATCCAGCGTTGGGCTCATATTTGTTTAGGCCCAATCTAAAGACATCAATGGGGCAGGTCCCCTTCACCAAACTGCCCGTCCGTCGACCATACCATGACGATCCTCTCTTGATCGGCGACACACCCCTCCGCGAGAGCCCTCGAGCTGAGCAGGACTTTTGGGTCTGCAAGACTCCTGCCCCGACGATAATGTAGTTCATGCTTGATTGATCCTCAAAACTCCTTGAATTGGTCTCCAAGGTTGAATTCGAAGTTTCTTTTTTCACAAGTTTTTTGGAACTTTGCTAGGGTTCTTAGAGGAAAGGATTCGTCCCCTTGTGATATGAAGGTGTTGTATATTTATAGAGGGTTGAAATTAGGTAAAAAATATGGAGGAAATATCTTGCGTTGATGTTGAGATATTTGATTGAAAGTTTGCACCAAATATTGCCTTTTTTTGGATTCAATCACATTCAATCTCTTGCCAATCAAGTATTTTCGAAATTTCCAACTTTCAAGGAGTATCTTGGACCTCAAGAAGCTTGGAAAATAAGCCTTGCACTTATTGATTTGATTTTTGCATTTTATTTTAATTTAAATTGAATTAAATTAAATTAATTCAAAAATAAATAAAATAGTTGGAAGCATGGCGTGAAAATGGGCTTTAGAAGTCCTTGGCAATGTTAGAAACAAGTTTGAACCATAAAAATTTAGGCCCATTTGGAAAAAAATTGAATTTGCTTAGCATTTCTCTTCATGCACTTTTTCAAATTTCCCAAACTTGCACAAGTTGTATCTTTCTCAATTTTCAACATTTTGAAGTGTTCTTGGACTTTTTAGAAATCTCAAGATGTCCTATACACACTCCTTTTGGTTTAATATTCATTTAAGTTTCCGTGCTCATGTACACTTCTTTTGAAAAAGATGACTTTTAGAAGGACCTATAATGACTTGATCCATACCTCTCAAATGAAGCATTTTTGGCCAAAGCTTGTGATGCACAAAGTTGTATATAATTGAATTCTCTTCAAAATGAGATATGATGAAAAATTTTCTGATAAAGTATGTGAAAGTTATGCCTGGTCAAAGTTCTATTGACTTTTTATCAAGAAATCCTAATTTAGAAACTTTGACTTTTGATCAGATCTTGAGTTTTCTTGATGAATCATGATCAAACCTTGATAAAATGATGGATGTGACTTCAAAATCTTGATGTTGACAAAAAATGATGAAGTTTGACTGTATGTTGACCACAATTGACTTTTTGTCCAATACAATTGTTTTTCAACCATCTGAGCAATTGATTGGGAAAACTTGAGCTGCGAGGCTTGAAACTTGACATGGTGATACCTTGAGACATATGAGGAGTATGATGACCACTTGATACAATGGAAATCATCTTTGACTTGAGAGAATCAAAACCCTAATTGTGGGTTGATTGCTTAGGAGAGGGGTCATCTGGTCAACCCTTGAGAAATTCTTGAGTATGGAGATGTGGATTGACTTGAAAAAATAGGAGTGAAAATTTGGGGTATAACACCTAAGATGATGAGATGAAGCGATACCTTCTCGAGAGAGGATTCCTCCCCGGCACAAATTTCATAAAAGTCGTCGGGGTCGAGCCCCCTAGAAGCTTTGATGCCCTCCTCGACAAGGCATGCGCCTACATCACCTACGAGGAGAAAGAGGCTGCCAACAATGCCCGTGAGACAAGAAAATATAGATAAGTCACATCCCCGCGTAGTCACGACACACGATTGAATGACGTCGGCCCTTATCGACATCATGAAAAGAGAAGAAAAACCTCGGGACTATCGCGAATAGGGCGGCCAGATCGGATGGTTCACCGACTACACCCTACTCACCACCTTCTGCAAGCGCATTTTGGAAGACTGCGTAACAACCGAGTTCAAAGAGGGCAGGGTCAGACGCCCTAAGCTAACTCTGTTCAAGCCCGGGGTTGACAAAACCAAATGTTGCCACTACCACCAGAGCCACAGTTACATGATTGAGGATTGCGTCCATCTGAAAGATGCAATCGAAACCCTGATCAAAGTAGGGAGACTCAGTCAATACAAAAAGCCCGAGAATCCTAGGGAGACCAGGGAAGTAAAAGATGTGGAGGAATAAACTAGAGCACCGAGCGACACATGCCCCTTCCAAATTTCTTACTCAGTGACTAGGCCGAAAGATTTCAATATCCCCAACGACGACAACGAGGATTCGCCCATCTTCACCCACAACTGGTGGGAAAGGTTCCCCTCCACCATGGTCATCTCGTGCAGAGGATTCAACAATTTCTACATTAACTCGGCTAAGAGAAAATTCACCAAGTTAATCGAGAAGACCCCGGTCAATGCTGTTACCGTCGAGAAGTTCCGAGGCAGATCTGAACCAATCACCTTCCACCTCAAACAGCTTCCCGGAGGGGCCTCGAACTCCAACATCCCCTTGCTCATCCAAGCAAGGATGAAGAACTTTGAGGTACATCACATCCTAGTTGATGAAGGAAGATATGTGGATGTGATGTACTGATAAGTGCCAAAATATAGTTATTTTGTATATACATTTTGTGGCACTTATCCATTCTTTTGTTGATATTCTTCGAATAAATCCCCCGCTTTTGGTATATTGTGTACATAATAGAATTATTGAGTTTTTGTGTAAATATTGTATCATTTGATAGTTTTTCATCTCTTTTATAGGTATTCATTCATAATTGGAGCATTGAGTAATAAAGGCCAAAGGCTAAGCTTCAAGAGTGCGATTTTGCACAATTGATCAACGAATAAAGGCTCAAATCAAAGAATAAAAAATCATAATTTTGATTGATATTTCTGCATGGTTGGATAGAGCATTGAATAAGCTTTCCAACGCTTCAAACCGGGCTCAATTCCGAGTTACGGTTCTCAACATACGACAAAAATAAAATGCTGAAAATAGCAGACCGCGCTTAGCGCGCTCTGATGGCGCTGAGCGCGCCCTGCAACTTCAAAATTCTTTAAAAGGGGCTCAAAACACATTTTTAGGTTATGGGTTGGGTATTTTTGAGTCCCAACACCATCACCTTCATTTCTTTGGTAGATTAGCTTAGAAAACAACATTGGAGCTTGCATTTTGATGATTGGAGGTGGATTGCTCTTCGATTGGCTTTGACAACCAATGTAGATTTGTGGTTCCTCTTCTTCTCTTCTCTTTGTAATCTCTTTTGTTGGGTTTGTATGTATTTCTACTCATAACTCTTGTATATTTATCGCCTTTGGCTTGTATAAAGTTTACTTTACGAATTTGTGTCGGTGATTATCTTAGGTTTTAACTTTATGTTAGGGATTTGAGTTTTGCTAGGGATAGATTGCTTAGATTCTTACCTAGGATAGTTATCTGTTAGTTTCTGAATGCTAGAGATAGGTTTAGATCTAACATTCACTATAGAGTATCCGAACTTAATGCCTCTGCGTCGGTGAAGTATGCCAGGAATGGGTATGGAGGTGACGCAGTTGATTCCTATGTTGTTGAGATATGCCAGGAATGGATATTGAGATGATTTAGGAGGATTCTCAATTTGGGTTAGAAATAGCTTAGATTGTGAGAGGTATGTGATGACACGGACGAGTATCGTAGGCCGAGTATGACATGGGTGGTAGATTTAAGTCTGTGACGGGTAGTTTACATTCGTTCCAGACAAGTTGTCTATCCTTTATACTTTTTGTTCATTTACTTTTTGTCTTTTATTTTCATTTCTTTTAATCTCAAACTCATTAACGGTAGAATTATCGAACGACGAATCAATAACCAATCTCTGTGGACACGATACGATATAACCTAACCGGTATATATCACCCGGTAAAAATAATACCAACTCTTTGCTTGCCGTTACACCGCAGCAACAAAATGGCGCCGTTGCCGGGGATTGATTTTATTGGTTTTGTATTGCGATAATTCCGTTGTTTTTGAGTTTTGTAATTATTGTATATGTTGTATAGACTTTGTATATGAACTTGTATATATTACTTGTACATGTTGTGTTTACTTTCCATACTTGTACATATCTGTGTTTTTCCTTGTTTTCAAGTATTGTTGTGAATTGTCTCGTACTCGTAACGTTTGTTGTGTGGTTGTTAGGACACTTTCTTTAGGTTTGCGCGGTGTGGCAATACCATGGCATGACGAGAGGAGGTTACTAGTGCTCGCACAATAAAGGCGTCGAGCTTACGACGTAAAACAAGCATGTTTGTTTATGTTGTTTATGTGTGTGGTGACTTGTGATTTAACAAGTTGAAATAGGACTTGCTCTTAATTTCAAACTTTTACTTTTCAACTTGTTAATTCGTTTTCACCAAGTTTATGTATTGTTATTTGCTTTTGTTTTTGTTATGTCAATTTGTTATTTTCCACAAGCTTGTAGTGTTTTAGCTTGTGGAAGTGTGTATGTATTGTAAATATTGTTTAGAGGTGTAAATGAGATTGTATAGGTGTGTAAGTGGAGCTTGTATAGCAGTTGCACCTGTTGCTATCATTTTTCTGCAACTGGTGTAGCGCGCTTAGCGCGCTCTGTTGGCGCTTAGCGCGCTCTGCTATGCAGGGCCAGTGAATTCTTTTAAAATTTCACTCGGTTTTCCTTTTTCCCACTTTCACCAAGGCTTTTTATATTGAATAAAATTAGTATTGTTTTTCTAATTCTTTTGTTGTTGTTTGGACTCAAATTTTGGTTCGGTAACTTGAAGACTTTTGAGGTGATTTTCCGAGTTTGATCGTTTCAACTCGCGGATGTATGGTAATGAAAATTTTCAAAGTTGGTACACGTCAGGTACTCGTTTATCGCTTTCTATAGCATAACATGTTTAGGAAATTTATCATTTGTATAATTATCATGCTATTCATTCTTTTTGCATTACTTTCTCATGAATTGAATCACTTTAGTTCCCTTTTTACCCATAAATGTGAGGAAGCTTTCCATTGTTTACATATGAGAGTCCACATTCTTGTTTTAACTGGATTTTATTATGCTTAATCTTTTATTTTGTGTTGATTTTATGATTGCAAGAAAATGATCAAGGCATTTTGTTTGATTTTGAGCATAACTACCTTGGCCAAATATTCAATTCACCTTGTGAGTGTGTGAATCTTTGTTACCCCATTTGTGCTTTTATCAATATCCATGTTTATTTGAACTTGATGCTTGTCTATGAGTGTCAATTCACCTTTTTTGTATGGATGTTGATTTATTTGTTTCTTGAACCCTCAACTATATGTTGTTGTATGGATTTTTACCTTGCCTTAGAAAGTAGGGAGTATTCACACATTAATGTTGGTTGAATTCAAGTTGGGGAGAGAAATGTTTATATACTTATATTGTGGTTGGTATGAGGTTAAGAGAAAAAAAAAAGAAAAAAAAAGTGAAAAAGAAAGATTAGAAAAAAAAAAAAAAAAGAGAGAAAAGTTTTGAAAAAGAAAAACAAAAAGAGTAGGAATAATGTTGTGTTAATAAGTGAGGTGTGTTTGGTGTGAAATTTGTGATGAAGAATAAGTTTGATTGAAATTACATTGTTTGAAACTTTGTGAGTTGATCACTCCCTTGGGTTTAGGCAAGTTTTTGTTTCGATTAGCTTTAGGACTTATCACTTGTTTGTTAACCAAGCCACATTACAACCTTGAAAAGCCTTTGTGATTCTTGCATTTGTATTTTCAATACGTTTTTGGATGAATGCATAATTTAGTCTTTTGTTTGCAAGATTGTGGAGGAGTGTTTTTTATCCCTCGCCTTTGTGTGTTCTTCATCTACCGATGAATTTTTGCTAGGTGTGATTCATGATTGAGCTTGTTTTGTTTTAGAATGTTTTGCATGATTTTTGTACTTAGGATTTATTTCGTTTATATGTTATCGTTGTAGGATAGTGGTAAGTTTGTATTTTGTCGTGTATATTTTTCGTTTGAACCATACATTTGTTTTCCGTTTTTAAAACTTGTTGATTCGTGATTATTTAATTATCATTCTTTGTTTCTTTGAGTTATTTGACTTTGTTTGAGGACAAACAATGTGTCAAGTTGGGGAGAGTTGATAAGTGCCAAAATATAGTTATTTTGTATATACATTTTGTGGCACTTATCCATTCTTTTGTTGATATTCTTCGAATAAATCCCCCGCTTTTGGTATATTGTGTACATAATAGAATTATTGAGTTTTTGTGTAAATATTGTATCATTTGATAGTTTTTCATCTCTTTTATAGGTATTCATTCATAATTGGAGCATTGAGTAATAAAGGCCAAAGGCTAAGCTTCAAGAGTGCGATTTTGCACAATTGATCAACGTATAAAGGCTCAAACCAAAGAATAAAAAATCATAATTTTGATTGATATTTCTGCATGGTTGGATAGAGCATTGAATAAGCTTTCCAACGCTTCAAACCGGGCTCAATTCCGAGTTACGGTTCTCAAGATACGGCAAAAATAAAATGCTGAAAATAGCAGACCGCGCTTAGCGCGCTCTGATGGCGCTGAGCGTGCCCTGCAACTTCAAAATTCTTTAAAAGAGGCTCAAAACACATTTTTAGGTTATGGGTTGGGTATTTTTGAGTCCCAACACCATCACCTTCATTTCTTTGGTAGATTAGCTTAGAAAACAACATTGGAGCTTGCATTTTGATGATTGGAGGTGGATTGCTCTTCGATTGGCTTTGACAACCAATGTAGATTTGTGGTTCCTCTTCTTCTCTTCTCTTTGTAATCTCTTTTGTTGGGTTTGTATGTATTTCTACTCATAACTCTTGTATATTTATCGCCTTTGGCTTGTATAAAGTTTACTTTACGAATTTGTGTCGGTGATTATCTTAGGTTTTAACTTTATGTTAGGGATTTGAGTTTTGCTAGGGATAGATTGCTTAGATTCTTACCTAGGATAGTTATCTGTTAGTTTCTGAATGCTAGAGATAGGTTTAGATCTAACATTCACTATAGAGTATCCGAACTTAATGCCTCTGCGTCGGTGAAGTATGCCAGGAATGGGTATGGAGGTGACGCAGTTGATTCCTATGTTGTTGAGATATGCCAGGAATGGATATTGAGATGATTTAGGAGGATTCTCAATTTGGGTTAGAAATAGCTTAGATTGTGAGAGGTATGTGATGACACGGACGAGTATCGTAGGCCGAGTATGACATGGGTGGTAGATTTAAGTCTGTGACGGGTAGTTTACATTCGTTCCAGACAAGTTGTCTATCCTTTATACTTTTTGTTCATTTACTTTTTGTCTTTTATTTTCATTTCTTTTAATCTCAAACTCATTAACGGTAGAATTATCGAACGACGAATCAATAACCAATCTTTGTGGACACGATACGATATAACCTAACCGGTATATATCACCCGGTAAAAATAATACCAACTCTTTGCTTGCCGTTATACCGCAGCAACATGTACACACACGTTTTCCACACCCTTCATCTCGACGACGCTCACCTATCCTAGTACGTGGGATCTGACTTGCAAGGTTTCAACGGTTTGACATCCAAACCCTGAGGCTATGTCGAGCTATTAGTTTGGGGATGGCATAGCGGCCCGCCAGATCAAGGCCCGCTTCGTCATGGTCGATGCCCACTCTCTGTACAACGACATCTTTTGGAGACTGGCCCTGGCCGAACTGATTGTAGTCTCATCAACGGTGCACCTCAAGATGAAATTCTACACTAAGAGGGGTCGCGTGGCTACAATCCACGGGGATATAGCGGTGGCTAGGAGATGCTACAATGCTACAGCCAGGGGCATACTCTAGTGGACATAGGAGCTCAGCAGATCGACAAACCTGCATCACCTCCTATGGAGCCTCCCCAGAATGAAGACCAACAAGCCCCAAAAGTGGATTCCATTGAACTCTACACCCGGTTCGTGAAGGATGAATTCAAAGAACAAGATGGCGAGCAGGAAATGCTCCTTCCTATTCCACATGGAGAGTTCGAGTTGATTCCCCTTGGTAGAGACCCGAACAAGTGCGTGAAGATAGGAGTGGACCTCTCCGACCTCGCGAAGAAGTAGCTCAAAGCGTGCCTCATGGACAATGCAAACCTATTTGCATGGAGTGCTGCGGAGATGCCTGGACTCAACCCTGAGGTCGCCGACCACCAGCTTGCTATAGACCCCGCCTATATGGTAGTAGTTCAACATAGGTGTTCGTGCATAAAATCTATTGTCCTAGCTAGGAGTGATAAAAAGAGACCGAGATGGGCCTACTAGTTGTTAACCGAACTACAACTCAGCGAGATCCTACGATTGGAGCCAGGTATTAAGGTCGGACACACTAGTCGTATGTCTGCGGCCTAAATGTGTTGGCCGGGTATTGCTAGACCTGGTTGGTTTCAGTTATGGAACCCATTAGAGAGCGGTTACAAACGTTACAATACTTATGGGTTAGTTACAGACATTACAAGTCATTAAGTAATTGGTTTCGAACATTATGATATCCCATTAAAACCCATTAACACAAGAACTTGCCTATATGAGGAGTCCTTGGAGGTTTGTAAAAGGGACCTGACCCAAGAACCTCACTCCTTATATCTCTCATAGCCTCTCTCTGCTACATGTGCAAGAGGGGAACTAAATCTCATATTTAAGGGCTCTCGACTGAGGGGTAAGCTAGAGCCATAACTTGGAGGCCGAGTCACCTTACTTGAGCCTCCAAATTCCTTAAGATCTTAGATAAAGTTTTTTTAGCAAGAATAATAGGCGTAGGCAGTCTCTTGAGAAGGCGGAGGCTGCTGAAAAAGCTATAAAAGACCTCCTAGAGGCAAATTTTATTTCTGAGGCCAAGTACTCAACTTGGCTCTTGTTGTACCCCAAATTTTACCCTGAGTTTTCACATTCATTTATTTATATCATATTTAAATTTTATTTGCATATTTTCATTTTTTTTATTCGCATTACATATTTATTTCCAATTTAATTTGCCTTCCTATCTCGATTTTATCTGGCTTAGGCTTCACATTCATCTGCATATGCTTCCATTAAGCCATTGACATAAAACAATCATTTACACATTGCATTTGCATCATTTTGTCGTATTTAAATTGACCAAAAGTCAGTTTAAATCGATATTTGCATCGTTTTTAATTGTAAAATACACCTTATCTTACTTCATGCATTTTTATCTCTCTACCTATTTATTGTATCGTGTTAAGTTGATTATATGTCGATGATATTGATATTTCGGTTTTATAAACAGACCGTAAAAAGCGATTTGACACTGTGCAAAAAATTAGCGGGAAAAACATTTCAAGTTTTCGCCTTTTACTCATTGCTTTATGAATCTACGTGTCACGTAGATCATGAAAATATGCTCTCTCTAATTTTTTGATACATTTATGAGTCTTGTTTTTAATCGTAAGTGTCTTACAACCGGGTATTCTTTATTATCATTTTGTTTCAATTTTAAATATTTTGATAATTTTTCTTTAATATTTGAAACCCATAATTTATTTTAATGTGCTCATTTAATTTTTTGGATAATTTATTGTCCAAACTTTTTTCATTTTTGACAATTTTAGGTGTCCATCGTTCATCTCCATCCCTTAACTAGCACCGTTCCTCTACTCTCCCCGAATCTCCATACCACCACCCATCTCGCCTCCTAACAACTTGATGCCACTCCCTCATCCTCTCACCGTTCTCCTTCCCATTTTTACTCTGTCTCTTCCTCCTACAAAACCACCGCGCGACCGTTACTCCTTCCATCTCATTCCAGCCGTTCAATCTACTCGCCTCTGTTTCCTCGTAGTTCCAACCGATGCCACCTCCAAGCCAAACTCCACAGTTTCCACCGGTCAATCCCCCTGTTACGCTGCAATCTCCTTCTTCCACCATCGTTCACTACCGTCAAACCCCCCACAAACGACCTCTATTTTCCATCAACTTCAAACTCTCCTCCGTGTTTCTGCAACTCATCTGCTCCCTGTTCATTCCTTCGCGTTCCGACTTCAGGAAATCGGTAGTCACCGCCACCGCCTTGGCTGTTGTATTCCCTCTGTCCTCTCATGCTTCAAACAACTCCATCGCCTTCTTCGCAGCTCAACAAGCATTATCATCGCAATCTCTCCGTCATCCTCACACCACACATCAACTCCTAGCCACCGTTCGACACCGACGCTGCTCCATTCGACAATATCGGCAACTATTCGGTAAGGTGTCATCCTGTTTCGAATCCTTGTTTCATATCTGTGATGCTGTCAAGAACTTATTTCATGATCATGTTATTTGTATTTTGATAACCCTATGATAAACTGCTCCGACGATATCTAAGTTAAATTGATATAATGTATTAAGTCTGAGTGGATTATGCATTAGAGCATGTGAATGATTCTGCATCTTATGCGATTTGGTATAGTATGACATGAACTTAAGGTTTCGATTTCGTAGTTGGCTTGAAACATTCAGACATTCGTTGAACTTACTTGCTTGAAAACTTTTAATCGATGTGTTTTCGATTTGATCATAAGTTGTTGAATATTGTCGAATATATGATAGTTTGTGTTAACTAAATGTGAAATTGATTGATGTTATTGCTGTTTGCGGATTGACTTTGTGCTATGATGTCATCTTGAGTTTGTTATTGATTTGGTGTTGATTTATGAGTCCATTAGAGGATGTTTGAATTGAGTCTAACCGATTTTGATTTTTGAAAATACTTTTAAGTTATAACCTGTTCAAGATTTGCTTGTTAGTTTCTAGCCATTAAGATATCGATGTCAAGTCTGATTCTGAGATAAATCTGATGGAGAAGTTTGTTTGTAAGGTTGGATTCAGATTCATTTTGTAGAATATGATGAAGATCGATTTGTGAATCGTTATCTTGTTGTTACTAGTTGTTGCCCGGATTTATTGTTTGTGTTTATTGCTGGGTTCAAATTCATTTTTCTATGTTTCAAGTTTACTTAGAATAATAGCATGAGTTTGTGTGATTTTAGTTTCATTTGTGAATAGCAATACTTGAATGTTCCATCGTTTGGTTCTTGAATCTTCCATACAAATCATTACAATTTTTTTATTTGAGTTGAATTCTAATGAAGAGTTTCTGTCATGTTATTATTGTGCCTTCCGTTTGCGTTAAATACTTGTTTGAGATGTTTGTATTGAGAATGTTTAGATGTAAGAAGTTGCTGCCCGTTTTTGGTTTCATTGATTATAACTTGCTTCGTAATCACTTTTTTTTTTGTTTTGAACTCGAATTGAAGTATAGCTTGAGACTCTTTGGATTTAGTTCGTTTGTAAATTGAAATGTCTGAATAATCAATTGCTTAGTTCTTCACTTATTCATGTACATCATCCATGTTAATTTCATTCTGATTTTTATACCCTTCTTACTAACCATCTTCTAATTTATTGCAATTCCATTTCATTTATTTTTATCCCACTTATGCTACTAACTAGTTTTCTACTTGTGAAGGCATTCAAGAATAGTCCAATCGTACATTTCCTCTTAGAATCTATATACCTTTCTCCATTTACATTTTTATTATATTTATTCTATTATTTCAATATAATATTTAGTCATGTATTTTTAATTTTGTAAATATAAAATATAAAATATAAAATATTTTATTATTATATTTAGTATTGTAAATATATAATTATACATACTACTTTTATTCTTATATTTTATTCAATTCATTTGTAAATAAATAAGTTATATTATAATGTTCCTCCTTGTGTGGCGATTTCGAAATTGGAATTCAATTAGACTTTCGAATGAGTACGGACACAAATATGTTGTTTGTCTCTTAGAATTAATTCCTACAATCTATTCTAATTAATCCAATAAAATGAAATGGTTAATAATCGATACTAAGCTTCTCCGCATTGATTTTTATCTGTGCCTCATTGTAATTAATCTATTATTTTCTGTTTATTTTATTTTCACCCTCATTCGACAAAATTGTATCCCGCTCCCTTGTTGCGTTGTAAATAATTTATCCCTTTATATTTTTACTTTATTCTTAATTCCCATTTGTAATCGATGTATCCCTCTCCCCAAAAACTTGTAATAATTATTTAGCTCGCATTTATTTTAATATTTAATTTAATCGTCACTTACACAAACCAAAAATATCATTTTTAAACTAATATTCAATTGTGAATCATTTTAAACCCGTAAGTCGACAAAGCTTAGAAGCGTCGCGATGACCACACATGCACACATGTGCGCTTGATCCTGGGCCTTCCTACAATGAGCCTATTTCGATCAATTGTTCCAATTGGTCGTCTTAGTAGACTAGCCCACTTTGCTAGTACACATGTAATTTAATCGCTTTATGTTTGTGTTGGCCACCATGTATGGGCTTTTCTCAATTTATTGATTTGTTTGCAATTGCTTCGTTTCTCCTCTATCTCTCACGCCTTGGTCCACATACCAAGTTTCTCGTTTCCATAAGGGTTTCATAGTAGAGAGTAGGCTTGGCTATTCTCTCGAGATCGACCAAGTTTCATGGCTTGATTAATTATAACCCGGTTCATTCTTTCTCTATTCACCAAGCATATAAAACACTTTCAATAAATTTTAAACTCGATCTAACGTCGAGTCTTCTTTTCAAACCTCGATCCAAAGTCGAGTGACTTTTCAAAAACATTTTCATAATAAACTTCAATTCTTTAAATCGTTGGTTGCTAGACCAATTGTTTAAAAACTTGTGTCAAAATGAACTCTGAGTTTTCAAATTGTTGGTTGCTAGACCAATTGATTAAGACCCTTAATAATGTGAACCTCGTTTCGCCTCACCTTTTCATAAGAAATTTTTTGGGATGATAGACGACTCATTGAGCATTGAGCTTCTCTGGTTTCTAGTATTTGAATCGTAGGATGTTAGTCTTATTGTTCGGTACTTTTCACCCACTTAAAATCAATCTTAACTCATTCAAATATTCTGTGCGTTCGAGCACCTCTTACCTTTAGAACCTTTTCAAGATTAGACATGATTCATTTATAATTGAGATGTTCCTCCTATATCCCCATGGTTCTCGATTTCTCCACTTGAGTACTAGAGGAGTTCTCGAACCCTCCCTCATGTTGGTGCGTAGTCCTTTATTCTTTATCACACCTTATGGGCGTTTAGATGAGTCTTCTCCTTTAAAGATGTTGACTTGTCTCTGCATTTAAAATCAATCAACAAACAATCAATTTCTAGCCAAACTACGATGCTCTGAATTTCCCATTGCACGAGGGAGTACGTAGGCACTAAGTCTTATGGCCAAAGGCGAGCAAAAATAATAAAAACATTTGTTCTCTCCTATTTTCTCCTTTCAAAACTTAGAAGATTGTAAATTTTCACACTAACACACGAACACATTTTGAACTAAATGGGTACCGTCAAGTATGATGGATGTGAGGGGTGCTAATACCTTCCCCTTACATAACCGACTCACGAACCTACATATTTTAGTCTTGTAGACCGTCTTATTCTTTACTCGTGGGTTTTATTCAATATTTCCCTTTCCTTCTTGGAATAAATAAATCTCGGTGGAGACGTCATTGTTTCGATAATCAAATTATTAATAAATATTTCGATAGGCGTTGACAACTCTCCAACTTTCTACTCGTTAAAAATCTAATGGAAAATAGAGGATGTGCGTTGACTATACCGATCTTAATCGGGTATGTCCCAAAGATGCTTTTTCTTTGCCTAACATTGACATGCCGCTCGAAAACTCAGCCGACTATAAAATTTATCTTTAATGGATGCCTATTCAGGTTATAACCAGTTTCCGATGGCCAAGAGCAACAAACAGTGCACGACTTTCATGACAACCTTGAGCAATTACTACTATAATGTAATGCCCTTCGGACTCAAGAGCGCATGGGCCACTTATCAGCGGATGATGAACAAAGTCTTCCGCGGTGAGATCGACGACACGCTCGAGGTATAAATGGACGACATTATCATCAAGTCTCACGCAGAGATCGATCATGCTTCCCACTTGAAATAAGTGTTCGACCGTGCTCGGAGATGCAGGATAAGGTTTAATCCAGAGAAGTGCATGTTTGGAGTAAAAGCTGGAAAATACCTCAATTTCTACCTTACCGAGCGGGGAATAGAAGCTAACCCCGAAAAGTGCCAAGCATTATCCGAATTACCCACGCCTAATTCCAAAAGTCCATCCAAGTCCTCAATGAAATGCTCACGTCGCTTTCCCGCTACGTAGCCAGGTCGGCACAACACACACTCCCTTTCTTCAAACTGTTGAGAGAAAAGGCCACATTTGAATGGACAAATGAGTGCGAGTAAGCCCTCCTCCACCTCAAACAAGCCTTCTCTCAACCTCTCGTTCTATCACGTCCAGCGGTAGGGGAAACCTTATTCCTCTACCTCACCGTGTCTGACGAGGATGTTAGTGCGACCTTTATCCGAGAAACATCGGACGGGAAAAAGCCTGTCTATTTTACCAACAAAGCACTGGAAGGCCCCGAGACAAGGTACCAACAAATCGAGAAGGTCGTCTTCGCACTCGTCCTCACTGCGAGAAGGCTTAGATATTACTTTTTAGCGCACACAATCCTCGTCCGGACCAAGAATCCCATAAAATAACTTCTAGGTCGGCCAAATATGGTCGGGCATATGCTCAATTGGTCCCTCGAGCTTTCGGAGTTCGACATACAATACGAAGGCAGGAAATCCCTAAAGGCACAAGCGCTGGTCGACTTCATCGTCGAGATGACCGCCCACCACCTTCCTCCAGGCCGTGAAAAGAAGTGGACCATCTCCGTAGACGCGACCTCCAACTTGATGGGAAGTGGGGCAGACATCCTCTTTGAGAACGAGGAAGGTGTTGTAGTCAAACACTCCCTTACCCTTTCTTTCCCAACGTCGAACAACCAAGCCGAATATGAGGCCTTACTCGCCAGACTACGACTGACGGATGACCTGGGAGCGCGCGAGATACATGTATTTACAGACTCTCAACTCGTCGCTTCGCAGGTACGAGGAGAATATCAAGCCAAGAACGACCATCTCATCGAATATCTCAACCTTGTCAGAGAGAAGATGAAAAAAATTGATCGGGCATACATCAAACACGTGCTCCGCGAGCATAACACCCAAGCAAATTTACTCTCAAAACTCGCTAGTACCAAAAAGAAAGGCAAAAAAAAAAGTGGTGCAAGAATCCTTAGCGCTTCCAAGCATTGAGAAACAACCACCTCCACCTTAGGTCAATGCCATAGGGGACAACACCTGCTGGATGACCCCGATGTACAATTATTTGACCAGAGGAAAACTACCCACAGACAAGAAAGAGGCCGCCACAATTAAGCGAAGATCTTGCTCTTATGTCGCGCTCGAACAAAAGTTATACCGACGAGGGTTCTCCATCCCACTCCTGAAATGCATTGACGAAACCCAAGCTACCAACGTCCTACACGATATCCATGAGGGAATCAACGCCCAACACTTGGGTGGATGCTCGCTAGCTTGAAAAGCATTACAGGCAGGATACTATTGGCCCACCATGCAACAGGACGCCATCACGTTAGACAGTGTGATAAGTGCTAACGCCATGCCTCCATGTATCTAGCTCCCCTTCTTGAGCTCAAATCGTTGATGTCGCCTTGGTTGTTCAGTTGGTGGGGAATGGATATCCTCAGACCCTTCACCCAGGGGTCATACAAGAACAAATATTTGATCCTCGCTGTAGAGTATTTCACGGAGTGGATCGAGGGCGAAGCCCTCACCAAAATCACATCCCTTAACATCCTCTGTTTCTACAAGAGAAACATCCTTTCCTGATTCGACATACCTCATCCACTGGTCATCGACAACGAGACACAATTCACCGACCAAAATTTTCGAAGATTCATCATGAAACTCGGCACTAAACATCACTTCACCTCGGTCGAGCACCCCCAAACCAACGGCCAAGCTGAGGCTGCCAACCGGGTAAACTTGTGTGGCCTAAAAAGCGCCTCGACGAAGCAAAGAAGAGGTGGGTCAAGGAATTTTATAGCATACTCTGGGCCTACCGGACGATGTCTCATTCCACTACTGAGGAGACGCCTTTTCGGCTTAGTTACGGAACAAAGGCATTCATCCCAGTGGAAATTAGGGATTCCACTAGGCGAATCGAATTCGCCCTCGACGAAGAATTGAATAATGAATCCCTGCGCGAGGAGCTCGACCTAGTCGAAGAGACCCGCTCAAGAGCAGCTCTATAAGAAGCTACGCTCAAGCAACAAATCACTCTGCGTCATGATGCCAAAGTTATCAAATGATAATTCAAAATCGGTAGCCTAGTCCTCTGGAGAAACCAAAAGGACACTAAGGAAGGTAAATTGACCGCCAATTGAGAAGGCCCGTACTGCGTCTGTAACAAAATGGAAAACAGGGCATATTACCCCAAAAGCTTGAACAGAGAACAACTCCCTTGACCTTGGAATGCAACAAAGTTTAAACAATATTATAGTTAAGTCTTGGGACACCCTCGGGGTGGAAAGACTGATGACTCACAATGCTAGATCGACCCTTGGAGCACGCTGAGGTACGAGCTCGGCTCTGAGCAACTAGGAGAGACTCTCGCACAAGACATAAAGGGTAACCCGCCCGACAGGAACACCTCGAACGAGCTTCCTCATCGAGAGTACTACCTTGGAAGAACACATAGCTCACGATGGACAGTTCACGTCACAACATCGAGGCCCCAACCTCGGCCCCCGATTTCATTTAGCGGCAACAACAACCACAACATCGATGCTTCTCAATGAACGTCGAGCAAAACACAAGGTCGGGCAAGCTAAAATACTTATACAAACAAACATGCAACACAAAGTAAAGCATCTAAAATTAAACATTCAAAGGGTCGGTCATTTAAACCGACGTTGTTTGGGTGTTACATACAAAAAGCTAGGGCACGCGAGGACGAACAACAAAATCAAAATGGGCATAGCCCCTGTTCGAACATTACAAAAGATTACGACACACAGGCCCAACCAAAACAAACTCACACTTCAGTCAACCTTCATTCTCGGGCTCAGATCCACCAGGAGCAGGAACCACGCGACCATCGACTATCTGAGATAGAATTCCAGCACCATCATTGTTTATCCCTAAGTTCAGCACGATTAGTTGAGCCACCACAGTCTCAAATCTGTTGGACAGTGCATCTACGCAATTTGATTCCAGGAGATGTATCCATGAGACAAGATCTGCTTGACTCGATAGGCTCGATGTCCCTTCAGCCCCGTCCTCGACAGGCAGTACGGTTAACTTCAGTTTTTCCACCTCGTCCTCCAAATTCTTCTTGGCAACAGACAAAGAGTCTCGGTCCTCAAGGTACCGGGTAACCTTCGCCCTCTTCGTCTTCAGCTCCTCGGCCTGCTTCTTGAATTTCTCTGCGCCACGCTCCAGAGCAGTCTTGATTTTCTTTACTTTATCTTGATGACCTGATTTCTCTGCCCCCAACTGGCTCACCGCTGCCGATGGACCAGACACCTCCTTGGACAAAACCGAACACATCTCAACCACCTTTATCATCCCTACTATGCTCAAAGCCATGTGCCTACGTCTGCTTTCCCCGTCAAACCCCTTGATGATCGAGGCTTCTCTTTCGGATATAAACAAGGGAAAACCTTCGGAAACATTCAGGTCCTGGAAACATGGAGGAAAGGGAAAGGCTCGGGCGCAAGACTCATCCCCGGTTAGATCCACATGACCCTCTACATCACGTCCTCTGTTTTTCCCCGAGAGGTTCTCGAGAAACCCGACTTAAGGAGAACAGACGAAGTATTGGAGCCATTTTTTCCTTGCTCAGGGGTCAGGCCATGCGGCTTGGCTAAGGACCTTTGACCAGCCTCCTGGTATTGTTGATGTCATGGATCAGCTTCAACAGAAGTTCCCTACGATCAACCATTTTGCCTGCAAAATACACAAAGAAACACAAGTCAGTAGAAGATAAAAATATCGCTGCCCTAAGAGACAAGCATCATTCGGATAGACCCAACAGAGACGCCGCATCCTTGTAAGTTTTACACTCGACCAGGGCCTTGGTATTGATCTGGAGATTCTCATATTGAACTTCCCCTTTCGTATCAAGGATATCGTTCCCCTCACGATCTATGTAGCGATCAGGAAAAAAGTCGTCGATAAACTTGTTTAAGATATTCAGAGAATTCTCATCATTACTGTTCAGCCCGCCCTTCGTGGTATGGTAGAGCCCAAGCGCATGGTCAAAATGAGCATGGCTCCATTGGATGGGAATTTTGGGGATTATCCGAGTCTCTGACTTCATCGACGAGCATGGCTCCGTCGAACATCAAATCCACAACCTCTTGAGACGTAGGCTGCACGAGATACCACTTGTCTTTGAAGTCCCAGACAGAATCCATGTACATTATGAACAACCTATTGGATTGTTTGAATGAAACCCAGCTATGAATTCTACCCCTCGACTGTCGCTGGAGGTGGAAGATTCGAAAGAACAGTGGGATGGTCACCCCTATCTGCAAGTATCAACACACGAGCTCGAAAGCTCGGATGAACACAATGGCGTTTGGATGCAGTTCGGAGGGAGCCAAAGAGATATGATTAAAAATTCCCATCTAGAAGTCATTGAAGGGCAGGCGAATCCCCAACTCTTTGAAGAAGATCTCATACATTAGAATGGAATCCTCCGTGAAGACCGAACAAATCCTAGCTTCAGGCGGGGGAACATATATCTTATAATTCCTCTCAAACCCTTCTTGATCTCCCCAATCCTCAACAACCAAGAAAGCTCAACGGTGCGAGTTGGAGAATGCGAAATCTATTCCCCGAGGCTCTGGCCCAACCCAAGTTAAATATTCGTCGATCACGGTGTCGACCAGGTTTAAGTTCTCCCTGGATGCGCCGAGGTCTTCGACAAACACTTTCTTGTCAGTATTGACCACTTCGTTTTGCTCGACCATTTCACTTGTAAGCAGAGGAAACTAGTGAATTCGATGGGTAAAATCAAATCCCTCTTTCCACCGCAGAACAAGCAAAATGGGGGGAAGGCGAGACCTGGTGCGTCCCTGAACCCACGAAGAGGAATTTCGTCGAGGCACGAGCGCATCCAGGAATCTGTTAATGACAGTTAAAATAAATAAAACTTGGATGAGAATCTGCTCCCTCGACCATATCCATGAATCCGACGGGAAGAAGATGAATCACCCGACCAGTTTCATGAATCTAACGAAGAGGGGATAAATCCCCCGTCTAGAAACATGAAGCCGACGACAAAGAGATGAATCTCCCAGCCAAAAAAGATGAATATCACGAGGAGAAAACGATTCTCCCAACAAAAACCAACTAAAATCTATCCACTTCACAGAGAAGACATGAAGGTCCCGTCGTGGAAAACGCAAAAAGGGAGAAAAAAACTACGACTGGTGATTCGGGTGAACAAGATTCTGAAGAAATGCATTACTTACTTGAGTGATTCGGATGGAGTTACGATTGGTGTCGCAGCGGCGATGGTGGTGGCACAGAGAAAAGGCTGAGAGAGAGAGAAAGAGAGCAGAAATCCGAAAAGATGAAAATGACACGAGGGAACTACTTATAAAGGTTGCATGGGAGACGAAACGTCACTTCAGATAATGTGTCTGCTATCCATCTCATCACCGCCCACGCCCATAGAGTAATTATGAACCTAGTCCCTAGGCCATCATCAATATGAAAGGCCTATGCCACGTGGCACTACCAAAACATTACAACTCCCCCCTCGAGCAGGCCAAATATCCCTGGCAATTTGCACTTCCCCAACATGCGAGCTTATCTTAAGTCATCGATCCTACTTCAGGATCAACGACTTGGGGGGCTCCTATTCCAGACTAGGCCCATATTCACTTAGACCCAATCTAGAGGCATCAATGGGGCAGGTCCCCTTCGCCAAACTACCCGTCTGTCGACCATACCTTGACCATTCTCTCCTGCTCGGCGACACACCCTCCGGGAGGGCCCTCGAGTTGCAGGACTTCTAGGTCTACAAGACTTCTGCCTCGAGGACAATGTTGCTCATTCCCCAAGCAGGCAACATCACCTCGTAGGGAAGAACCTCGCGCCCCGAATATCACATAGTCAACCAGGTACACGAGAAGATTGCTGCCACTATCTCCTGATACTTTTGAGCAATTCCTTCAGGAGCAGAACCATGTGCTGGTCCTCACACACTCGTGTATCCTAACAATTTTCTTCTGGGCCTGCTACGTCATCCCACTAAAAGGACCTTGGCCTAGAGTTGAGGGCTATAAATACCCTCTCATTTAAGAGGGCTAGATATTGAACTCTTTACACCCACTTACTTGCACTCCAATTCCATAGATAACTGACTTTGGCATCGGAGTACCTTGCAGGTACCCTTACCTTCTCCATTCAATTGTTACTGGTCAACACTTCTGTGGATCAGACGATTCTTCTGATCAGATACAATCAATAACAATATATTTTCTTTTAATAAAATAATAAGTAAATTATTTTAAAATTAATTGATAGGAATGGATAATTATGGATGTTATTTTAATATTAATCTTTTAAGTTATAAAAATAAAAAATACCAAAAAATATATATGTTTAAAATTTTTATTTAAGTAAAAATATGAAATAAAAGAACAATTCAGTTAATATACACCAATTTAATAAAAAAAAATCATCTTCTTATAAAATAATAATTAAATTATTTTAAAATTAGTTTACATGAAGGGATAGTTATGGACATTATTTGAATATTAATCTTTTTATTATAAAAATAAAAATACCAAAAAATATAATTATTTTTAAAGTTATTTAAGTTAAAACATTAATTAAAATAATATATACCAATTTCAATAAGATATATTATATTTCAATAAAATAATAAATAAATAATTTTAAAATTAATTACATGGCCGGTGGTTATATTTTTTAATAAAGCTATTAATATAGTATAAAATTAAAAAAAAGAAAGAAATATCAACATTAAAACATTTGAGTTTGAGTATATATATATATATATATATATATATATATATATATATATATATATATATATATATATATATATATATATATATATATATATATATATATATATATATATTAAATCTTATAAAGATAAAATTAAATATTTGTTGCTGACATGACTTGTATTATATTAAAAAATAAGACATTTTTATTAAACATGTTTCATCTTAATTATTTTGAAAGTTACAGTAAAATGTTTTACAGTAATGATATATTAAAAGTAAACTAAAATAAGATTTTTAAAATATATATTATTTATTAATTTTTATTATTTTATATACTTATTTTATATTATTTTCAATCTTATTTTTTATTTATCACGGGTCAATGTTAGCTTTTGATTAAAAAACTTTAGACTTTTGAAATTTTTTTTAATTGTAAATATTTTTGAAAGACTAACATGTGAGAAGATTTTTCAATAGGTCATGCTAGAAAAACTGAATTTTACTGTGGATTTTTCTGCGGATTTGAGCAAAATATGTGCAGGAAACACATTTTCTGCGGCATATAATTCCCAACTAATACTTTCGTGGGTAACAAATCCGCAGAAAAATCCGCTAAAAAATTTGGAGGAATTTTTTTATCTCAATTGTTTTTAAAAACATTGTTAATTATATATTAAAATAACCATAATCTAAAATAAAATTTAAATTTAAATTTTTTGATTTTAAAGAAGAAAAATTCATATAACAATAATTTATAAACTACAAAAAATTAAAATTTTATTTTCAATGCTTTAATTTTAAATAAAACAAAACCATACAACAAAAATTTATAAACTACAAAGTTTGTAACAAGTTCTTACATAGTTACATTAGTAAAAATGACTCAAATAATTCATTTGTCTCACTAACTTAAAAATCATAATTCATTACTAACGTTTTCTTTATGTGATCTTTATATTTTTGTTGTTTACCTTCCGCGTCGTATAATCTAAATAAATTAATAAGAGAAAATTATGTAAAACTAATATTCTTTTAAAAAATTAAGATTAAAACTTTTTAGATTAAATATTTTATTACTTAACAACATTACATTATTTGAATTTGAATTTTTTTAAAATTCTTGCACCAATTTTGACATCTTTAATAATATGTATCAAAATTTTCTTAAAAGAAAATATGTTTAAATTTAAAATAAAATAAAAATTAAATATTAATATCACCAAAAATAAATAAAATAATATTTTATAACATTTACGAAAAGATCAAAACGAATCAAAAAAATCTCTTCTACTGTCTAGGTAATCAAAAGAACGGTAAGATAATATACTGTTGGTGGTGGTGATTGCATTTAAGGATGGTGGTGGTGATTCAAGATTCTAAAATTGGTGTTTGCGAAAATTCGTTTTCTATTTTATTTTAATCTTTTTATATTTTTTTGACCATATAATTTAATCTTTTTATATTTTTTTAAATATTTTTCTCTTTTGACCATATAATTTAACCTTTTTATATATTTTTTTAATTTAACGTTTTGACCATATTGTTTCACACTATTTTTTTTATATGTTAACAATTAATTAAAAAAATATCATAAAAATAATTAATAAAATAGAAAAAATAAAGATTAAAAATAATTTTTTTTTTATAAATTTACATATCTTTTATTTTATTAAAATTTAGATTTAAATTAATGTTAATAATTAATTTAAAAAATGTCATAAAGTTTTTTATATGTTAACAATTAATTAAAAAATATCACAAAAATAATTGATAAATTAAAAAAAATAAGGATTAATAATTTTTTATAAAATTTAAACAGAAACAACAATTATTTTTGTAAAACATTTAAATCAGTTAAATATATTTTGAGAAAAAACTTTATTTTATGAAAAATTTAAATATTTTTGAACAAACTACAAAATAATCCACAGCAAAATTCGCAGGACAGTTTCATGCGGAATTAACTGCGGAATAGTGTTTCATAGGAAATTTTATTATATTTAATAATGCAGGAAAATTCAGGTATTCTTGCGGATATTTTTCTGCAGAAAAATCCACAAGAAATTTCAGTTTTTCTAATCGTGTATTGACGGAGCTACCACAAAAAATATATTAGAAAAAAAAGAATGAGGTTATAAAAGAATTTACCAAAAATAATATATATTTATTTTTAAATAGAATTTTTTACTTGTAAAATATAAAATAAAATTAGAGTTTAACGTCAATGCACCGATCATATAAAATGATTTAATTTTTTTCCATAAAAAGTTTTCAAAAGATTTAAAAGAATTAAAATTAAATTATTGTGTTAATTTCTGAAATGATTAGTGCCTTAAACTTAAAGAAACATAATAGACGACAAAAAGATTTAGTGTAGGTTTTGAATTGAATTTTCACATTCCAATGTAGTTCTACACGTGATAAATATAGAGTTAAAAATGTGTGTTTTTTTTGCCTTTTAAAAAAAATAAGGGATTATTCATTACACTATATGTTTCTACTAAAATAAATCATCTCTTCTAAGAAAAGTTTTCATTTATGAAATTTTGAAGTTATTTAATTTGCATTGTGTGGATAATACAAGAGAAAAATAGAAGATGTGTCCACGATGTAAAGTGATTTTATATTGTCATTTAATAAAAAATTGCATATATTAAATGATTTAACATATTTATATTTTTTTATATGACGACCGTGTAAAAAAATTTTATACTATCGGTGTATGTCTATTAAACTCATAATACAATCTGAATCCTAAATAATTAATTACCATTGTCTAGTTCAGAATTATATTTTTTTGGAAAGAAGTTATATGATGGGATGTTAACATCATAATGGTCAGTTTATTTCAGCTTAAAATAAATAGTTTTTTTTTATTTTCAAAAATAGATTTTATAAAACTATTTTTTTGAAATACTAGTGAAATATCCGTGCGTTGGCATCGGTACTCGTGTGATACACACACTTTTATTTTTAAAATATAATAAAATGATTAAAAAAATAAAATATTAAATTATCTAATTAAAATAGTTTATTATTTTTAAAAGAGAATTATTTTACCAAAAAGATTTATTATGTTAAAAGAAAAACATATTCTTAAAAGAAAAACATAGTTTTAAAAGAACAATAAAATTATTTTACCAAAAGTGTTTTACATCAATAATATATATTTTAACTTTTCATATGTTAAACTTGTACGTTCGATCGAATTTTAATATGATTACTCGTGCGTTAACACGGTACATGTGTGTTACCCGTGCATTCACACGTTAGATGTGTGTTATCCGTGCGTTCCTACGGGTACTGGTGTGTTACCCGTGTGTTCGTACGGTACTGGTGTGGTACACACATTTTTACTTTCAAAATATAATAAAATATAAATAAAATAAAATTATTTTACTATAATTTATTATTTTTAAAAGAAAGACATATTTTTAAAACAAAAACAAAAATATTTCATCCATAATATATAGTTTATTTTTTTATATATTATCTTTAAACTATATTTATATTAAATTAAAAATAATTTCAAAATAAAAATATTATATGCGTAAATAATTTTAAAAACAACATATTTTTTTTCGTGTTTGGATTAATATATTATTTTTATTTATTTTTACTTTTATTTTTTTTAATTGTACAGAAAAGCAATGATCCATGCATTCACATGGATTTTAGTATAATTACTCGTGCATTTACATGTTACTGGTGTGTTATCCGTGTGAATATATATAACTATTGGTTTGATACGCTGCATTGTCACTGTTTTTAAAAAATTGATTGAATATATAATTAATAAAAAAAATATTTTGATCAATAATTTCATGTTTACGTTAATATTCTATAATTTTACTATTAATTTTATATTTTCATTAATAAGACCAACCTAGATTAAAGGATGTAAATGACATATTTTTTCAATTTAAATTAAAGTAAAATAATAATAAGTGTAGGCAAATTTGACATGATATTATTCATTATCATAACAACATACAATCCAACAGTGTTTTCGCCTCCATGGATAATTATACATGGAAGATCACTAATTTGACATAAAAAAGATGACTTAAAAGTGAACCATTAACACCAACATGACATCATTATATTCAAATATTGAAAACCTTAGAAAAATTGTGAATTAAAAATGAAAGAAAGCATTAATTAATGCTCATGGGTTGACAAGGAAGCTCATATTTATTACAATATTAAATAAAATGTGGGACTAATGCTGATAAGTCATTTCTCCCAATTAACTAATGAAATGTGTTTTGGAAAAAGTAAGAATACATAGCAAAACCATGGCTGTCTTTGAGGGCACTGCACAGGGCTTCAAAATTTTCAAAGTTAATTTATGATTAAATAGGACCTTATAAAATATTGTTTAGCTTAAATGGTGATTATATATGACCTCTATTTGTTTTGTCCTTGCTACATTGTGACTAATCTACACACGACCTCAAAAAACTTGTGACGGCCTTGCAAAACCAAAGTTGTGCTATGTATTAATAACATCACGGGTCTACCAAATGGTTGGGTTTACAAAGTTTGAAGTGTAAAAGATCATAGTTACAAAATAAGTAGTTAAACTTGCAGAGTTGGGAAATTTTTTTGCAAAAAGAAACCAGAAACCTGAGACATGATAAAAGAATTCAAATATAGAACAAGTCAGATATCATATATGCACTTCAACAATAACAAACCACGATTCAAAATGCATAAAATGAATCCTAAACATCAAAAAGCAAGATTGAAACAACACAATTATATATTGAAATCCATAAAATCAAAACACATAAAGTGAACCATTAAAATAAAAATACATAAACTAAACCTATAAATATTTACATACCATTTGAAGTAACACTTTGATTCTATTTTCAACATGAATTTCAAAAATTCACTATAACAATAACAAAATGTCAAAACCCTAACAATTAAGTTAACTCAACAACTAACCAATGTGGCAGAACCACATCTGTAACTTCCAACCCATCAACCCCATATGTAGCGGTGTCGTGTGTGTTGCATATCATCTCACATTTCAAGTTTGATTTTGATTAAAAAAAGGAAGAAGGAAGAAAAAGAAACGGAAGAAAGAAAAGAGAGAAGAGATAAAGGACGCTATTTTGATTTAAAAAAAGGAAGAACGAAGATAAAGAAAAGGAAGAAAGACATGAGAGAAGAGAGAAAGGACGCTAGTGTTTGTAGAATGAATGAGAAATTGTAAGAGTTTAGGGTGCGTTTGTTTCAAGGTTGTAAAAATTATTCTAAGGAATATGATCATGGGAATGCAACATTCCTATGTTTGATTCCAGTTTAAAAAAATTATTCCAAGGAATATTTTATTCTAAGAAATCTTATTTACACATAATTTTTCTCTTTTTATTCCCATGGTTAACGGGTGGGAATCCAACATTCTCAGGAGAATAAATCCAACTACCACTAACTTCTCACTTCTACTCACAAATTATTACTATTTTTATTTTCATAATTTTTAAATTAAATAAATTTGTAAATATTCCTAGAATGTTTATTTTTATCCAAATATATAAGTTGGAATATTATTCCAAGAAATATGAATCCAAGGAATATAATTTGATAACATGAAACAAACACACCCTTAGTGTGCAACAGTTTTTTATTTTGGAAAAAAACTGAAAGTGCGTTCAGAAAAAAACAAAAATTAATTTGGATATTTTAATATAGAGATTAACTTTTAGGCAGCCACATGGCTGATTATGGACTAATAAGGGTAATTAAGGGTTTTTAAGAAGACCTAATTTTCTTATATGATAGATTACAAAATTTTTTATATATTTTTTTAAACTGTGCAACTAATTTTGACATTCTATAACATAAATATATATTATTGAAGTTCATAACATAGTCAAAATCATAATTTTTTCAAAAAATTGTATTTAAAAATGATTTTTATGAAAAACTATTTGAAATAGCTTCAAAATAATTAGATTAAACATCAATATATTTATAGATAGAGTCAGTAAGGATGGAAAATTTGTTCAAAATATATTTTCCATATGAGATATAATGGACGTGTCCAAAACATATGCGATATGTCTAGAGATTAAAATCCCGATGATGTCTCCTAATAGTACTATCATGACTATTGTGAACTAGAGTTTGCAAATACATAAAAATCTATATTTTCTAGAAACCAACTATATTGTTTATCTTTTCGTTAATAAAAAATAGTTGGTAGTTGAAGAGATATCTGATTGTATGGTGCATATTCGAATGAGAATTTCTTCACACATCTAGTGGTTTTTCTCCGACACCTTTGAAAAATAAAAAATACCCTTCGTAAGTGCACTTACAAATTCACCTTATTGGGTGAATTCGTAAGTGCACTTACGAACTGACCTTTTTGGGTGAATTCGTAAGTGCACTTACCAATTCATCTTATTTTGTACATTTTATTCATTTAAACATTGTTTAACACATTCAGGAAAGGTTCCGTAAGTGCACTTACGAATTCATCTTTTTAGGTAAGGTGGATTTGTAAGTGCACTTACGAAACCTTTCCTGAATGTGTTAAACTATGTTTAAAACTACAATGATTTTCACTATAAGTTGCATTATATTTCCATTTTCAGAAATTCAAATAAGGAGCATTCTATATACGCAAACCATGTAAATATTACTATGTGATGGGAGAAAAATTGTCAGAAATATCAAATTACATAAATTGTTCAGAAAGTAAGTGCGATCAAATTATTACAATTATAAATAACAAAACATAAGGCTATTGTGTATGCCTAATCCTAACCCCTCGCGCCCTCCTCTGTCTACGGTAATCCGCTGGACGCTCTGCCTCGAAGATGATCCTCTCCATTGATCGCAACTTTAAGAGTCTATAAGATTCGTGACTGCAAGTGTACAGTCGTATCATATAGTTTTAAAAGATATCGAATTCACAGAGACCAAAAACCAAACTTATCGTTATCTAATATTACTGTGTAAAGCTAAGGTTAATGAATAATTGAAATTTGGGGGAAACTAAGATAAACTAAACTAAATTAGAGAATATTAAGAAAACAGATATCAGTATGTAATTCGTCTAACCTAAGTGATCTGAAGGTTCATTGGCCAATTTTCTAAATAATAGAAATTCCTTTTTCAACAGACAATATTCATTTAAAAGCCCTTATCTCAAACGGCCGTTTTGTTGATTCAGGTTATGCTATTAAATCCTAACGTACACTCCCGTTGTCCTGTCGAATTTAAACACATCTTTTGAAAACAAATAGAATCTAATCAGTTTTAAAGCGCTCCCGCTGTATTTAAAAATATTCTCTAGTATCTACTATCCGGAAGAAAAAAAAACCCCAAACTCCCGCTCTATTGATTTTTAACCTTTGTCCGTTTTTACTCTCGTAACAAACTCTTTTAAAAATATAATTAGATACTAAAACTAGAAAAAATAATTTAAGATAAAATAAAACTTGCCCAATATATTTCGGATTCCTTTAATTTGATTAATTTACATACCGATATCTAAACGGTTTAGCCAGACATGTTACTAATTAAAAACACATAAATAATTATAGTTACAATAAAAAGAAACATGGTGAATAAATTTATGATAATAATAATAATGCAATAAATAAGAACCTGTAGAGATGGAAAATAAGAGAACGAAAATGATTTTACTAATGGTGGCAAAATTGATCCAAGCGTTGCATAAATTATAGGCCTAATACTAATGGTGTGGTAGTTCTCCAATGTGAGAAACTACCACTTTTACAAATGTGATTTTTGCCTAAAACTATGAACAACGCTTCCACGCACAAACTTCGATCCTTCTAAAATGAATGCTAGCTAGTTTATATAGTGAAAAATTATGGAAGTCATCATAAGAGAAGTAATGGGCATAATGGAGAAAGTGGAGAAAGAAGTGGAAAAATGAGAAGTTGAAAAGATCACGGGGTGATAATGGGAAGTTTGGCTGATGGGCCTAAATTTGCTTCTTTACTTGGGCCTTTTATCTTTTCTTTTATATTTTGAGCCTTTTCTTCACGTCTCCTCCATTTTTACTTCTTTTCTCGAACAAGCCCTGTATAATTAAATACTTGAAATACAAGGAAAATATCAGCATAATACTTATATAAAGCAACATAATTATAATAAAATAATGAATTAATTTATGTTAATTGAGCCAAATATGCGATATAGTTTCAGATTGTCAAACTCCCCTACACTTGAACCTTTGCTTGTCCTCAAGCAAATAATAAATTTGAAAGTTGAACAAATGCGGGTTAAATGCAGACTCATGTTGCCACTCAAATCGTACTTGGTTGCGAGGCATTTTTGTCGGAGCTATGCGAGTTCAATTTCAACACTAAAAGTACAGTAGTGACACTAAACAACTCCGCCATATGCTGCCAATCTGAATCATGCAATTATAGCTCAACCTAGTCCTTTTCGCTCTATTTCATCCGTTTTCATTCACGCGCAATCACATTAAGCCCATTGTCTTTTCACGCACATAGTAGAGTCGTCGATTAGTGATGATCCATTTAAGCACGGAGTTCTGGCACAGTTATGTGGTACACTCCTTTTATCTAACCAACTGCAAGTTGTGGGAGATCGAACTGTAGTCTTCCCTACCAAGTTTAGTACCAGAAAACTTCTGAACCAACCGACAACGAGTTTCTTTTTCATATATTGTAGGTTCCGCAATGTTAGATTAAGTGACCGGGTGAGGGTCTACTAACTTAGTTGGTGCATTCCCTATTTATAACAGTAAAACATATAATTTTTCAATTGTTTTTGGATCATTCACTTATATTCATTGACTCTCTACGTAGTTTGTGCTTAAGACGGTGTCAGCTGCTTAATAAACTACTCGGGGTTACTTTAAAACTAAAGCCTTAGGTTTTCAGTATAATAGGTACTCAAATCAGTCTTGCATACTCGGGGATTTTAAAGTATCAAGACGGTTATAATTTTGTTTCTATTTTACTCAAGCTTCTAACATTTCTTAAAAATGAGCAACCTTCATACTCTTCCAGTGTGTTGAGTTATGCATCTAGCCAATGGAACTTTTTTTGTTATGGCTCAAGAAAATGGAGAAAATGGAGGAAGTCGAAATTTTTGCATATAATACTTAATGATACATAAATATTTATTTAATGGAAATTTTTAATAAAGGAAAAACTACTTAGAGAACGGAAAATAAAAAGCGGTAAAGCTTCCTCCACCACACTTAAACAAAACATTATCCTCAGTGTTTTGATAAAAGGTGGAAAAGGAAGGATAGAACCTGTGTGAATGATACGGCTACGGGAATTTTGAGATACCTTCATTTGTTGAAACTTCTCGTTTTCGAAGCAGCTTATCATGTTGTTCATTTCTGGAGGAAGTACTCATCATTGGTGTCACCACCAACAACGACACTCGTAGGAATGTCTGTGGGCACCTGGCTCATTTACAAGATTGGCATCTAGATATTTGTCACCTTAAAGTAGCTGAGACGTGACAAACAATCCATCTCTTTATTATTTGTGGTTTCACAAATTAAAACGAAAACATTAAATTAAAAACCCATGGGTTGCCTCCCACGTAGTGCTTTGGTTAACTTCAATAGCTCGATGGCTCAGGAGTGCAAGCACTCATGGTGGTTCTCTTGAGAATGACTCCTCGATAGAAATTTTAATAATCTCCAGTTTCCATGGCCACTTATCAAGCCATTTCACACATCCCTCACATTTTCTTTTCTTTCTTCTGTGGGGTGGTTCATTATTTTGGACTTATGGTGGTGGTTCTGGATCTATCTTAAGTATCAGCTTTTCAATTCTTGGCTTAGTTATTTCATCCACCATCTCAAATGTTAACCTTCCCTTATTAATGCTAATGGTTTCCCTAGTTTCATGGTCCTTAAATTTTCTCTTTTTATGCAGGACCTCTGACGAAGGTGCATTGGTGTGGATATTTTTCAATACCTCCACATATATTTGGGATTGGGAACCTACACTAGCTTCCACAAATATTTGAAAAAAATAAATGGGTGGGTTATAGGGAAGAGGAACAATAATATATGTTACCTTCTCTACCTCTTCGACAACCTTCCTTTCAGATGGTGTCGATGTATTTTTCTCATTCTCTACTCTTTTCTCACCAAAAATCTTCTCAAACTTATTGTTACTCTCTTCAACCTCATTATTACTCACCTTAGGATTTTGAATTTGTTTTGAATTACTAGCTGTTACAACGTCCACATGATTTTCAAGGGATGGTCCTAGAGGTGTTTGTGAAAGCATGGAGATTTGAGCCTATAATGCCTCGTTGTGAGTCACTAGGGACTCAAAGACATTGTTCAGCTGCCTAAGGGTTTCATTATTTTGAATACTTTGTTTTCTTTTCTCTTAATTTTGGACAATATGTGTCTCTATATAGTGCTTTATCATAAATTTTAGCCTAGAGTGAGTTAACGTCGTATCGAAATCCTCCATTGATGTTTCAAAATTATATGATTCTTGCGGTTCCTCAAAGTGAGTTACCGTTGCATTTTGTGTCTCCATAAGGCGCTTCATCTTCATTGTTTCTAGTCTAGAGTGAGTTAGTGTCGTAGTCATATCCTCCATTAACGCGTCGAGAGTGGAATTCTAGTATTCTTGCGACTCCTAAAAATATTGGGCGTGTTGATTGTAGAGGAAATTTGGTTGAGGATAGGTTAGCGTCGCATTGTAATCCTACAATAATGTTTCGAGATCAGATCTTTGGTATTCTTGCGACTCCTCGAAGTGATGGTATTGGTAATTGTAGAGGTAATTTGGGTGAGAGTGAGTTGGTGACGCATTGAATTTCTCCATAAGTATTTCGAGGTAGGATTTATGGGATTCTTGTGATACCTTGAAATATTGAGAATGAGAGTTGTAGAATTTTTTTGGATGATACATAGTAATTAAAGTAAGAGTGCCATAGTCTATATGGAGCAACACTGGAGTTACGACAATTAACTTAATTGGTCCCTGACAACGGCGCCAAAAACTTGATCGCGACTTTAAGAGTCTATAAGATTCGTGAATGCAAGTGCACAATCGTATCGCATAGTTTTAAAAGATATCTAACCCACAAAGACCAAAAACTAAACTTATTGTTATCTAATATTACTGTGTAAAACTAAGGCTAATGAATAATTGGATTTTGGGGAAAACTAAGATAAAACTAAACTAAACTAGAGAATATTAAGAAGACGGATATCGATATGTAATTCGTCTAACCTAGGTGATCCGAAGGTTCATTGGCCAATTTTCTAAATAATGGAAATTCCTTTTTCATCAGACAATATTCATTTAAAATCCCTTATCTCAAACTCCCGTTTTGTTGATTCAGGTTATGCTATTAAATACTAGCGTACGCTCCCGCTGTCCCGTCGAATTTAAAAACACTTTTTGAATGATTCTTGTATCCATGCGTTGTCATCTGAGCCAGGATACTTCGTTGTTATTGATCTCGTCCATTTGATTATATAAGTAACGTGGGTTTCATTTTGAATTTTCAACACAAGTCACGCGTGGGCCCCATGTATTTGAATCGAGCCAATCAAATAAAGGAATGAAGCCACACATGCAGTCAAAGAATCAACGTCGCTGTCCTTCGCCGGAGCTAGGGCTTCGGCCGTCTTCTCCGATCAGCCTCAAACCTAAAAACCTACAAAATGCATTAATCAATGAAAAACAAAAACCCATATCGACTATATTGATCCTTGCGAACACAATGGTGGCATCAGTTTGTCCTGAAACGACCTTTAACCCTAGATTCGAAGCTTCTCCGATCTAAAGCCCTAACAATGGCAGATCGTGTTTCGGTCGTTAGGAGCTTCATGCAATCGTTCTAAATTATTCCATAGCATCTCAGGAAAGCGTTAGTAATGTTAGTTTAAGCAAAAACACAGTAAAATTTAAAATACGAATATCAAAAGTTTAAGGCAAATTGAGTTCATGATGCATGCGTTTCAGAGATGTTTGGCCACGACTTTGGACTTGTACTTACTCTATAATACCTCAGGAACACGAATTTATGGTTGAGAGCTATTGAAGAAGGTTGTAATTAGGGTTTCAATGGTGTAACTTCACTTGCAAATTTTAAAACACTAACCGTAGTCTCTTGGCTGCCAAAATTCATCCCTTAATGGTCTGAATGTGTTGAGTATTTATAGAGGAATGAAATTAGGTCAGAAACTTGAGAAAAATATATTGCATTTATGAGAAAATATTTGATTTGGAAATCAAATGGAAAACTTCCTAAATTTCTTAATCTTATTCAATCATATCTTGCACGATTTGGCCAGCTTGCTGTGACTTACTTGGACCTCAAGAATGATAAATATCCAGTCTTGCATGCCTCATCTTTATTTTTGTATTTTATTTTGATTTAATTTGATTTTTAATGAATAAAATCAAAAATAAATACAATAAAAATGAACATGGCGCATGGATGGGCTTGGGGCCTCTTGGTGGTGTTAGAAACAAGTTCTAATCATAAAAATGTAGGCCCATTTGGAAAAATTTCATGATTGCTCAATATTTCTTTCATAGACTTTCTCAAAATTTCCAAATTTGCACAAGCCATATCTTGCTCAATTTTTATCATTTTGAAGTGTTCTTGGACTTTTTAGAAAGCTTAAGATGTCCTATAAATACTACTTTTGGTTTCATCTTCATTGAAGCTTCCATATTCATGTACACTTCTTTGGAAAAAGATGACTTTCTGTTGACTTTTAGAAGGACCTATAATGTCTTGATCCATAGCTCTCAAATGAAGCATTTTTGGGCAAAGCTTATGAGACAAAAAGTTGTATAGAATTGTATTCCATTCAAAATTAGCCTTGTTGGAAATTTTTTTGATAAAGTTTGTGAAAGTCATGCATGGTCAATGTTCTGTTGACTTTCCCCTTAAGAAACCCTAATTTAGAAACTGACTTTTGATCAAATCTTGAGTTTCCTTGATGAATCATGATCAACCCTTGATCAAATGATGAATGTGACTTCAAAATATTGATGTTGACCAAAATGATGAAGTTTGACTGTATGTTGACCATAGGTGACTTTTTGTCCAATTCAACTGATTTTCAACCATCTGAGCAATTGACTGAGCAAGCTTGAGCTATGAGGCTTGAAACTTGGTATGATGATGCTTTGAGACATATGAGGAGGCATGATGCTCACTTGAGGCAATAGAAACCAATTTTGACTTGAGAGAATCAAAACCCTAATTATGGGTTGATTGCTTAGGAGAGGGTCCATCTGGCCAACCCTTGAGGAACTCTTGAATATGGAGATGTGTATTGACTTGAAAAATAGGAGGGAAAATTTTGGGGTATAACAGTTTCCCCTGTTCCATCTTCTTGTACCTGAAGTATTAGATTGATATGATTGCCTTTCGTGACCTGAAGGTAGAAGGTGATTGAACACTCGAGTACACTTGAAAATTTGCATTCGCTAGTATATGGAATGAGACTGTCAGTTGACGATGTATTGGAATGGGCTTATAGATGCCATTTGGAGAAGCTTATGCTGGGGAGTGAGTCGTATGTTAGACTAAATGCTCGTCTTTGAATGAGATTACTAGTATGCATTATTTTTTAACTAGATATGCAGCATTCTGCAGGTGGAGAGATGACAATGTGTAGTCGGAGATGGGCTTAAAGATGCCATCTAGAGATAGTTGATGATAATAAGGAGTCAGAATAAACCTTCGTCTTGGATTTATCTGAAATGAGTATTTGTCAGGATGTAGATAGTTTTCCCGTCTTGTTTCGGGTATTAATCTGTATCCTGATGTCTGTTGGTAAACCCGTATGGTTTCGGGACTTCATATCGTTATGGTCGTACAAATAGTTTTCCCGTCTTGTTTAGGGAATTAATCTTTGACCATTTGTCTGGAAATTTGTGAAAATTTTCTCCTGTTTGAGAATTTAACCTGAAAGAATGAGGTTAGTTTTATGCACATTATGATGAATGCATGTAATGATGCTCGAGAATGATATATGCGTATGTCATGATTTTTGTGAATAATGTATGAATGTAGATGTTGTGGTATTTCAAAACATATCCATCTTGAAGAAGATGGAAATGTTCTGCTGGAGATCTTCGACTTCTGCTTGGGGATGTAGTTGTTGGAGACCTTGACTGGGGATAAGAGAGACGTGGATTCCTCCGATGCACTATCTGACCAAGTTTTAGGTCTGGATATTGACGATGTTGGAAGATGATAATCCTTGAGAGATACTCAGTTGGGGATGAATATCTTGTGTATAAACCTTGCTGGGAAATGATGTAGTTTTGAATAACCTATTACTGCTCAGAGATTGACATAATAAGTTGATTGATGATTTGTTATTACTCAGGGACCAACGTAACAAAGTCGACATTCACTGCATGGGAACTGATGTGACAATGTGGATGATCACTTCTCAGGGACCAACGTGATGGGTTGAGACGGTCACTGCTTAGGGACCAACGTGATGAGTTGAGACGATTACTGCTCGAGTGAAACAACCGGCTGAACATCATCGGATAACTATATCAATAAAGTCGCCATCAAATATTTTTTATCTCGCAAAAGGAGAAAGGTAAACATATCGAGAAAACCTAAAAGGGATAAGACACGGTCTCGCGACCGAGAGATAGGGTAAGGGAGTCTATTACGTGAAGGGAAGGTATTAGCACCCCACACGCCCATAGTACTCTACGGTATCCACTTCTATTTTCTATCTAATGGGTGTGTTATTATCTATTTATTGCTTAATCGCTACAATGCATGTGAAAGAAAGGAAAATAAAGAAAACACGGGGAAAAGAAGGAAGTATTTACAAAGTTTGCTTGATCGATCCCGTTGACAAGATGCCTACGTATTCCCTCATGCAATGGGAAAGTTAGAGCGTCGTTGTTAGGCTCACATGTTTTGGTGGGTTTTGTGTTTTTTTACTTATGAAAAAGGTTTTAAACAGAAAAAGAAAAGCGCCCGTAGGCGAAAAAGGTTTGCATTGGTTGGTTGCTTTTACCTTGAAAAAGAAGTTTGAACCATTATTAAGTGTTTTGATTTTCAAAAGAAAAGAAAACAAGTTTTAGTTTTATTACATGCAAGGATGCAAAAGAAACTAGAAAATAAGGGAAACTAACTAGTTCTACCCCTAATGTTATCATACATGGATTGCAACCTAAGGTTTAACTCGAATCGCTACCTAAGATAGAGTCGAGAGAATCCTAATGGAACATGGAAAAGGTTTACAACCTAAATCTATGTCCATCTTGAATCGTTACCTAAGGTAGAGTCAAAGACGACAAAAGGGAATGGAAAAGGTTTACAACCTAAATCTATGTCCATCTCGAATCGTTATCCAAGGTAGAGTCGAAGATGACAAAAGGGATGAAGCAAACAAGTGCTTTGGCAGAAGCACACAAATAATGCAATGCACAAACAAATGTCACACAAGCACAGGAAAAAGAGGAAGTCCCATAGTCTGCGAATGGTAACGAGCATATCATGAGTCAACCAGGAGCCGACACATCTGATTCCCGTGAGTGGTATTGTTCACGGTAAAAAGTGACGAACGAGGGAATCAAATTGAAATTCGAATCTTAGGCTCAAAACAATTTACTCTTTTTTTTTTGTTTTAAAAGATGCCGCGAGCATCAAGCTTTATTGTTTCCAAACAAGAAAAGAAGATGACAAAAAGGGAAATCTGAAATACCCTAAATAAATAATGATATGCGATGTGACTAGCGTGAACTAGATGCAACACATTGGGGAGAGACTAGGGTAAGAGGGTTTTTTATATAAAGGGAAGGTATTAGCACCCTATATATATAGTTATCTATAGAATCTTTTGTACATATGAATATTTTTGATATGTTTGTGTGTTTTAATTTGGTACTTTATTCTTGGGAAAGTTTTTCCTTTGGGTTTTAAGAAAGGTGGGTTAGGCGGGCTCTTAAGTTTTGTTATTATTATGCTCACAAAGATCACTGGGATCCTCTGTATACATATCCCCTAGTGGGAATTAGAGCATCTGTAGCTCGTATCTAAGGGAACTAGGGTTTGTTTGGTTTGAGGGAGAAAGAAGTATGCTCGCCAAGGATGAGACCTTGTGCCTATGTATTCTCAAAGGGAGGTTGAGAAAGTCAGAGTAATCGTAGTTCCCACTTATGCTAGTGGAAGCAAAGGGTGTTATTAAGAGACAAATACAAATGTCATCTTAATGAAAAATGTATCTAATCTATTTCATCACATACATTTTTGAAAGGTGATTGATTAAATCTTTCATTGTAAGTATTAGGTGTTTTGCTGGAGTGTACACGCGTTACCACTTACAAGTTAATAAAGGTGTTTGAATCTTTAATTGTAAGCATTGGGAGTTTTGCTTGAGTGTACAAGCGTTACCACTTACAATTAAAAGATGTTTTGTTTGAAAAAAGTGTTTTAAAAAGTTTGATTTGTATGTGATGTGATAGATGAGATACTTCTTCCATAGAGATGATAAATGTCTAAATCTCTAGGAGAAATTGATTATTGATAGGGGGATGCTTTTAAGAAGCCCGTGGGTCCTTGTATTGTAAGCCAAGGAGGAGACATTCAGAGGGTAATCGAGGGTCCTTGCATTGTGAGCCCAATAGGAGGCATTCCGAGAGACATCAAGGGTTCTTGCATTGTGAGCCCAAGAGGTGGCCATAGGGTATGGCTAGCTTTGGCTTTAAGAGTGATTTCACCGGGAAACCATCCTCTTAGGATTCAAGAGTGACTTCACTGGGAAATCATACTCTTTGGGTTCTATTTCTAGCGCGGGTGATTCTTTGCATTGGAAGCCCAATAGGAGGATGTTAAGAGATTTTCAGGTCTCTTTCTTGTTTGATGCCCAAGAGAAGGCTAAACTCAACGAGGGAGTTATTTTTAACGAAGCCTAAGAGGAGGCTAACTCAGCAAGGGAGTTGTCTTATACGAAGGCCAAGCGGAGGCTAAACTCAATAATTGAGTTGTCTTGAATGAAGCCCAAGCGGAGGCTAAAGGGAACCTAGTTATTAAACTAGTTGTTACGTTATAAATGAACAGTTATATGAACAAGTATATGATAAAGTGTGTGATGTATTCACAAGAGTTTATGAAGGAAATATATAAACAATTGTATAAAACAAGCAATTAAAGCAAGTGTAACTTGAATATATACAAATGATGTGCGAAAATATAAACAAGTGTTTAAGACAAGTGGATAAGCTAGTATACTTGGATATATACAAAGGAGTTGAGAGTTACACCTTAAGGGAGGCTCATTGGTTTAAGAGCAGTTTCACCGGGAATAATGCTCCTCTTAATACCAATGGAATCGGTGTATAAACAAGTGGATGAAAACAAACGAACGAAGTTTGTTATACTTGAATATTTACAAAGATGATAGAATATGTACACAAAAGGGTGAATATGTACAACGAAATAAATATGTACATAAAAGGGTTGGGACTTACACCGTGAGGGAGGCCCATGATCAATTTGATTTTGAGTTCGAAAGAATTTCGAAGAAAAAAAATCTAGTTTGGTTTATATTTTCAAATCGAATCGATCATGGAAAAGAGGTGCGTAAGTCAATTGAAATATTTTTGAAAGTTTTGAAATGATTTTGAAAAGTGAAATGTATTCACAAGAAGTGTTTTGAAAAAGATTAGGTTTGAAAATCGAAAAGAAAATATTTTTGAAAAGTATTCAAAATACCAAAAACGTCTTATAAAAATATATCAAAAAGAAAATATTTTTGGATTTTTTTGACATAATCATAAAACAGGTTTATTAAATGACAAGTGTGCAAAAAATCATCTCAAAATGAAAAGTTTTGATTGGTTTTTGAAAATGTTGAAGTTTGTTGAAAATGTGAAGAAAACAAGTGATAAAAAATAAGGGATTTGGTCACCAAGGTTTGAACCCGCGCCCTTATGGTTTAGAGTCCAAAAGCTTACCAACTGAGCCACGTGCGTGGCTTGTTAAAACATGGCATTGATTTGATTATATTTGAAAATGGTTTAGAAAATGGTTGAAAAATGAAGGTTTTGAAAAAGAAGAGTCAGAGTTAGAAGATGACTCTGAAGCTGAAGACAAGTCAGAAGTTGAAACTTTTGAAGAAGAGTCAGAAGGTGAAACTTCTAAAGAAGAGTCAGAAGTTGAAACTTTTAAAGAAGATTTAGAGTCAGAAGATGAAGATGAAGCTTCTGAAGAAGAGTTAGAGTCAGAAGATGAAGCTTCTGAAGAAGAGTTAGAAGTTGAAACTTCTGAAGAAGAGTCAGAAGATGAGTTAGAATCTCAAGGAGATTCTGCTTCTGAAGATGAGTCAGAACTTGAAAATTTTGCAGAAGAGTTAGAATCAGAAGATGAAGAATCTTCTGGAGACTCTAAATCAATAAAAAATAAAAACGTGCGTATGATCATCATCTTCTCTAACCTTCATCAATCCTTTGATTCTTCATTTCTCAATGAAATCAAGAGATGTAAACATCAAAGTTGCTTGAATTTTTGTCAGGAACATGATGGTGATGATTAATTTCATTTATTTTGAGTTTAAGACCATTAATTTTTGCAAGAACACAAACAACCCTAATTCTAACAAATCAATATGAAATCATGTATGGATCATGATTTGTGAAATTGATTGAGGGTTAATGATCAGTGATAGTGCAGAAACAAAATGGCCAAGCCATTTTTGAACTAGAAATCAAGAATTAAAGAGTTCAAAGTTCAAGCTCTTACCTCTTCAAGTTGAATTCTGATTCTTCGAAGGAGGTGTTACAGAGCTAGTTTGATGATTGCTACAACACCGCTGGACCTTATGGAGTGTGTATGAATTCTTAGCTTGGATTAAATTGACTTGGATCACTCTTACCAAGTCCAACTGCAGTCACTTGAAGTGAGAATCAAATTTGATGATTCTGAGTTTACAGTGATGAAAATATGGTTTGGATCACTTCTATGTGATGTATAGAAGGTGTTTGAAGTGAAAAAATTGGAAGATGCACGAGTGGATTGGAAATTTGGAAGTTATGGCTCAAAATGACATGTTTATGGAGTTGGAGGTGGTTTCTGAGTTTGGATTGTTTTTGGGATAGCTTGAGGATTTCAACAACTTTCTAATGATATTTAGAAAGTGTTTGAAGTCTAAGATTGCTCAGAAATTGCAAGGCTTCGAGTTTTGCAATTTCTCCAACTTAGAAACTTGAAACTTGAAACTTGAAAAACAAGAAAGAAAGAAGTAAAGCTTAATTAGGAATGCTTTGGTGTGTGATTTGAGAGTGAATAAATGACCTCTATTTATAGGCAAGGAGGTTTGGCTAGAAATGTCAAGGCTTGGCTTGAAATTTAACAACTTGCCTTAAAGGGCAAGAAAGACATTTTTGCCATAAATGCACATGGAATATTCTTTTAACCATGGTTAAAATTTTAAATTGATCTTATCCTTCTCTGAGTCACTCTCATCTGATATTTATCTCTCAAATTCTATCTAATTTGAGGACAATGCTTCTAGAAGGATAAAAATGTAATGTAAAAAATGGTCATGGAGCTCTAAGTTTCAATTTCAAAATCCTAGCTACACAAAATGTTTTTTCAAGTTGTTGGACATTTTGGAAAGCTTGTAACAAGATCTAAAATTTTCATGTTTTGAGTTTTTATTGGATCAAAATGGATCTAGGTGAAAAATGGCCATGAAAGTGATGAAAAACAAAGTTTTTAACACTTCAAATTTTTTCTAAGTGTTAGAAAACTTTCAAATCTTGACTTTTTGTTGACTTTTTCACACATTTTGATTTTTTTATGTCATGATGGATAATTTGAAATGTATTGATGATTGAAAATATTTGGATTTGAAAAAGTTGACCAAAGAGTCGAAGTTTGACTTTTTTGAACAGTTAAATTTTCATCAGATGATTTAGAATTTCTCTGAGCATCAATCATGGATTTTGGAATGTTTTGAACCAAGAAATTAGGTCAAGATGTTGCATTGATGATTCTAAGATCAATATCCAAGAAATTAGGTCATTCATTGAGCAAAAAGTCAATGATACGCCATCCTCGATCAAAACCCTAATTGGTCGATTCAAGATGGATCTTGAGGAAATGATAGGAATTTGAAGATCAAATGTTGATGATTGATGAAGATATATCAATTGAGGTGAGTGGAGACTCAAATCATAATTTATCACATCTTGAACAATTGATTTTTTTTTTTATAAAACCCTAATTTGGCTTCAGGAGCACACACACGATCTATCCTGTTCTGAAACTGTAAGTGATGCAATGATGCATATGTGAATGATATGATGTGGTATCTTAGGTCAAAAATTGGGGTATGACAGGTATCACTGCATGACATGAATTGTCAAGTGTGAAGATCAAATGATGCGATTTCAATAATAAATGCGAACCCGGGAAAGCATGGAGAGTCAGAATAGGGAACTCTTTCCACTTTATTATCATTGACTCAATAAAGGAAGCAACTTGATTCGCGTGTGCTGAGCTGATACAGACTAGAACTGTACAGGAGTCGATTACAGACCCTTTCCACATGCCCATCATATCATCATATAGCAGGAAATATAAAAAGGCGAGACTTTGCTCAGTGGTGCCATGTCAGGTTGCCTAACCACTCTTGACCTATACAAGCACAAATGTAAACACTTACTGAGAATTACCTCCCTATGCACGGTGGAGGATTTTAAACAAACCAAACATAATTAACACACAATTTGCAAAATGTCTAGCTACAGGTCTTTAAACAACGACTTTGAGCCCAACGCCCCTATCCTAATCATGACAAAGAAAGCGGTAAACCCCTAATTCTCATGATATCTAGGAAAGTTGTAAAATAATGAGATAAGCAAAGTATAACTAGTACCAAACGGATAATAAATCCGAAGAGCACTGCGAGCTAAAAATACTATGAAAAAACTTTGAGTACGCTGCCATCAACAAAGCAATAATCAAAAATAGCTCAATCAATACAATCCACATGGTGATATTATGCAATATGTGTGTATAGAAGACACATACTCATAACAATTGGAACACCTTCACAAAGGTACATATCCAGACAAAATAGCAGAATATGTGTTTCTCGTGACATGAGAAAACACCAAGCAAAGTGCGTTTAAAGCGCGAGCAGAACCACTGGAAAAATGGTATGTTAGTGTACCAAGATTAGTACCTAACCAAAATATCCTCAATGTACCTTGCACAAGTCAACAAACATGTCAAAAACGACAAGGAGATGGGAATGTAATTCACATACTCACATCGCAAGTCAAAATATGATCCAAAGGCGAAGAAATGGATTACGAACATGTATAGCAACATAAGAATGGAAAATCGGGCAGCCACGCACACATAATGCAAAATACCCTATGAACGATATCAAAATCAGGCTAAATCCAGCACAATAGTCCTCAAATGAAATGTTAAACATAATTAAAGATCTAAAGAAGTTGGAAACCAAAAATCTACACAAAAATGGCCTACAATGCACTCTTCACAAAGGAATCAGGGCACGCAGTGTAGCTTCTAATAGGGGGAAGCGATTACCTATTCTAAAGCTTGCCTAAACATCTCTAAAGATAGAGGAAAAGATTTCAAACAAACATGCAAGAGGAACCTAGAACTATACAAGTATCAAACTAGTTCCAAAGAATTATACCGCTACGGGTTAGCCTTAAAACTCTACTTACAACATAATGGTAAGGTTTACATTAAACTACAATAAAATGGGAGAAATATCCTAAAGTTTCTAAGAAACACATGGCATTATATTCTTACAACTAGTCAATTCATGTGACAAAGGAGAAACATGCTTTTAAACCATCCAATAAGATCGAAACTTGAAAATTAAGTAAGTATTGAATTAAATTAGATATATAAATTCACAAGTCAGTAGCTGACCTATATTCAATGATCTCAAACAAAATGTACAAGAGAAATCATGGTTGAAGCAAAATTATCCGCAAGACTAAATCAAAACGATCAATCGTCACTCTATGGATCAACTATCATGGTATCCTAATAATATGACTCAATTATAGATTCTAAATCAAGATTAAAACTACCTAAACATGTAAACATGTTAGTCAAGAAGTTATTTTAGGGTTAGAACAAGTATTAGACATCATATGTGTTGCACCCCAAAATTTGCCCTCCTATCTCGGTTTTATCTGGTTTAGGCTTCGCATTTATCATAACACTCACATGCATTCATATCACTGGGTCTATGGTTACGGATTGGAGTTGATTCCCAAAGATTTCTCTGTTGAGCAGAAAAGGCGTGGTGTTTTCGACCAATTTGGGGATATTTGAAAATGACGAGGTTTAATGTTAAATCTTATTCGTTCATATCTATCGGCTTTCGGGGCTTGGTGTTCGATTGTTGAATTGAATGGTCTGTTCTTGATGGAGCTACGGGAGTCTGGTTATTTTGAATGTTATTACCTCCTGATTCAGGAGATCAATTCATCACGAGTTTGGGTTTTGCTGTTGTTTCAAGTTCATTGTTCAAGATGTAAAAGGGTGGATTATGATTATCCGTTTATTGATCAACAATTCCAGTTCTAGTGCATTTGGTTTGCTCGTCAACTTTATTCGTTCTTGGCGATAGTTGATGTATGTGAAAATATTCATCCGGTTTTGTCCACTGAGCCCATCTCACACTCAAGGCATTCTTTGAAAAACTTAGAAGTTTCCTTATGGAATTCGTTTGGTTTCAAATCTTTCTCTACCGAATATGTTTCGACTTGGAAATGCGGTGATAATCCCATTAATTTCAAGTGGAATCTATCGCTCAATTCTTAAAGAATCATGAAATCGCTGACTAAAGTTTTGAATCAAGAAACTTAGAGTTTCAATTTTGTTTCAAGTAGCAAAGGACTCCTACATGAACGGATAAACATGGAAGCTTTGTGGCGGAAATTCAAGAGGATTCAAGTTCTAAAAATGCAACAACTATGTTACTACTCGCAAGACTACAAATTGGAACTATAGAGTGAAGTAGGAATTGGATGCATTTGATTATCAATATTTCAACATGTTTTGTTTTGACCAATTTAATTTTGGTTCATGACAAAAAAATTTTGGGATATTTGATGCATAATGAATTTCCAATTTTTTTTACACAATCAAGAATTCAATTGGGTGCATATTTCTCCAAGCTTGTGTTTATAAAATTCCAAGATTGCCAAGATTGCTCTAAAAAAGGTTTCCTATTGTACAAGGACACGAATCGAATTACATGTTACAATTTGTCAAATCTTAAGATACAAGTTTCAATCCAAAGAGCCAAACAAATTCATTCAACATTCCATTTCCTTTCCTTGACATTCAAGTTTCAAAATCTTGTTCGAATTCAAAAGGACACTCGTTTACAAGGTAGAATCAAGCTTCCGAATTCAACGTTCACTTGACTATAGTTTATACAAATGCTACATGAGTCATTGAATTCACAAATGTCAATTCGAATTTGTAACATTACAAAATTTCGAAGCCTCTAAAAAGTTCCTAGATTACAAGCTTTGAGTCCTAGCAAATGTTACTAATGCTATGTCCTAATCCTATTCCCTACGGGAGTGTTGTTGTTCTTTGGCTTCTATGTCTCCTCGTTCTATCTTCGAACCGTGCCTTCTTGACCAACCTTCCTTTGCCGTTCCTCCAAGCTTGCACCATTGCTCATGTTCATGAAACAAACAAGGAAATAATTAGCAAATGATCAAAGAATTCAAACATGAACATAAACAAGATACAAGATAATGCATTGTTTTCAAATCATCATTAGGGTCTTCTTTCCGGAATCAGGTTGCAAGGGTTTCGATCGTAACCAACCGGCCTCATAGCGAATCATCGGCCATAAACTCGCTATTGCAAATCCTCAAGAGTGTTAGCCCTTGGTTCACAATAGGAGGTGTAGAAAGAAGATGAGGAAAAGCAGTATAAAGCAGTTTGGGCATGACAGTACAAGAATTTTATACAGGGCAGCAAGGGTAGGCACCTGAAAAGGCAAATTTTACCATAAACAATACACCAGCAGCCTAACACAATCAGATATAGCAGTACTGATACATCAAAATAGCCAGAAGAATCAAAATTATCAGCCCAACAACAAAAGGATACAAGCCCATCAAGCATTGGGAAGGCCTTGTTTTTCAAAATCAGATCAACCAAAACCCTAAACACTGACAGTATAAAAGCATTCAAGATTATAACACAAGGAAGAGGCAACTGTTCACAACCAGAAAACCCTAGCCGAAATCACAAACTCAAAGCAGCAAAACAAAAACCCAGAAATATAACAGTGTTCATCATCAACCCAGAAATATAACCAACAACATTCAAACGAAAAAACGCAGAACAACATCCAACATCATCATTTCCCGGAAAGATAATCCTTCAGAAAAGATTATAACGAGACAGAAGCAGAAAGCAAGGTAACGGATAGATCTCACCGGGGTTGCGGTTTTTTACACCGCCGTCCGCCGCTGTGTAGACCTCAGAATCACAACCTTCCTTTTTCTTTTCATTATCGTGTTTCCATCAGTCGTAAACCCTCTAAGCATCGCCGATTTCGCCCGGATAGAACTTAGGTTTCCCTCTTTTCCTTTTTCGTTCCAACGATCTATAATCTGAAACAAAAATCGAAACAACTTTAGGAAGCAACGATGTCAGTAAGAGAAACCACAGATCGAGAAAGAAAGATGGTTAGTTTCTGGAAATCGGTCACAGAGCGAGAGAGATGAGCGAAGCAAGTGAGAAATCGGTGAGAAGCGATCGCGGTCACAGAGCGAGAGAGATGAGCGAACGGTAACATGCAAACGGCGAGGCAAGAGAGTCCGAGAGAGTTCGGTGAGACCCTGAGAGAGAGGGATGAGCATCGTGTGGGTAAAGAGAAGATGAGAGAACATATTTGAGTTTTACGTTTTTTTTTTTATTGTTTTTTTTTTATAAAATATAAATTTGAGATGATTTTAGTTTAATCTAACTAGGATTAGTCTCAACAGTCCATTTTATTTAAGTTATAATAAAATAGTTTAGGATAATTTTTAGCTTAGTACCTTTAATTTATAATGTTTTAAGTTAATTAACAGGTTATTAAAACATGATTATTTTAAAAAATAATTTCTGTAAGATATATTTAATTTTTACTCTTTTACTTAAAAAATTGATATATAGTGCAAGTAGGTTTTTTTTTTTTTTTTACATGATGTGTTGTTTGGTTCTGGTGGTGACAAGTGTCACCACCGCTGATCCTACTAACTGTGTATGTGTGTGTATGGTATCAAATCTACATCCTCTTGCCATAAACCATCAGATCTGCCAAAGCCCAGATCCGACGATCCAGAATGGTGGACCACAGCATGCTTCATGGGAGCTCTACACAAGATCCGACAGCATTGTTTTGGGCTTGGGCTCAGATTTGCTGTTTGCACCTCCAGTTTAAAGCTTCAATCAGGCCCATTCCTAAACTTTCTCTTTAAATTCAATATTATGCAAGTTTTTTTTATATAATGATGTATTAAATAATATTTGGCATATGGTAGTTTTTTATTTGTTGAACAATCAATTAAATTGTTAGTTGATTTTTCATCAAGTAAAAAAATATCTATACTAATAATTATTTAAATTCCGATTTGTATTGTGTGTTAATTTATTTTCTTTTATTATCCGCTATTATATTATCCGTTTGTTTGTTTATTACGCGATTGAACACTCCACTCTCACATTAATATAAAAAACAACAACGCCTCCGCTCTCTCTTATTTTTGGTTACCCACACCAAATTCTCTAAGGGTCTCATGGTGGGGGATGGGCATGGCCATCCTCACGAGGTTAATTAAGGCCCTCGTTGCCTTGATTAATCATAACCCGAAAAATAATTGGTCCATATGCCAATCACCATGCACCAGGGTCTCATGGTTGGGGATTGGAGCACCTATCCTCACGAGGTTAATCAAGTCCATATATTTGGTTAATCATAACCCGAAATATCATTTCTCTACGTCCAACGCCGCAATTTTCAGCACACTTTCAAATAAAAAATAGTGTTATGGTACTTAATTAAATTGTTAGAGGTTCGCCCAACGATTTAATTAAAATGTAAAGTATTTGGGCCATTAGAGGGAAACCCGATGACTTGAATACTTTATTCCATACACTTGAACATTTAAAACACTTTCATATTAAATTAATTAATTGAATTTGTTTTCTTTAAATCAATTTTTCTACAAAACAAAAAACATAGTGTTATGGTACTTAATTAAATTGTTAGAGGTTCGCCCAACGATTTAATTAAAATGTAAAGTATTTGGGCCATTAGAGGGTAACCCAATGACTTAAATACTTTATTCCATAACACTTAATAAAAAGTGAACTTTGTTTCACCTCACTCTTTTCATAATAAAGATTTTTGATGAGAGATGATCGGTTGACCTCAATCACCAATCTCGAGTATCGAATCGTTAGAGGATATCCCAACGTTTTGGTACTTGTCATCTACAATTAAAATCAATTCAACTCATTCAAATCCTTTTTCGCCCATATGCGATTATCAAAAATCAAAAACATTTCAATTAAAATCAACACAATCAATCCAAGACATTTTCAACAAGAACTACGGAGTTTTGACTTTCCCATTGCACGAGGGAATACGTAGGCACGCGGTTTCGAAACCGTGTCAAACTCAAAATAATAACAAACAAACCCCTTTTCCTCTTTCTTATTTATAACTTAGAAATTAGCGACTACACACACACAAACACATTTCGAACTAAATGGGTCCCATCGAGTACGATGGACGTAAGAGGTGCTAATACCTTCCTCTTGCGTAACCGACTCCTGAATCCATTCTTTTGGTCATGTAGACCGCCTTATCTGCATTTGTGGGGTTTTATCTATATTTCCCCGTTCTTTCTAGAACAAATAAAATTAGGTGGCGATTTCATTGTTTTGAAAATTCATTTTAAATGATTTTTGAAAATCGAGTTGCTTCAGTTGGCGACTTCACTGGGGAGAAGATTTTAAAAACTTTTTTTTGACTAAGCGAGTCAACCCTAGTTTAGTTCTTCGCATGTTTGTGTGTTTGTTTATCGCTCTCTTCTTTATGCTTATCTATTGTTTATTTGCTTTTTTCTCTATGCTTTATATATTAATCTGTTGATATATTATTGTGATGGGAATTCATGGGCATTAATGCATAGATAAGCCCACTACCCAGGCTTCTAGGTCACCTTTTAGGAATAGAGGGGTTGCGTAGCCTAGGTCCACTTGACTCCATTGTCTTGTTGGCCCGAAGCGAAGACTCCGGCTTAGAGTTGGTCGTTTTAAGGAGGTTGTTGGCCCGCGTTAGCGCAGGACATCAATCTTTGGACAAATGACCTATAACTCTAAGTTTTGTTCATGTTGTCCTAACCAAGACCAAAACGCTCAAATTTTGGATTTCGAGCATCCCGTTAAGAGCCGTTTCTTGGGGTATACTTTTACAAATACTATCCCCATGTAGGCCTCTCGCGCGATGATAATATCTGTTAAAAGGGGATCTGAGACTCCAAGAAACATTTAGCAAAAAACATTAGAACCACCTTGTTCGGGATTATTGGGTAGAAGCCTAGAGCTATCCTATCGTAGGAGCCCACCTAAATAAGTTGTTCTAATTACCAATATCATCCTTGATTCACATCTCTGTGAACCTGTTAATTTGCAACACGCATTGCATACCATTTGCATCAATCATCAAAAAAGAGTTTATTTCTCTTATCATTCATGCATCATCATGCATTTCATTCATTTCAACCAGAGGACTCATTTCAACTTGGCTTCTTATCTAGAATCTCAAGACTGCAAGACTGATTTCCTGACATCGTCGTCATCATGGATCAACTTCAGGCAAGTGTGGCTGCGATGAATACTCATATAGATACCCAGATGGATCAATTCATGGAGATTATCCAGAACCTCGCCATTGGACAAGAAGAGTTAAAGCAAGTTGTTCAAAGGTCTGAAGTTGTTGCTATTGATCATGTTAATCCACCAGGTGTTGGTCTTAACCACATGGAGGTCCTTTCAGATCAAAATGTTAGAAACACCGTTCAGACGCATGTCAATGGAACTCCTCATTGTGAGGACATCTTCGAGTCTTCGTTTGACACCTTCAGATTTTTCGATTGAAGAAACTGAGTCTGAGAAAAAGCTTCACCTCCTCGAGAAAAGGATGAAAGCTATTGAGGGTCGTGATTCCCTTGGCTTAGACGCCCCTAATTTGTGCTTGGTGCCTGGTATCAAAATTCCTGCAAAATTCAAAGTCCCCACTTTCGAGAAGTATAAGGGTACCTCTTGTCCGATTACTCACATCAAAGTGTATTGCAATAAGATGGCTCCCTATGCGGAAAATGACAAGCTCCTCATGCATGTTTTTCAAGATAGCCTCAGTGGAGCATCTCTCGAATGGTACACTCAGCTTGAACGAACTCACATCCAAACTTGGAGGGAATTGGCTGAAGCTTTTGTCAATCAGTACGACTATAATAGGGACATGGCTCCCACTAGAATTCAACTCCAAGGGTTGACTCAGAAGATTGAAGAATATTTCAAAGGGTATGCGCAGAGATGAAGAGAATTAATTGCTAGATTTCAACTTCCTCTTTTGGAACGAGAACTCATTGAGATGTTCTCCAATACCTTGCATGGTCCCTATCTGATTGCTGGATGTACTTCTACGTTTTCACACCTAGTTGTTGTAGGGGAACGTATTGAGCGTGGTCTCAAGATGGGTAACATTCATGATGTGGCTATTGCTTCTGAATTTCCAGAACAAACTGATGAAGAAGCAAGTACAATTTTCGAGGATGAGGAAGACGCTCCTATTTGCCCTCCATTTTAGATGCCTAATCAAGTGACAAAAGCTAATTCAAATCTGTGTTGCAACTGTCTGTCAAACACCCGGTCAGTATGCTCCCCAACAGCAGAACGCCCCTCGACAACAAACTTATCGACAAAATCGTCAACATCGAGGTGGAAAGAATCTGATAAGGCCAAGAAAAGTGCATGATCCAATCCATATGCCTTATAGTGAGTTACTCTCTCGCTTGCTCCAACATTCTTTGGTGGAGTTAAAGGAGCTCGGGACGCCTCATTTTCCGTATCCTTTGGGATATGATCCTGATGCCCACTGTGAGTTCCATTCTAGAGCACCTGGCCATACAATTGAAGGATGTAATCTTTTCAAAGGCACAGTTCAGAAACTCATTGATTCCAAAGCTATCACGTTCACTCCAGAGGGCCTACACATCAATTGAACTCTCTTTTGACTCAGAGAACGCCACAATTACGAAGTGCATCTTCTGAAGCAAGAAATCCATACGGAGACCAGTCTCCTCAACATGGATATTTCTAGTGTCATCTTGTATGCTCATTTGTAATTTTCCTTGTTTTGTTCAGTACTTTCTTGTATGCAAAACATGCTCATTTCTGAATACTAATCATAATGCATTGAATAATGTTTGTCTTGAATCGATCCATTCGTATTCACTCATATTTGTTTTACTATGCTTTTGATATTCAACTCTTATTAATAAAGCAACACCTCTGGAGGGAGGATGACGAACAATTTACCAATAATCTTAAACGTTAGGCTTTCGAGTAAAAACCCTGCTAATGATGTACAGGCCTTATCTCAAATTCCCAAACACCGGAGATATAAGGGAGTGAAACCCTCGTTGACCCCTTTTGAGCCTCGAAGTAGGAGTTTCTTTTTCGAAAAACCCTTTTTAACCCGGTAGTGTTCAGTTAATCTGATCGAGCGTTCAAAACTCATCAAGAGTGCACATCAAAGGATACAATAATGGTTATCCTTCAAAATGTCGAGGAGGGTCAAAGCCACAATGGTCAACCTCCGTCTATCAACAATGTGCTTCAAAAGAGGTTGAACCCGTAATGGTTATATCTCGCACAAGAAACAATAGATGACGATACCACAATTGTTATCTCTCATCCGCCAAGGATTCAAGCCGTCACAATCACCTCCAATCAAATAAGGGTGCAAGATCACACAACTTGTTTAGAAAAAAGGTGATAAAAAATGATGACAAAAAGCCCGCTAAGTCGAAACTTCATAATAAGTCGCTTAGGCAAAAGTCAGGCAAAAGAAAAAGTTCAACAAAAATCCTCTTTACAAGAACAAGGTTGTGTGATCAGACACCAAAAGCAAAAGGTGAGTGACTGTCATGTCCAAGAAACCTCAGTGGTTCCTCAACCACATCATAAACTTCTCTCAAGAGATGAATGCTCGCATCAAGTTATCTAAACCTAGGATTGGAGAACATCACGGAGAATGGGAGGGCACCAAATATTTTGAGCCTAAAAATGTTTTTTTCTAAAAACCCGTGAACCAAGCCACGTTACAACCCTTGAAAGTCCTAATTGAAGCATGAGTTAATTCGAAAGCAAAACTATTACAAGAATACGGTAACCTGACTCCTAGGAGGCTTGCTAAACATTTGAGTTGGTATCACTCAATCTTTCACAAAAAAAATCGATGTTTCGACATCCTTTCAATAAAAGATTTTTTTTAACTTCAAGACAAACATGAACTTTGCATTAGAGTTATCATTCGTAGAATAATACATTCTTTGCATATGGATAAGTGCTTAAACATCAAGTAAGCTTGCATAATAAGCATCAGATGGATAAATTGATTGTCCTGAAGGACATATTGCTTCAAGTATCTGATTAAGCACAAAGCAGATCGAGTTGAGAAGTAAGGTTGTGAAGTAGCCTACTTTCAAGATGAAAACCACCCTGAGCAGGTGATGTCTTCTAATTTCAGTCAATCTGGGGAATTTATGTCGAGATTCAGAAAATCTCTCAAAGAGCTGAGCAATCAGGGGCATTCATCCGAGCAAGGTTGAAACCCTCTTTACCTTTGGTTAGTCAGGGGCAATGTTTCCAAGTTTATAACATTGGGGCAGTTTATCTTGATGGTACAAATATCAGGAAGCTTTTTCGAGGCTAATTTCTTCAAAGTCCCTACAGACCGGGGCAAAGCATTATGCAGGGGCATTCCTCCACCTCATAATTAATCAAGTCAAGTCCAGGCGCAAGCTAAACAACCGTTGAAGTTTGAATGGCATGTCAGGAAGTCAGGATCGTCATCCTTAGCTCATCAGAGATCTAAGTCTGTGTTGGATTTCTCCATCAGAAGTTCAGGATCAATATCTCTAATTCAAGTCAGGATCGTTATCCTCAGCTCATCAGAGATCAAGATTTTGTTATCCAAATATTTTAGGATGAGAGGGCATGACGCACCTAAGCTTTGGTCACCGACAAAGTTTCTTTCTCTCCAACCAGAATTATCTATGGCATATGTGTGCCCTTGGATGTTATCACTCTGTCCCCGACGCGGAAGATCGTAAAGAGCGGCTTACGCCAGCAAGATCATTTTCAAAGGCTCCCTTATGCCAGAAGATGTTGTCGACTCCTCTTATGCAAGAGCTCGTAATCCAGAGCTATCGAAATCACGAACTCTACACAACAAGATCATCATCCCAGATGAATGTTGATCTCCAAGAGTTACTTCCCCAGTGATGTTAATCATTGAAAGATGATACTTCTATTCCACAATCCCCCTACCAGGGTCCAGACTATCATCTCTTTGATGAAGACCTCATGATTGTATTCAATTCATGGAAGGTTGATGTTCCCTCGGCAGCTCACGATTGCCTTTAGTCCTGGGTGAATCATAAAAACATGCATCATTGCATTACATAGCATCCTCAAAAATGCGTAGCATTTCCATTGATATGGAGCATTACGCCAAAAAATAATAATCTCAAACATGCATCTAACCATAAGCCAGATTAATGTGTTTCTCGAGTACCTTTTGCGTCTCCGAAGAGAAATCATTCAATTAAATAATCCCCAAGTGGTATTCCCAGTCAGAGTTCCTTCAAGAAATTCTTCTTGTTGTTGTTATCTGCATTTTTGACCCCGTGTTGGTCTCCTACATCATTTAATTCAATTTATTTACCAAGCGTCTTGCTTTTTGCAAATTCTTATTTTGGTATTCTTACCCATGTTTGCCTCTGTCGTTAGAGTGCGAGTAAGAGTCGGTGTCTAACCTTTCTTGCTTCTCAATTGTTTGAGTATCCATACTTGGTGTGTGGTAATTCATATAATTGTCACTCTTAAAGAAGTACACCCCGCCTTTGGCCTGAGGGATATTGTATTTCTTGCACATTTGCAACCTTTTAAAGTCCAACATAGTTTGGCAATCCTTGCTAGAGTCCCCTCTGTTTGGCCTCTTACCCCGTGAATTCGTCTTCGATCGACGATTTTACCATTCCATATATCTTTCCCCCAGTGAGTCTGCTCCAGTCGGTCTCATTCTTGCGTATGTCTAATATCCTTACCTGACATGTGCTCCCTATATGTGTTCAATATCCTTACCGAACATGTATATTCGATCTTTATGTGTCCAATATCCTTACCGGGCATGTATATTTTCGAAACTTTTGTTAGAGTCGTCTTCGGTCGGTCTCTTTCCAGTGTATGTCTAATATCCTTACCTGACATATGCTTCCTATATGTGTTCAATATCCTTACCGAACATGTATATTCGATCTTTATGTGTCCAATATCCTTACTGCATGTATATTTTGAAACTTTTGTTAGAGTCGTCTTGATCGGTCTCTTTCCGTGTATGTCTAATATCCTTACGACATATGCTTCCTATATGTGTTCAATATCCTTACCGAACATGTATATTCGATCTTTATGTGTCCAATATCCTTACCGGGCATGTATATTTCGAAACCTTTGTTAGAGTCTTCTTCGGTCGGTCTCTTTCTGGTGTATGTCTAATATCCTTACCTGACATATGCTCCCTATATGTGTTCAATATCCTTACCGAACATGTATATTCGATCTTTATGTGTCCAATATCCTTACCGGGCATGTATATTTCGAAACCTTTGTTAGAGTCGTCTTCGGTCGGTCTCTTTCCGGTGTATGTCTAATATCCTTACCTGGCATATGCTACCTATATGTGTTCAATATCCTTACCGAACATGTATATTTCGATCTTTATGTGTCCAATATCCTTACCGGGCATGTATATTTCGAAATCTTTGTTAGAGTCGTCTTCGGTCGATCTCTTTCCGGTGTATGTTTAATATCCTTACCTGACATATGCTACCTATATGTGTTCAATATCCTTACCGAACATGTATATTCGATATTTATGTGTCCAATATCCTTACCGGGCATGTATATTTCGAAACCTTTGTTAGAGTCGTCTTCGGTCGGTCTCTTTCTGGTGTATGTCTAATATCCTTACCTGACATATGCTCCCTATATGTGTTCAATATTCTTACCGAACATGTATATTCGATTTTTATGTGTCCAATATCCTTACCGGGCATGTATATTTCGAAACTTTTGTTAGAGTCGTCTTCGGTCGATCTCTTTCCGGTGTATGTCTAATATCCTTACCTGACATATACTCCCTATATGTGTTCAATATTCTTACCGAACATGTATATTCGATTTTTATGTGTCCAATATCCTTACCGGGCATGTATATTTCGAAACCTTTGTTGGAGTCGTCTTCGGTCGGTCTCTTTCAGGTGTATGTCTAATATCCTTACCTGACATATGCTTCTTATACGTGTTCAATATCCTTACCGAACATGTATATTCGATCTTTATGTGTCCAATATCCTCACCGGGCATGTATATTTCGAAACCCTTTGTTAGAGTCGTCTTCGGTCGGTCTCTTTCCGGTGTATGTCTAATATCCTTACCTGACATATGCTCCCTATATGTGTTCAATATCCTTACCGAACATGTATATTCGATCTTTATGTGTCCAATATCCTTACCGAGCATGTATATTTCGAAACCTTTGTTAGAGTCGTCTTCGGTCGGTCTCTTTCCGGTGTATGTCTAATATCCTTACCTGACATATGCTCCTATATGTGTTCAATATCCTTACCGAACATGTATATTCGATCTTTATGTGTTCAATATCCTTACCGAACATGTATATTCGATCCTTATGTGTCCAATATCCTTACCGGGCATGTATATTTCGAAACCTTTGTTAGAGTCGTCTTCGGTCGGTCTCTTTCCGGTGTATGTCTAATATCCTTACCTGACATATGCTCCTATATGTGTTCAATATCCTTACCGAACATGTATATTCGATCTTTATATGTCCAATATCCTTACCGGGCATGTATATTTCGAAACCTTTGTTAGAGTCGTCTTCGGTCGGTCTCTTTCTAGTGTATGTCTAATATCCTTACCTGACATATGCTCCCTATATGTGTTCAATATCCTTACCGAACATGTATATTCGATCTTTATGTGTCCAATATCCTTACCGGGCATGTATTTTTACAAACCCTTTGTTAGAGTCGTCTTCGGTCGATCTCTTTCCGATGTATGTCTAAAATCCTTACTTGACATATGCTCCCTATATGTGTTCAATATCCTTACCGAACATGTATGTTCGATCTATATGTGTCCAATATCCTTACCGGGCATGTATATTTTCGAAACCTTTGTTAGAGTCGTCTTCGGTCGGTCTCTTTCCGGTGTATGTCTAATATCCTTACCTGACATATGCTTCCTATATGTGTTCAATATCCTTACCGAACATGTATATTCGATCTTTATGTGTCCGATATCCTTACCGGGCATGTATATTTTCGAAACCTTTTGTTAGAGTCGTCTTCGGTCGGTCTCTTTCTGGTGTATGTCTAATATCCTTACCTGACATACCAAAATCTTTGTTCCAAATCCCACTGTTCAAAAAAAAATCACAAAAAATATAGAAAGTCAAAATTATCAAAAAGATTAAAAAAATGCAAAAAATATTTCCACTTGTTCTCCGGAGCGCAAATTTTTGGGTTCTTGTAGTATTTAATCTTCTTCTACCTTGAAAGTTCAAAAGGCTAGCGCCAATTTCACTTTCAGGTTTAAGACGATTAAATAGGGGCAACTGTTGCACCCCAAAATTTGCCCTCCTATCTCGGTTTTATCTGGTTTAGGCTTCGCATTTATCATAACACTCACATGCATTCATATCACTGGGTCTATGGTTACGGATTGGAGTTGATTCCCAAAGATTTCTCTGTTGAGCAGAAAAGGCGTGGTGTTTTCGACCAATTTGGGGATATTTGAAAATGACGAGGTTTAATGTTAAATCTTATTCGTTCATATCTATCGGCTTTCGGGGCTTGGTGTTCGATTGTTGAATTGAATGGTCTGTTCTTGATGGAGCTACGGGAGTCTGGTTATTTTGAATGTTATTACCTCCTGATTCAGGAGATCAATTCATCACGAGTTTGGGTTTTGCTGTTGTTTCAAGTTCATTGTTCAAGATGTAAAAGGGTGGATTATGATTATCCGTTTATTGATCAACAATTCCAGTTCTAGTGCATTTGGTTTGCTCGTCAACTTTATTCGTTCTTGGCGATAGTTGATGTATGTGAAAATATTCATCCAGAGGGTTTTGTTTACAAGATTTACGAATGTCAAGTTGCCACAGGTTTAGATTTTTTTGTCGCGTTCATCGCTCACAAGACTCAAGGCATTCTTTGAAAAAACTTAGAAGTTTCCTTATGGAATTCGTTTGGTTTCAAATCTTTCTCTACTACCGAATATGTTTCGACTTGGAAATGCGGTGATAATCCCATTAATTTCAAGTGGAATCTATCGCTCAATTCTTAAAGAATCATGAAATCGTCAAGCTGACTAAAGTTTTGAATCAAGAATTTTATTTGAAACTTAGAGTTTCAATTTTTGTTTCAAGTAGCAAAGGACTCCGGATTTCTACATGAACGGATAAACATGGAAGCTTTGTGGCCGGGAAATTCAAGAGGATTCAAGTTCTAAAAAAATGCAACAACTATGTTACTACTCGTTTGGTTCAAGACTACAAATTGGAACTATAGAGTGAAGTAGGAATTGGATGCATTTGATTATCAATATTTCAACATGTTTTGTTTTGACCAATTTAATTTTGGTTCATGACAAAAAAATTTTGGGATATTTGATGCATAATGAATTTCCAATTTTTTTTACACAATCAAGAATTCAATTGGGTGCATATTTCTCCAAGCTTGTGTTTATAAAATTCCAAGATTGCCAAGATTGCTCTAAAAAAGGTTTCCTATTGTACAAGGACACGAATCGAATTACATGTTACAATTTGTCAAATCTTAAGATACAAGTTTCAATCCAAAGAGCCAAACAAATTCATTCAACATTCCATTTCCTTTCCTTGACATTCAAGTTTCAAAATCTTGTTCGAATTCAAAAGGACACTCGTTTACAAGGTAGAATCAAGCTTCCGAATTCAACGTTCACTTGACTATAGTTTATACAAATGCTACATGAGTCATTGAATTCACAAATGTCAATTCGAATTTGTAACATTACAAAATTTCGAAGCCTCTAAAAAGTTCCTAGATTACAAGCTTTGAGTCCTAGCAAATGTTACTAATGCTATGTCCTAATCCTATTCCCTACGGGAGTGTTGTTGTTCTTTGGCTTCTATGTCTCCTCGTTCTATCTTCGAACCGTGCCTTCTTGACCAACCTTCCTTTGCCGTTCCTCCAAGCTTGCACCATTGCTCATGTTCATGAAACAAACAAGGAAATAATTAGCAAATGATCAAAGAATTCAAACATGAACATAAACAAGATACAAGATAATGCATTGTTTTCAAATCATCATTAGGGTCTTCTTTCCGGAATCAGGTTGCAAGGGTTTCGATCGTAACCAACCGGCCTCATAGCGAATCATCGGCCATAAACTCGCTATTGCAAATCCTCAAGAGTGTTAGCCCTTGGTTCACAATAGGAGGTGTAGAAAGAAGATGAGGAAAAGCAGTATAAAGCAGTTTGGGCATGACAGTACAAGAATTTTATACAGGGCAGCAAGGGTAGGCACCTGAAAAGGCAAATTTTACCATAAACAATACACCAGCAGCCTAACACAATCAGATATAGCAGTACTGATACATCAAAATAGCCAGAAGAATCAAAATTATCAGCCCAACAACAAAAGGATACAAGCCCATCAAGCATTGGGAAGGCCTTGTTTTTCAAAATCAGATCAACCAAAACCCTAAACACTGACAGTATAAAAGCATTCAAGATTATAACACAAGGAAGAGGCAACTGTTCACAACCAGAAAACCCTAGCCGAAATCACAAACTCAAAGCAGCAAAACAAAAACCCAGAAATATAACAGTGTTCATCATCAACCCAGAAATATAACCAACAACATTCAAACGAAAAAACGCAGAACAACATCCAACATCATCATTTCCCGGAAAGATAATCCTTCAGAAAAGATTATAACGAGACAGAAGCAGAAAGCAAGGTAACGGATAGATCTCACCGGGGTTGCGGTTTTTTACACCGCCGTCCGCCGCTGTGTAGACCTCAGAATCACAACCTTCCTTTTTCTTTTCATTATCGTGTTTCCATCAGTCGTAAACCCTCTAAGCATCGCCGATTTCGCCCGGATAGAACTTAGGTTTCCCTCTTTTCCTTTTTCGTTCCAACGATCTATAATCTGAAACAAAAATCGAAACAACTTTAGGAAGCAACGATGTCAGTAAGAGAAACCACAGATCGAGAAAGAAAGATGGTTAGTTTCTGGAAATCGGTCACAGAGCGAGAGAGATGAGCGAAGCAAGTGAGAAATCGGTGAGAAGCGATCGCGGTCACAGAGCGAGAGAGATGAGCGAACGGTAACATGCAAACGGCGAGGCAAGAGAGTCCGAGAGAGTTCGGTGAGACCCTGAGAGAGAGGGATGAGCATCGTGTGGGTAAAGAGAAGATGAGAGAACATATTTGAGTTTTACGTTTTTTTTTTATTGTTTCTTTTTTATAAAATATAAATTTGAGATGATTTTAGTTTAATCTAACTAGGATTAGTCTCAACAGTCCATTTTATTTAAGTTATAATAAAATAGTTTAGGATAATTTTTAGCTTAGTACCTTTAATTTATAATGTTTTAAGTTAATTAACAGGTTATTAAAACATGATTATTTTAAAAAATAATTTCTTTAAGATATATTTAATTTTTACTCTTTTACTTAAAAAATTGATATATAGTGCAAGTAGGTTTTTTTTTTTTTTTACATGATGTGTTGTTTGGTTCTGGTGGTGACAAGTGTCACCACCTGCTTGATCCTACTTCGAATCTGGTGTATGTGTGTGTATGGTATCAAATCTACATCCTCTTGCCATAAACCATCAGATCTGCCAAAGCCCAGATCCGACGATCCAGAATGGTGGACCACAGCATGCTTCATGGGAGCTCTACACAAGATCCGACAGCATTGTTTTGGGCTTGGGCTCAGATTTGCTGTTTGCACCTCCAGTTTAAAGCTTCAATCAGGCCCATTCCTAAACTTTCTCTTTAAATTCAATATTATGCAAGTTTTTTTTATATAATGATGTATTAAATAATATTTGGCATATGGTAGTTTTTTATTTGTTGAACAATCAATTAAATTGTTAGTTGATTTTTCATCAAGTAAAAAAATATCTATACTAATAATTATTTAAATTCCGATTTGTATTGTGTGTTAATTTATTTTCTTTTATTATCCGCTATTATATTATCCGTTTGTTTGTTTATTACGCGATTGAACACTCCACTCTCACATTAATATAAAAAACAACAACGCCTCCGCTCTCTCTTATTTTTGGTTACCCACACCAAATTCTCTAAGGGTCTCATGGTGGGGGATGGGCATGGCCATCCTCACGAGGTTAATTAAGGCCCTCGTTGCCTTGATTAATCATAACCCAAAAATAATTGGTCCATATGCCAATCACCATGCACCAGGGTCTCATGGTTGGGGATAGGAGCACCTATCCTCACGAGGTTAATCAAGTCCATATATTTGGTTAATCATAACCCGAAATATCATTTCTCTACGTCCAACGCCGCAATTTTCAGCACACTTTCAAATAAAAAATAGTGTTATGGTACTTAATTAAATTGTTAGAGGTTCGCCCAACGATTTAATTAAAATGTAAAGTATTTGGGCCATTAGAGGGAAACCCGATGACTTGAATACTTTATTCCATACACTTGAACATTTAAAACACTTTCATATTAAATTAATTAATTGAATTTGTTTTCTTTAAATCAATTTTTCTACAAAAACAAAAAAACATAGTGTTATGGTACTTAATTAAATTGTTAGAGGTTCGCCCAACGATTTAATTAAAATGTAAAGTATTTGGGCCATTAGAGGGTAACCCAATGACTTAAATACTTTATTCCATAACACTTAATAAAAAGTGAACTTTGTTTCACCTCACTCTTTTCATAATAAAGATTTTTGATGAGAGATGATCGGTTGACCTCAATCACCAATCTCGAGTATCGAATCGTTAGAGGATATCCCAACGTTTTGGTACTTGTCATCTACAATTAAAATCAATTCAACTCATTCAAATCCTTTTTCGCCCATATGCGATTATCAAAAATCAAAAACATTTCAATTAAAATCAACACAATCAATCCAAGACATTTTCAACAAGAACTACGGAGTTTTGACTTTTCCATTGCATGAGGGAATACGTAGGCACGCGGTTTCGAAACCGTGTCAAACTCAAAATAATAACAAACAAACCCCTTTTCCTCTTTCTTATTTATAACTTAGAAATTAGCGATTACACACACAAACACATTTCGAACTAAATGGGTTCCATCGAGTACGATGGACGTAAGAGGTGCTAATACCTTCCTCTTGCGTAACCGACTCCTGAATCCATTCTTTTGGTCATGTAGACCGCCTTATCCGCATTTGTGGGGTTTTATCTATATTTCCCCGTTCTTTCTAGAACAAATAAAATTAGGTGGCGATTTCATTGTTTTGAAAATTCATTTTAAATGATTTTTGAAAATCGAGTTGCTTCAATATGCACAAAATCGATTTCTAACTAGACGAACTAGTAAACAATTGTGCGCCCTTATGTTCATACAAAAGGAAAATCGGATAAAAACCTAAAAAGATCTAAACAATTATGAGGAAAATACCTAAAAGATCCTAATACATCATAGAATGATAATATTAGTTTTATGAATTTTTATTGTTAAGAAACGATCAAAGACCACATCGAAACGTGCACGGTATTACGGAGAAATCGTTTCTAAACATATTACCAAAAATTGATTAAAAACTAATGGAAATTAATTATTAAAAATTCACAAAAAAAATATCAAAAATATCCTAAGTTGTTAAAAGTCAAAACATTATTTTTGCACATTTTTTACAAGTCGAAAAGACTGAAATCGAAAGCAAAAATTGCCTAAGTGTCGAAATTGTGAAGCATCTAACCCGGGGGTGTAAGCCAGAATTCCATTTGAAATAGATTCAGTTATCATGGCACTAAGGCCCAGAAATCATGGGGGTGTGAAATTGAATGCGCTAGGCCCAATCCTAATTATTGAAACCCATAGGTTTTACCAAAAAAAAAAAACAAATTAATCAGAACTTTCCACATTTTTTTGTCACGCTCATTATTCCTCTATGTGTCATAATATAAATCAATTGGTCATTCAATAATTCTAATAAGTTAAAGAATAAAAGGACACATGGTGCAATCTAATTGGCTAACGAGGCAATGCGCATGAACCAATTGTAACAATACAGGTCTAGGGTTCGAACGGACCGTGACAAAAGTCTCACCGGATACACGCCTTTCGTCGTCTTTTCCGGTTGGACTGGCGGTCGAAAAAAACAAATCTCCGTGGAAATTCATCAACCTTACACAGCTAGAATAGATTTTGGCCCCTAGTTACGAATCTGAACTCGAAATTGCAAGACTCTCGTCCTATCATGGATACAAACTCATACAAAGAAACAAATCTTGAAGCGAAAACTCATACGTTCACCGATATCAAACAGATTCGCTTTGCTCTAACATTTACGCACACATAACATCTAAACTGAGAAAGAGATCTTGAGACTTACCTGGTTAAGCTTCGCGATTATGGAAGAACCTTCAGAAATCTCTACGATTCCTCACAAATCTTGCACCTTAATGTTACAGCTCGAGAACTTGAAGACCTTCCTGGTTGAGAAATAAACTCAGTAGAGATTGAATCTTTAACCGAAAACCAAATTGATCCCGTGACGGAGCTAATATTGAAGCATAACGGAAGCAACCGATACAAACTCCATGCGTTACTTCACAGCTTCACGATGAGGGCACGAGTTTGTTAGAATTGAGGTGTATAGAGGAGAAAGAGTGACGGAGTGTCATTATGGTGAAGGAGACGGTGGTAGGAAGAAGAAGGTTGGTGAAGATGGCGAGAGCGAAAGCCGTTAGAGGTTGTTGAAAGTTTGTTACATTGTTGAGAGACAACATAGGGTACGGCTACGAGTTGGAGATAAGGATGAGAGAGAGGTTTGAAGTTTGTTATGGTGAGAATGGTTGTTTCAAGATCCGATTCAAAGAAACCGAGCTTCAGACCGTTATAGCCAGGAAGTTTTCTATTTTTAGGTATATCCTCCTGATTGGTCACCATTTCTACTTAAATTCTACCATGCTTTTGGTCTGGATCAGTCATTCCGGTAACACTTTGCATTATGTTTTAAGATTTATTTGATCATTTTTAGCCATGTTGAGTTCTTTGTGTTTTATGTCTATTTGATTTGATTTGGTTGCGTGTGATGTGTTTTCTGGGTATTAGTGTGCATATTACAGGTTTAGTTAAAAGCTAAAGAAAGCACTCAAGGATGGATGGAAACATAGGACCGAGAAGAAGAAAATTGGAAGATTTAAGAGGCCACACGGCCCGTGCAGCATGGCACGGCCCCTACAAGAAGAAGAATTGGAGTATATTACAAAATCCAGGGGGATGACACGGGTGCACGTAAAACCTTGCACGGCCCGTGTCAGGAGAACTGAAGGTTGCAGATTTCTTTATAATTCTGGAAGCTGCACGGCCTGTGTCTGAGGCGCGACACAATTCTAATTTTTAGGTTTTTCTATGTAATTTCATCCTTGGGGCAATTTTAGGCATTTGGCTTGGCTGTAATTTGTACCTATACTATTTAAGTTAGTTTTAAGTGTTAGAAGAGGACTTTTTGGACGGGAGAAGATTCACGATAGAAGATTGGAGATTCAAGAGCATTGGGAACGGAGAATCCTTCATGCGTAGGAGCAATTGAAGATCGAAGACCCCAATCTATTGTAATGTTTCATTCTAATATTTTGATCATTCTACTGTTGAATTATATGAGAGGCTAAACCCCCCAATGCTAGGGAGTGTCCCTAATTTGTCATGTTAAGAATACTTACCTCTTTGTTTTGTTAATCAACACTTTAAGTTTATTCTGCATCAATTTGGTTATTTAGAAAAGTGTATCGTTTGACCCTATGAGACCATAGGATTGATTGATTTAGCACAGTAGAGTCGGACGATCGTGTTAGAATTTTCTAAATAATGATATTATTAAGGATTTCACCTAGGACTAGGGTAATGTTATAATAACCAGAATTGTTCTTGATAGTTGCATGCTTAACCTTTAACTAATTTGAACGAAAGTTAAAATTAGGAGTAAGGTTAAAGGTTTTTTACTAAGGAATTAGGAAAAGATAATCATGAGAATCGGTAATTAAGGTAGATGAACTTGTTGAATTGATCAAAGAGTAAGTATATTAACTGAAAAATTATACACTTTCTCTAGCATATTTTCATCAAACAAAAGTCAATTTTCTATATTTCTTTAAGTTACATTTAGCAAGGATTTATTCCAATCAACCCAAAACCTTTGTTTTTGTTCAATTGGTAAGACATCATACTTCGTATTTCCTACGCAGTCCTCGAGATCGATATCTTTGGGGTAAAACCCACTATTACTACATCGGTAAAAATGGTACACTTGCTATTTTTCCGATCAAGTTTTTGGCGCCGTTTTCGGGGATTGCCAAAATACAAAGTTGATATTAATCAATTGAAATTTTATTGCTCTGGAATTAAAATTCTATTTTATTTTTCTGTTAATAGTATATGTACTAATATTTTGTCTAATCTTTATGCGAGGTCAGGCCTCAGCTGAATTTATTTTTGACGCAGAGATTGAGAGAACATTTCACGCTCGACAAAGAAAAGCAAAGCAAGCAAGACTGGAAGCAGAAGGAGACAGATATTCACTATATTCTGGTTCAGAATCAGAACCTAAAACCATGGAAATCACTCTAGAAAGATTACTCAGTGATTACGGAGGCACAAATGCACTGGTGGTAGATTGACCATTGTCAACCATCCGGTGAATGTTCCTAACTTTCATCTCTATCTGAGCACCATCACTCAGCTGGAGAAAAGATCCTTCTCTAGAAGGGTTAATGAAGATGCTAACAAGCATTTTCAAAGTTTTCTGACAATGAGTACCACTTTAAAAATCGACGGACATACTGAAGAACAGAAAAAGTTGCGAATGTTCCCGTTCACTCTAGCAGATGAAGTAGAAGAATGGTTATACTCTCTTCCAGCAGGCAGCATTACATCTTAGGAAAAGATGGAGACAACTTTCCTCAACGAATACTTCCTAGCATTAGTGTTCATGATAAAAAGATATGAAATACTGAATTTCAAGCAAAAGGAGGGTGAATCATTAGGGGACTCTTACAAGAGATCTAAGAGACTCCTGATGGCGTGTCCTACTCATAACTTGGATCAAACTGAGCAGATGAAAATGTTCTTGAATGGTCTTAGAATCATGACAAATCAAATCAATGACACAGCAGTTGGTGGCTCATCTAACTTCTCAACAACCACTGGTATCAAGAAAATTTATGAAGCCATAACTGCAAATGAGCATTTGGAGTTATATGAGAGGGTTGCTAGGAAGCCAGAGGGAGTAATTGACCTTAAGTTGGAGGCCAATAAGCAGTTGAAAATTGAAGAAACAATAGCTGCCGAAGTACAAAAGAAACTGAAAGTGACGAATATTACTACTCAGCAGGTGGCTCAAATTCAACAAGGCCAAATTCCTATATGTGATATCTGTGGCGGACCTTATTTGACAGCGCATTGTCTTGCAACTGCTCAACAGATTGAAGAAATCAAGTTCCTTAAGCAGAATAATCATTATTCCAATACATACAATCCAGGTTGGAAGAACCATCCAAATTTTGGGTGGAAGGATAAAAAAGAGAATACTCAGCAGCAAGGCCAGAGTCAATACCAAAACCAGTACCAGCAGCAACAACAGCAAACCCCAAAGAAAGCAGACTGTGAGTTAGCTATTGAGAAGATCGCGGCTCACAATATTCAATTCCAAGATGAAACAAGGAATAATCACAAGAACACGTCCGCCTCTATCAAAAATTTAGAGGTTCAGATGGGTCAGATAGCACAACAATTGGCAAATGTTCAAGTACCAGGTTATCTGCCTAGTTCAACTATACAGAATCCAAGAGATAACCATGGTGTGAAGGTATTTGTGACAAGAAGTGGAAAATCTTTGGGGAATGTTGAGAAAAAGGTGGTTGAAGATGAAGGGTTACTTGAAGTAGACTTAGAAATCAAAGAAGACCAAGAAAAGACTGAGGAAGAGGTGATACAACCAATGGTGTAAAAATAAAAGCATAAAGAGAAACCTAAGGTTGTTCTTCCGTACCCTGCAAGGACAAAGAAAAAAGATCTTAATGAGAAAAAATTCGAGAAATTTTTGGAGTTGTTCAAGAAGCTTGAGATCAATATTCCATTTTCTGAGGCTTTAGAGCAGATGCCAATATATGTCAAGTTCATGAAAGATATTATCTCAAAGAAGCATTCCATAGATACTGAACCGGTGGTGCTGACTGAAAGATGTAGTGCTATTTTGCAGGGTCTAAAAGTTCCAGTAAAGAAGAAAGATAAAGACACAGTTACTATTCCCTACGCAATAGGGGATAGGTCGTTCAAAAAAGTGCTTATTGATCTTGGTGTGGGAGTAAGTCTTATGCCACTTTCAATATATATAAAGTTGGGTGTAACACCCCTGACGACCGTCAGGATCACCGACTGATCCCACAAACCAACACGGGTCTTTTCAGCATGCTTTGACTTTACTCGCAGGCTTTCCGAGAAACTTTCCAGAAGGTCACCCATCCCAATACTAATCCAAGCCAAGCACACTTAACTATGGAGTTCTTATGGAATAGACTCCCGAAAAATAGATGCATCTTGTTGGTATAGGTACCAATTAATCCTTATAAGCATCTTTCAACCATGCAGTCTCATACCTGCATAGTCTTAGGATCCCTCTCATTTCGATGTGGCGACCACTCTTGCCTCTTTTGGCCTCAGGTGTTCCATGTTGTGTAACCACCACCCGCCTTCTTTTGGACTCGAGTGTTACATGCCCACCAGCTTCCGTATGGTTCGTCCTCGAACCACATCGTACTGGAAGAGGTCTGGCTTTGATACCATTTGTAACGCCTCAGATTGGCTTCAGGATCACCGACTGACCCCACAAACCAACACAGGTGTTTTCAGCATGCTTTGACCTCACTCGCACGCTTTCCGAGAAACTTCCCAGAAGGTCACTGTAACACGATGGGAGAACTGACTTGTTTGTTTTGCGTTTGATCGCAAATGTTGCGGATAGCAAGAGTCGCCACTGACTTTTCTTTTATCCAATTAAGGGAAGGTGAAAAGAACAGTAAAAGACCTTAGTTAGATTCTGAGTAAGGGATGTGATTATGAAAAGGGAAGGTGTTAGCACCCTTTCCATCCGTAGTTATCTACGGGCTCTTAATTGCTTTAGCTCACTTTGAAATTTGCTTCCTGTGTGTGTGTGTTTGAAAAATATTTGAAAAAAGACATTTCTCTTTGACTTCGTAATAATTCATGCTGGAATGTGTACGAAGTGTTCAGAAATGTTTTGTTTTGGAAAAGACTTTGTAATGATTCACGTTGGAATGTATACAAAGTGTTTTGAAAAAGTTTTGAAAAAAAGTGTGAGGTGTAAAAAAGAGTTGAGCAAGCAAAAGAGACTTATTACCTACTCAGAATAGTCGTTTCCGTGTTATTTTGCTTTCCTTTAGAATAGCGCTATCCATACCATTAGTTGGTAGGTAACCCTATTTGTTGGATGTAAAGGGACATTCGAAGGGACATCAGATGGTCATAGAAGGCAACTTGTAGGGATATCCTAGCATATTCGTAGGGACGGTCATCACTTTTAGTAGGCAACAATCGAGGGACGAGATCATGTATTCGTAGGCAACATCGAGGGACTATGATCTTTTAAGTCGAAGGGACTACGATAATATTTCGTAGGCAACCGTGCTAAGATACCCCCACGTTCGAGGTACTTGACCATTTATAAGGCAACGAGAGAGAGTACCCTAAGGGGTGCATGTGTGTGATGAGTGTTGTATTCAGATAATTTATCTTGTATTTAGTTGTCTAGATTGATTTTATCTTGCCATACACACCTAATTACTAGCAGTTTATAGGTGCAGAAAGTAAATTGCGGAAATATAAAGGGTCCTACGCTATTACATGGCTTTGGGACAGATGCATAATAGGAGGTGCAGAAAGTAAAGTGCGGAAAGTAAAGTTCTATGCTATTACATATCAAAAGTTTGCAACCTATACAACCTTTCTAGAATTTAAAAATACGAGAAAATAAATAGCGGAAGAGAAAACTAATCCTAATATTTTTGTATTTTTGAAATTAGAGTTTATGTGAAAATAACCTAAGTCTAGTTGATTTTAATTAAAAAAAGAAAATATTAGTGAATGCTAATCCTAAATTAATTAGTTAAATATTAGTGAAAATTATCTAATTAACCCTAAATTAATTAACCTAATTACTAATTAAAAATAAGTAAAATAAGAAAAAACATGAAAAATAAAAATCAAGAGCTTCCGATAGCCACCCTGTTGGAGCTCGGGAGTTCCTTTGCTGGAGGCATCCGAGTAGGTACTGGGTTTCGGTGTTGACGCACCCGTGCGGAGCCTGGGGTCGAAAGGATCCGTGGAGCCTGGGACCCGGATCTGGGCTTCCGTGTCGGAGCTTCTAGGGGCTTCACGTCTGGGGCCATCCAAGAATTCTGCGCTGGGAGACTCAGAAGTTGGCACTTCTGATGTTGATGGGATCCAGAAGCTGGAGCTTCTAGGGCGTGACTTCTGGCAATCTAGAAACCTGCAAGGCAAAAAGAAAAAATATTGCAAAAGGTGGGGTTTGAACCCACGACCTGATAGAGAGAATGACATAGTGCGCGCAAGGTGAACCGTTGGGACGGTGATACATCCATTCATCCTTTTGAACCCATAAATAGTTAAGGGTTAATAACCTTTGAATCAGATGCACCGAAACGACGCTCCGGTCATCTTCTCCGGTTAGCATCAAACTTCAAAAACCTGTAAAACGCATCAATTTATGAAAAGCAAAAGCCCAGATTGACTATATAGAACCCTACGAACATGATGGTAAGGTTTGTTTGTCCTAAAACGGCTTGTATCGTGGAAACCGAATCTTCACTAAGTTCATGCCCTAACAATGGCATCTAGTGATTTACGCGTCAAAACTTGTGGAGGATGGATCAAACCTGTTCTAAAAGACTTCATGAACACAATAGCATAGTCAAAAATCAATAAAACAGGGTAAAAAGCAAAATACGATTTTCAAAAAAACATGAATAATGATGCTTATGGATCGCACGATTTAGCATGTTCTGACCATGGATTATGATCCATTTTTACCCTACTGCACCTCAGGAACAAGAATCAATGCTTGGAAGCTCTTGAATTTGGCTGGAAGTTGGAATACGATTTGGCCAACTTATGAGAAATTTTGAGAATTTTAGGGTTTTGCAAGAGGCTGGCAGCACGTGTAAGGGTTGTCTAAAGGAGCTCCTGAACTTGTAAGAAAGCTAAGTATTTATAGAGGAATGGAATTAGGTCAAGGCATTAAGAGAAAATATTCTCCTTGAATGGATAATATTTGATTTGAAAAATTTCACAAAATCTTTCCAAATTTGCTCAATCTTCCCTCAATCTTCTTGCACGAAATTGACAGCTTGTAATGAGCTATCTTGGACCCTAAGCCATGCAAATATCCAACCAATCTTGCCTTATCTTTTATTTTTGTATTTTATTTAAATAAATTTGAATTTAAGTTATTAAATTCAAAAATAAATAAATAAATAAGGTAGAGGGCGTGGCATGCTGTATAGTGGTCATGGATAATCTTATGATCAAGTTTAAATCATAAAATCTTAGGCCCATTTGGAAATTTTTGGCTTTTGCAAGGTATTTTTCCTCATGTACCTCCTCAAAAATGCTCAACTTGCACAATTTGTATATTGCTCAATTTTCAACATTTTTGAATGTTCTTGGACTTTTTAGAAAGCTCAAGATGTCTTCTAAACAACCTTTTTGGTTTCATCTTCATTGGGGTTTCTATTCTCATGGAGACTTCTTCGCAAAAAGATGACTTTTGTTGACTTTTCTAGAAGGACCTATAATGTCTTGATCTATATCTTCCAAATGAAGCATTTTTTGCCCAAGCTTGTGAGACATGAAGTTGTAGAGAATTGAATTCTCTTTAGAATGATCTGTGGTGGAGAAATTTCCGATGAAGCATGTGAAAGTTATGCTTGGTCAAAGTTCTGTTGACTTTTGTTTAGAGAAGCCCTAATTTGGAAACTTTGACTTTTGATCAGATCTTGACTTTTCTTGAGGAATCATGATCAACCCTTGATCAAATGATGAATATCACTTCAAAATATTTATGTTGACCAAAAATTATGAAGTTTGACTGTATGTTGACCACAATTGACTTTTGTCCAATACCACTGATTTTCAGCTATCTGAGCCATTGGATGAGCAACTTTGACTTGTGAGGCTTGAAACTTGACATGGTGATTCTTTGGAACATAGGATGAGGCATGATGATCACTTGAAGCATTGGAAGTCCATCTTGACTTAAGAATGGCAAAACCCTAGTTTGGGTTGATTGCTTAGGAGAGGGTTTGTTTGGTCAACCCTTGTGAAATCCTTGAGTTATGAGATGTGAGTTGTCTTGAGAAATAGGAGGGCAAATTTTGGGGTATAACAGTCACCCATCCCAATACTACTCCAAGCCAAGCACACTTAACTATGGAGTTCTTATGGAATAGGCTCCCGAAAAGAAGATGCCTCTTGTTGGTATAGGTAGTACCAATTAATTCTTATAAGCCTCCTTCAACCATGCAGTCTCATACCTACATAATCTTAGGATCCCAATCATTCCGATGTGGCGACCACCCTTGCCTCCTTTGGCCTCAGGTGTTCCATGTTGTGTAACCACCCCCAGCCTTCTTTTGGACTCGGGTTTTACATTGGGCATTGGTGCAGTAAAAGATACAAGGATGACGTTGCAGTTTGCTGATAATTCAATGAAAAGGCCACATGAGATAGTGTATTACGGTTGGAGAACTGACTTTTGGAATTTTGTTTTGCTTTTGATCGCAAATATTGCGGGTAGCAAGAGTCGCCACCGACTTTTCTTTTATCCAATTAAGGGAAGGTGAAAAGAACAGAAAAAGACCTTTATTAGATTCTGAGTAAGCGAGAAGGTTATGAAAAGGGAAGGTATTAACACCCCTTTCCATCCGTAGTTATCTACGGGTTCTTAGTTGCTTTAGCTCATCTTTAAAAATTGCTTTCTGTGTGTGTGTTTAAAAAAAATGGTTTGAAAAGGCATTTCGCTTTGACTTCGTAATGATTCACGCTAGAATGTATACGAAGTGTTTGGAAATGTTTCGTTTTTTTGAAAAGTGTTTTAAACTTTGACAAAAGTGTGAGGTGTGAAAAGTATTTTGATAGAGCAAGCAACTAAAAGTCTTATTACCTACTCAGAACGGTCGTTTCCGTGTTATTTTACTTTCCTTTAGAATAGTGTTATCCATACCATTTAGTTGGTAGGTAACCGTATTCGTTGGATGTAGAATGGATATTCGAAGGGACATCAGATGGTCATAGAAGGCAACTTGTAGGAGTATCCTAGCACATTCGAAGGGACGATCATCACTTTTCGTAGGCAATAATCGAGGGACGAGATCATGTTTTCGTATGCCACGTCGAGGGAATATGATCTTTGTATCGAAGGCACTATGATGATATGTTTGTAGGCAACAATGCTAAGATACCTCTACGTTCGAGGGACTTGACCATTTATTCGAAAGGCAACGAGAGAGAATACTCTAGGGGGTGCATGTGTGAAGAGAGTGTGTTGGATTCAGATATTTTATCTTGCAAGAATTTGATTCTTAAGTCAATAGCAGCTTTAATACCCATGATGCACGCTTTGTATTCGGCCATGTTGTTGGTGCAGTTGAAACATAATCTGGCGGTGAAAGGCGTATGTCCACATGTAGGAGATGTAATGATGGCGCCAATGCCATTGCCAAGTGCATTTGAGGCTCCATCAAAGACCATGGTCCATCGGGATCCCGATTCAGGTCCTTCGTCTGGTCCTGGTTCTTCGCCATCAGTAACTAATAAAACATCTTCGTCTGGAAACTCAAACTGCATAGACTGGTAGTCATTTATGGCTTGATGAGCCAAATGATCGGCTACTACACTTCCTTTAATCGCTTTTTGAGTTGTATATTAGATGTCGTATTCGGTCAAGATCATTTGCCATCTTGCTATTGTCATACCCCAAAATTTTCCCTCCTACTTCTCAAGACATTTCTCATATCCATACCCAAGGATTTCACAAGGGTTGACCAGACAAACCCTCTCCTAAACAATCAACCCAAGCTAGGGTTTGGCTACCCTCAAGTCTAGGTGAGCCTCCAACATTTCCAGTGGTCATCGTGCCCCAACATATGCTTCAAAGAATCTCCATGTCAAGTTTCAAGCCTTACAAGTCAAGTTTCCTCATACAATTGCTCAGATGGTAGAAAATCAGTTGCATTGGACAAAAAGTCAACTGTGCTCAACGTACAATCAAACTTCATGATTTTTGGTCAACATCAATATTTTGAAGTGATATTCATCATTTTATCAAGGTTTGATCATGATTCCTCAAGAAAAGTCAAGAATTGATCAAAAGTCAAAGTTTCTAAATTGGGCTTTCTTAGACAAAAGTCAACAGAACTTTGACCAAGCATAACTTTCTCATACTTTATTAGAAATTTTTCCACCACATCTCATTTTGAAGAGAATTCAATTCTCTACAACTTCATGTCTCACAAGCTTGGTCAGAAAATGCTTCATTTGGAAGTTATGGATCAAAACATTACAGGTCCTTTTCAAAGTCAACAAAAAGTCAACTTTTTGTAAAGAAGTGTTATTGAGCATGGAAACCTAAATTGAGATGAAATCAAAGAGGTTGTTTAAAGGACATCTTGAGCTTTCTAAAAAGTCCAAGAACACCCAAAAATGTTAAAAATTAAGCAAGATACACCTTGCACAAGCTGAGCATTTTTGAAGAGGTGCACAAAGAGAAATACTTGACAAAATCCAAAAATTTGCAAATGGGCCTAACGTTTCTTGGTTCAAACTTGTTCCTTAGCTGAATTGGAACCTCTAAACCCAAGGCCACGAATTTATCTTTTATTTTCTATTTATTTTGGATTTTAATCATTTAAAAGCCAATTTAATTAAAATAAAAGATAGAAAATTAAAATTAAATGCAAATTGGATTTTTCTCTCATTCTTGAGGTCCAAGCAAGCCATACAAGCTGTCAATTTCGAAATTGCATTGATTGGAAAAGGAATTGAATGAGATTTGATCAAAAAAGCAATATTTGGTTTTATACCAAATCAAATATTTTCTCATTGATTGGCATATAATGTTTTGATCCATAACTTCCAAATGAAGCATTTTCTGCCCAAGCTTGTGAGACATGAAGTTGTACAGAATTGAATTCTCTTCAAAATGAGCTGTGGTGGAAAAATTTCTAATAAAGTATGTAAAAGTTATGCCTGGTCAAAGTTCTGTTGACTTTTGTCTAAGAAAGCCCAATTTGGAAACTTTGACTTTTGATCAATTCTTGACTTTTCTTGATGAATCATGATCAACCCTTGATCAAATGATGAATATCACTTCAAAATATTGATGTTGACCAAAAATTATGAAATTTAACTGTATGTTGACCACTGTTGACTTTTTGTCCAATACAACTAATTTTCAACCACCTGAGCAATTGTCTGAGGAAACTTGACTTGTAAGGCTTGAAACTTGACATGGAGATTCTTTGAAGCATATGATGAGGCATGATTACCACTGGAAATGTTGGAGGTCCATCTTGACTTGAGGATGGCAAAACCCTAGTTTGGGTTGATTGCTTAGGAGAGGGTTTGTCTGGTCAACCCTTGTGAAATCCTTGAGCATGGACATGTGAAATGTCTTTAGAAGTAAGAGGGAAAATTTTGGGGTATGACAGATAGCAACATACGTCCTTGTTAAGATTGACAAGTTTTTATTTCCAGTGGATTTTATAGTTCTGGATATGCCCGAAGATGAGGAAATTCCAATAATTCTGGGATGACCTTTTCTTGAGATTGGTAGGGTAATGATGGACATGGAGGAAGGTACGATAACCCTCAAGGTCTATGATGAAGTGCTAAAAATCAATGTTAGAGAGTCGATGAAGTTCAAAGAAGAGATAGGTACAAGTAAGAATATTGAAGTTTTGGACATGGTGTTCATCAAATCTGTGAAATGTCATGTGCCTGAGTTGCCTCTCGAGAGAGTTTTGAGTTTGTCTATTTTTGAGAAGGAAGAAGGTATTGATGAAAGGGAGTTAGAGGTTTTAGATATGATGTAAGCTTAGCCTCAGTGGCCAAGATCAAGACCACATCGGTGGGAAGATTTAAGATAACCACAATCTCTTGAAGATAATAAGGATGAAAAGAAAGGAACGAAATTGAAACAATTGCCGAAAAATTTGAAGTACATTTTTCTTGATTCAGAAAAGAAGTGTTCAGCTATTATTAATTATGCCTTGAAAGTTGTTCAGGAAGAGAAGCTTATTCAGGTACTCAATAAGTACAAGGGTGCTATTGGATGGTCGATTGAAGACTTGAACGGTATCAGTCCTACAATTTTTATGCACAAAATTTTGATGGAAGATAACCAGAAGCCAGTTGTGCAACCTCAGAGGAGACTAAATCCAGCAATGAAGGAGGTGGTGCGCAAGGAAGTGGTGAATTTGTTGGACGCACGGCTTATTTATCCAATATCCGACAGCGCATGGGTAAGTCCTGTTCATGTAGTACCAAAGAAGGGAGGAACAACGGTGATACTGAATGATAAGAATGATTTGATTTTCACCAAGACCGTAACAGGATGGAGGATGTGCATAAACTATAGAAGATTGAATACTGCTACAGGAAAAGATCATTTTCCCATCCCTTTCATTGATCAGATGTTAGAGAGGCTGGTTGGCCATGATTACTATTGTTTCTTAGACGGGTACTCTGGTTACAATCAAATCGCAGTAGCCCCGGAAGATCAAGAGAAGATAGCTTCCACGTGTCCTTATGGCATCTTTTCCTATAGAACGATGCCATTTGGTTTATGTAATGCACCAGCCACATTTCAAAGGTGTATGACGTCAATTTTCGCTGACATGCTTGAGAAAAACATGGAAGTGTTTATTGATGATTTCTTTGTGTTTGGTCCTTCGTTCGACGAGTGCTTGACAAATTTGTCTTTGGTGTTAGAAAGGTGTTAACAAACCAACTTGACCCTAAACTGGGAAAAATTTCCTTCATGGTAAGGGAAGAAATAGTTTTGGGTCATAAGATTTCTCAACGAGGCATTGAAGTAGACAAGGCGAAAAATGGAGGCGATAGCAAATCTACCTCCACCTATGAATGATAAGGGTATAAGGAGTTTCTTATGACATACGTGATTCTACCAAAGGTTTATAAGAGACTTCTCAAAAATTGCAAAACCTTTGATAAGTCTGCTTGTGAAAGATACTCCTTTTGTGTTTGATAAAAAATATGGAGAAGCCTTTGAAACATTGAAGAACAGGTAAGTATTTGCTCCTATAGTTATCTCCCCTGATTGGTCTCTCTCTTTTGAGACCATGTGTGATGCGAGTGACATAGCAGTGGGAGCAGTGCTGGGTCAAAGAAGAGAAAAGCTTTTGCATGTAATCTACTATGCGAGTCATGTGTTGAATTTGACACATATGAATTATGCCACTACAGAGAAAGAATTGTTGGCAGTGGTGTACACCTTCGACAAATTTAGGTCCTATTTATTTGGGATAAAGGTAATTGTTTATACTGACCATGTTGCTTTGAAGTATCTTTTTTCTAAACAGGAATCAAAGCCAAGGTTGCTGAGATGGATTTTGCTACTACAAGCATTCGATTTGGAAATTCGGGATAAGAAGGGGTGTGAAAACATTGTAGATGATCACTTATCCCGAATGTCACCTATAGCAAAAACAGAGGAGACACACCCCATCAAGGATGAGTTTGTTGACGAACGAATCCTCATTGTGATGGGAGTTCCGTGGTTTGCCGACTATGCAAACTACTTGGTAGGTGGTATAATACCTGATGATTTTGATTATAACAAAAAGAAAAAGTTTTTACATGATTGCAGGTTTTATATCTGGGACGAACCATTCTTGTACAAAAGAAGCATAGATGGATTGGTTCGAAGGTGTTTCCTTGAGGAAGAGCAAGGAGATGTCCTCAAAGCTTGTCATGATTCTGAGTACGAGGGACATTTCAGTGGTGATAGAACAGCTACCAAAGTCCTCCAATCAGGGTTGTACTGGCCTATATTATTTAAAGATGCTCAGAGCATAGTCAAAGAGTGCGACATATGTCAGAGAAAAGGGAATATCTCAAAAAGGAATCAGATGCCACAAAATGGTATGCTCGAGGTAGAGTTGTTTGATGTTTGGGGGATCGATTTCATGGGACCATTCCCACCACCTTTCAAAAAGAACTACATTTTTGTGGCGGTTGATTATGTTCCCAAGTGGGTGGAAGCAATAGCACTTCCCACAAATGACGCCAGAGTAATAGTGAATTTCCTCAAGAATAACAGTTTCTCTAGGTTTGGAGTACCGAGAGCATTGATCAGTGATGAAGGAACACATTTCCTAAACAAGTTAATGGAGAACTTATTGAAAAAGTACAATGTGAAGCATAAGATTGCCACTCCATATCACCCTCAGACAAGTGGGCAGGTCGAAGTATCGAATAGGAAGATAACACAGATCTTAGAGAAAATAGTGAATGCCTCAAGAAGGGATTGGCCAACCAAGTTGAATGACGCACTGTGGGCTTATAGAACTGCCTTCAAAACACCCATTAGCATGTCACCTTATCAACTGGTTTATGGAAAAGCCTGTCATCTACCTCTTGAACTCGAGCACAAGGCTTTTTGGGCAACCAAGTTCCTTAACCATGACCTTGAAAAAGCTGGTGAATCCTAAATTCTTCAACTGCATGAATTAGAAGAATTTTGAAATCAAGCATATAAAAATGCCAAAGTTTACAAAGAGTAGACATAGAAGTGGCATGATAAGAGAATACAAAATAAGGAATTCTGGGAAGGTCAGAGAGTCTTACTCTTTAACTCGAAGTTGAAGTTATTTCCTGGGAAGCTAAAATCTAGGTGGTCGGGGCTATTTGTGGTCCACAAGGTATTTCCCCACGGAGCGATCAAAGTGGAAAATCCCACCAACGGAGAGATATTCAAAGATAATGGCCAGATATTGAAACCCTATTTCACAGGACAAGCACAAGGAGTCATCGAACATGTTCTTCTTACTGAATGAGACAGACGACCGTCGATCCATACGACGTTAAACGAAGCGCTTCGTGGGAGGCAACCCACGCGCTTTTACTAATGTTTGCTTTTGTTTTTTTTTCATGTTTTTCTTTGTGGTGTGTGTGTTCAGGTCAGTAGTCTATTTCATAAAGGAGTAGAGATCAGAGAGAGAACATCCCTGAGAAACCGGTTTTTCAAAAAAAATTCAGCCTGACACGGCCCATGCAAGGTCACACGGCCCGTGTTGGAAGTCAGGATGTTACCAATACATTTTCCAGGGGCAAACACCGGCATCCGTGCAGGGTGACACAGCTCGTGTTTGGAGTGAGATGAATGCTCATATATTTTCCAGGGGGCCAACACGGGCGACCATGTAGGGTGGCACGGGCCGTGTGTGAGCCCTTGTAGCGTTCATTTTTATTTAAAAAAAACAACACGGGCGGCCGTGCAAGATGGCATGGGCTGTGTTGCAGTGCGAAAATTTGAAAAAAAAAACATATCTTTAGAGTGAGACCCACGCGGTTAACCCCACTTATTACCCCACTCCCACTCACCTTTTCCCTTTTCTTTCTCTTCTTCTTCTTCCCTAACCTCTTTCTCCCATTAAAAAACCTAAAAACTCCATCACCTACCATCCGTTAACCTTCAACATCTCCATCATCCACCACCCAATTTAGAAACTTCCTTCACAAAAGTTGGGTCTTCTTCCATCCTCTACGTAGTGACGGTCTTGGTTTTCTCTAATTCCACCGCTTGTGTTTTTTATTTTTTTCAGGTACCCGAAATGCCCCCAAAAAGAGTAGCACGAGGAAAGGTTGTGGCGGAACTCTCCCGACCCAGACAAAGATCTCGACGTGCTCCTAACGCTCATGGGATTGTGTTCAAACTTGATGAGCACGTTGAGAGATATTGGGTCCTCAATAAGCATAAGCTTGTGCCCACAAGGTATATCTGTGCCACCACTCTTAGTGCTCTAGGAATACTGGATGATGTAACATTGATGTATAATAATCTGGGTATTCTTGAATTTATGCTCTATGATGCGCCAACATATGAGCGCATCACCTTAGAATTCCTGAGCACTGTCAGTTTTAAGTTGGAAAAACAATGGACTAGTTCCTCCATAGAATACTTCGGAACTATGTCCTTCCGACTCTATGAGCAGGAGTACTCAATGTCTCTGGTCCAATTAGGGTAGTGTTTTCATTTACCTTTAGTGGGACATGGCGTTGTGCCATCTAACTTTTCTGTAGGAGAATTTTGGGCAGCAATTACCGGTTTACCTCAATATGAACCTCGGAGTGCTAAGGCCTCCTGGATCCAAAATCCCTGTTTTTGGTATGCTCATAAAGGTTTAGCCTTTACTTTATTTGGTAGGGGTGATAGTACTAGGGTGGTGGCCAGAAGAGAGTTGTATTTGCTTCATGTGATGGCTTATAATGTACCCGTTAATGTAGCCGCCTTTGTTGTTGAGCACTTAAGTGCCATGGGACGTGCTAGTACACATTTTTGTAGGGGGTTTGATTACCCAAATTGCTGAGCACTTGGGGTGTCGACAGGCCACTGATGGAGAAACTCCCATCCCACTGTTGAGTAAGTTAGATCTAAAGGCTTTGTGCCAGCAAGGGATGTTGGAGGTAAGTAGTAACGGGTACGTACTAGTTAGTAGACGCCATACACTTTTAAACTTGTCTAATTCTCTACATACTGATATTTCTGAGATTACTAACTGGTTGTATATTATTGTGAACCCCGATGATGAGGAAGATGATGTTGGTATTGCATGTGACACTATAGACGCAAATGCACCTATTCAAGAGCGGACGGTTCCACCCTCAGGGATCCACGCCAAATGGGTGAGGGATCATTTTCTTCAAGACAAGACTGGATGGATCGCTTTGAAGCTGAGCAGAGGCGTCAAGGTGTGGAGTTATTCCGTCAAGGGACGGAGATTGACCAGATGGTGGCAGAGCAACTCCGTCAAGGGGATGCAATTGATGATGTGCAAGCTATGATGCGACAATTGATGTTGCATTTTCCTCACCCTCCTCCACCACAACAGTAGACTTATAAGTCCCTTACGCTATTAAGGTCAATGTTTAGTTCAGGTGTGGGGGGTCTATTTCATGTTTTTCTTGTTTTTTCATGTTTTTTCTTTTTGTCTTTCTATTTCATGTTTTTCTTTTTGTCTTTTTATTTGGGTTTTAATTGCTAGTGGTTGCATTTTGTTGGTTGTGTTTTCAATAAGTTGCAAAGTGATTGAAGAAGATCGAATGAATGAGTGGAGTAGTATGGAGTGGAGGAAAGATTCAACCTGAACTTTGTCTCTCGAGGCACCTTGGAAGTTGATGTAGCCGAAGATAAAGTGATTGTTGGATGCAGCTTGTTGATACTTTATCGAGAAAGCTAGAAGGGGAACCGAGCCGGAAAATATACCACATGACACGAGGAGCGCGTTGGAACCTTTAAGCTTATCCAACATGGTGAGATACAAAAAGGCCAAACACAAAAAATATTCATCATGAGAGTTCGTCAGATATGACTTTATTGCTTTGGTTTTACATTGATTCTTCTGACACAACACAATAGGAGGACACACACAGAGGCATTTGTTTATTTATCCCATTTAGCCTTTATAGCCACCCATTATTGTATGATTCTCCCTTGTTAACCCCTTTGAGTCATTCTCCCATTTTCTTTGTTTAACCGCACATTATAACCCATGGCCAAATACTTCCTACCTTTGCTCGACATTCATGTGAAATTTTAAAATTGTGCAAAATAATAAGTTTGGGGTTGCATTCAAGGAAGAGGGCAAGTAGAAAAAAAAAAGAAGAAAAAAAAAGAGAAAAAGAAACAAGTGAGTATTAGTGGGAGAAATTTGAATCCCCAGAGGAAAAAAAAAGGAAACACTTGCCCGATTCGAGGACTCAATTATTCTAAGCACTCTGAAAATAAGAGGATCAAAAGAGTCCAGATTAATGAAATCTCCTATGTACTAGTTGAGCACAAGGACTAAAAGATACAACATAAGTGTCGAGCCCAAAAACCCCTAGTTTGTCTCTTTCTTTGTTTATCCTACCGTACCTAAGCCCCGTTACAACCCTGAAGACCTCAAGAGGTGTGTGAAATTTTGTTTGTGTAGTAGATGTAGAATTTATCCAAAGCTAAAAGTTGATATTTCATATTCTGACTTGTGAGATGCGGATATAACTATTGACTCGATTGATGAATTTGTCTTTGTAAAAATAAAATTATGTTGTTCTGTTATGAAAAATTAGGGATCGAAACAAATACGCAGAAAAAAAACAAGAAATTGGAAAATTGGAGAAAATTGTGACGTTCGCCACAAGAGGGCCCAACCAATCAGCAAGGATTATGTATGTAGCATGTGTCGATCGACATATGGTGTAGGAGGGAGTATGTCGTTCGGCATGCTTATGTGTGTAGGAGGCACTTAATTTTGTTTTGTCTTTTCTTACCACTTCTTGCCACGTCTGTAGTATAATGGTAAAGGTGTATTTTATGACTAGTAGCTTTATTTCATGACGAGGGACGTGATATTTTATGATAAGGGGCATGATATTTTGTGATGAGGGCATGATATTTTGGTGTGAGGCATGAGAAATTGATGTAGTCACTTTTGTTAATTTTTCTTTCTCTTCCTGCCACATAGTAAATGAATGGCTTGGTGAATTTTTTTATGAAATTAATAAATTAGCTAGCATACTATTATAGTACCACTTAATTTAATTGTGTAGTAGTATAATTAAGAAACTATGGTATAGTGGTAGCAGAAAATATGATATCTGCAGGATATAGCAGTTTATGCAATTTTTGTAGCAGGAAACATGTTAAGTAGTAGCAAGGATAATGGAGCCGTGTAGTTAATAACTTGGATATAATTTGGTAGTATTTGAGGACTAGTGTCAGTGAACTAAATAAATAGAAGCAGTAAGAATTAATCTTATTAATGGAGGTCGACGAAAGTAGTACCGAATAGTAAATTTAATACTTTAACTGGTAAATTTGTTTAACCAAAATTAGTTACAATTTTGTAGAAATAATTCGTAAACGGTTGTAGTTATTGTTGGTTGGTTGATGTATTGGAGTTATGTCGAGTATGTGAAATATAAAAGGTATCTTAGTATGGAAAATTAAGTATTTGAATGAATTAAATGATTTAGTAGTTAAAGCTTAATAATTAAATAGAAGTGGTAAATAAAATGTTTTACGCGTAGATTCGTAACTGTTAAGTTGTGTAGTATTCGTCGTAGTTGTTTTCTTGAATTGTTGTTGTTAATAAATTGGTGTTGATACGTTGATGAAGTTGTAGGCTTATGGCCAATGCTGAATTGCGTTGAATTGTTCCGGTATATGAACGAATTGAGTTGTAGGTCTTATGACCAATGTTGATAAGTTGTTTTGCGGTTGATGAAGTTGTAGGACTATGGCCCATGTTGAATTGCAGTTAACTTGTTGTAATGTTGTCGTTGTTGTGTGTTGTTATTGTGTTGCGTTGTTGTGGATTTTTCGTTTATGTCGCATAGCATACATTGCATTATTAAGTTGACCTGAAATGGCACCACGTTGGCCTTGATGGCAAAAAGTTGAAAGTTGAAGGCTTATGCCTTGTTGATGCCTAGATAAACTGGAAGATTTTAAGTTGAGAGTTTTGCTCCAAATGGTACCACATGCATATGCATTATGTTGAGTCGCATAAGTTGTTGTATGATTAAGTTTTTGTTGTGTCGTATGATTAAGTTGTTGTTGTGTCATATAATTAAGTTGTTGTAGTGTTAATTTGTGTTGAATTATGTCGTTTGGAAGTGGTAACTTTATATGCTTTATCCTAATATATCATTTATCATACACCTGCTTATATTGGTTGACATCTCACCCCTTCTGTTGTGATGTTGCCCCTACGTGGATAACATGTAGGTAATGAAGAATGAAGATTTAGTTGTTGTTAGTTCGAGTCGGGTTGTCGCTCTGATACGTAACACTCGGGGGGATGAACGCTAGTTGTTTTGTTGTTTTGATTTTGTCGTTGAATAACTATGTTGATATATGAGAAGTATTTTTTGATTTTAAATTGGTTTTAAGTCCAAAAAAATGCTACGTCATCCAATTTGGTTGATGTAGTTCCGCTGCTTAATATTAATAAAGTTGATTCATGTTGTTTCGGTTCATCCAAGTTTATGTGTTATGTATCTGTGATAGCATGTTGTTGTTGAAGTGGAATTGTAATAATCCAATTGTTTGTCGAAAAAGAATTTTATAACTCAGACTTTCATGATAATTACTGGGGTAGAATTGGGGTGTTACATCTCACCATTGAAATATACACTGATAACATATTGAGGTACATATGACATTTTATCTGGGTTTGAGTGTTTGAAATGTTTGATTATATGATAATATTTATTGTATGTGATATATATAGAGGTAGTAGTTGATTGTATGAGAATGATTGAGACAAAGTTCAAACTTCTAAAAATACACTTAAGAGCCTAGTGAGATGGCGCTTATGTACAAATTACTAAGGAGGCGCCATCTTGAATGGATTATAGCAGGCCTAATCTACATGCTACACGCTGCCACCCCTGCCACCTAGCCTGCCACCTAGCCTAGGTCAAGCCATCTTGAATGGCGCCTATGTACAAAATAAGAATGATCCGCCATTTCACATGGCTCCTAGGTGACATGTGTTCTGCATGCAACCATGACCCCAACCACCTCATTAACTTAGTTGTTGATGGAGTTGCCTATAAATATGGCGCCTCAGATGATTAGTTTACATCACCAATCTTCACTCTCTCTTATACAACTCTCACATAATCAGATAAAATTTCAATCATGGTTCTTCTAACTTTGAGAGATTCTCACAGAGGAACAAGAGCAAACATTGTCACATTTGTAAATTTTATCTTTTATATTTTTATTCAAATATTCCTTGATTAATATGTTATTATTTTTATACTCTCTTATACACTTTACTTTTCACATTTTATTTAGGATACGAAAAAATTTAGATGCCTCTCACACAGCTATGTTGCTCTCGGTCCACTTATAATTTCATACATTGAGCATACCGGTTTTGAGGATGTTATTAAAATCTCCAACTGCACGATAGATACAAAGTTTATTCTTGCATTGTGCAAAGGTGGAGACCCGAGACACATGCCTTTCATCTTCCCGTAGGTGAATGTACTGTCACACTAGAGGATGTTTACATGTTGATGGATCTTCCGATTAATGGTAAGGCGGTTAATGGGCCGGTTCAACAAGCCAAATCTCTATGCGAGGAGATGTTAGGTAGAGATATGGTGGAAGGTACTAGTGCAAGAGGCTAAGGTATTTATTTAACCACACTTAGAGTGCATTATGATTCTCTTGGGTTGAACGAAAATTCCACCGAGGAACAAAATATAATTAAGACTCGAAATTATATTATGATATTGTTTGGGAGCCTATTATTCCCCGAAAGTACATGAAATAACGCTAATTTTATGTACTTAATTTTGCTTGGCGACATTGATAGAATAGGAAAGTATAGTTGGAGTTCCGCAGTTTTAGTCCATCTATATAATTCCTTATGTAAGAATTGTATGAAAGACACAATTACCTTTTATGGTTGCGCTTTCTTGCTACAAGCATGGCGTTGGTGGAGAATGCAATCTCTTAACCCCGTCAACTACCAACCGTTCATTTTCCCCTACACAACAAAGTAAGTACATAGCTTATATATTTAATTATTTATGTCTTTGATATATATAAAAAAACTTAATTTATTATTTGTTCATTCATTTAGGTATAATGTAACGAGTATGGATTACGGCAAGAATTCAAGATTCAATGTTGTCTTATATCGTAATCTATTAGACCACCTTGGCTCGACTGATGTACGTAATTCATATTAACTCCAACTATTTTTAACGTATATTATTTAAAAATTTATCATTAATATGTTTATTTTTTATCAACAGTTTATATGGAGACGATACTTGAGTTTGGATCATGAACCCAACCTAGAGGATGCACGAGTTTGGATTGCGAAGACTTCTATTATACGGTTTAACATTGTGTAAATGCACCACAATGACCGTGTGAAGATGCAATTCAGTATGCATCAAGATATACCGCGTGCTCCGATATGTTTGCGTCCTTGGCATCTCAGAAGGGTCGATGCCCAATGGGGATAAAAAAATTGGAAAGATTTTGTTAGGGATTTTTGTACGATGTGGAAAAGGCGTCGGGAACATGTCTTACAATTTCCTGTTTTCCAAGATCACGAAATTATGCGACACTCTAATCAATACTTTGCTTGGCATAGATCCGTAACAGACCCATAAATGCATATCTCTCAACCCCGTTATTTGGTCGACCCACGCACCCATTGTGGCCAACCCTCAGATCCACAACAACAATACCAACAACAACAACCGCAAAAACACTACCAACAACAACCCCAACAACAATTTCAACATCCATCAACCTCCCGCCAAACAACTCGACGATACAGGACCACCAACACTCAATCTCAACCCCAATCTCAGCCTCAATACTAATACACTCAAATGTCCAACGCACAATTCCAATACTCCCGCATGCCCAACACTCAAATACAATAGTCCGAACAAAGACCCTATGTCCAACGCCCCTATATGGGCCCATCATCATCTCACATAAGCCTAGACATTGGCATACCCGATGAATATTTCTCAACCAACCCAACATACCATCAACCATCACCGTATCAACCCCCAACAATCATATGGGTACCAGTCTCCACAAACCCAACTTCCTTTTGACCCCACCTATTCAGATGACGAGTGTTATCGATCCTACATGAAACCCAACCCCCCACCACAACGACCAAGCTTTGAGAACATGGAAACACGTATATACGAAAGCGGGACTTCAAGCCATGTAAATCTGGAGGAATACATGAATCATGATCGCATACACTACGAGGGGTCATCGACCCAACCACAACGGCTTAAGGTTATACATGGAACATGAGTTAGGAGAGGACGCGGTTGTGGAGTCGCTGGTCATTTTTGAGTCTCATACCACCAACAATAAATCTATTTAATTGTTATTCGTTATGTTTGTAACGAAAATTTATATTTGAAGTTTAATTACACAACACCGTCCCGTTCTTAAATTTGAATTGAAAAAAAATTCTCTTTACACTAAGGCCCCACCTGAGGTGACTTTTAAAAAAGAACTTGCACCTAGACGCCACATCAGATAGCGCCTCTTTATAAAAAAATAATGTATACACCATCTGAGATTACTCCTTCATGTATATTTTTTCTGAAACATGGTTATTTGCGTAAATTCTTTCAAAACATAAAACATAGTTATTTGTGTATTTTTTTTCATAACATAGTTATTGAAAAAAAATTCAGACTAGAAAGTTGTTTTTTTTTAAATAGTGACTAAAAATTATCAAAATGAAATTATGGGGACCAAAACTACTTTTAAACCTAAAAATAATATCAACTTCTAAACTGAAATAAACAAAAAAAAACACATGTATGGATTTTTCATGCACATATAATTATATATAGGAGACTATCTCATGCAAAAGCTTATGATAATACTACCAAAAAAAACTCATGCAAGTTTTGATTCCTCTTGAATTTTAATGTATCTTGATTGATTGTAGCCAATAGAAACTCTATCCATGCAAGAAATGCTACATACTTGAGATTTTCACTCAATATATTTGTAGGTGTCTTTACCAAATTAACCCTAAGAGAGAAAAGGGTAAATGAAAGTCACAAACTTTTCACTTGCATTTTATTCACCACAAAAAAATGCCCTCTATCCCCCCACAAGCTCATATGATTGTTACAACAACCATTGAACAAACTATCCAACCCTGCAGATTAAAAGGGGGAATAGATGGTATGTGTATGATATATATTTCACCAAAAAAAAAAAAAAAAAAAGGTCCAAAAGAAAAATCAAACTTCAAGCAGTTTATTCGTGTAAAGACTCAGACTCGGACGGAGGCGTGCGAGAATTTGATGAAGTGTTGTCAGCTTGTTTAGATGAGTCTTCTTCGGTGGCAGCTTTTGTGTCGGATTGTTGAAGCTTGTCAGTTGATTGTTTTGACGGAGATGTCTCAGCTTGTTGGACAGGAGATATCCTTCTTGGAGTATTAAGAAGAGATGCGTCGAATACCGATAGAGTAGGCGAGGGTAAGGCGTAGTTCTGAGGGATAGCTACAACTGGATGATCAAATTTGCATGTAGGACCAAACTTGCATACTCCATAGATTCTGTAATATGAGCATATAGCATTCCCCTGCAGAGAAGAATCAAAATAAGAATCAGATCTTTTAAAGTAACCAAGTGATTTTGGTGAAAATATCTTTGTAAAGTGATTTTTTTTCAATATCTGTAACGAATAGATGAAAAGTCCTAAAAGTGATGTTTTGAAAGTGATTTTTTCACAAACTGAAAATGAACTTACAGGTCTCATGGGAAGGCCAAGTGGATTAATGGACAATGATTGGCCTATTCTTTCTTTAGGGTGGTGGAACCTGCAATCAGATCCATATTTGCATGTTCCGGTGCTCATAAAGTATTTACATTCCGGTTGATCAGGTCTATCCGGAAGAAATGAATTCACTACCTGTCCACCAGAAAGTGTATCTCCCCCCGGATTCATGTAGTCATAGACAAGATTAGATCCGAGATAACCGGTAGGCATTGCGGGGCTAATACTACCCTTTTTTCAACAAAACAAAACAGCAGTCAAAAAAAGTGCCATTCAATTTAATCCATGTGGTTGAAAAATCCAACATAATCAAAACATTTCGGTAAGTAGAAATATACGATATGGAAACTCTTCAAACTAAAAGTTAGACCGTTTATAGCCCTTGCAATCTTTCATGCTTGGAAATAATTCTGGCGAGCATCGTATTCAGTAACACGACGAACACAAATATAAATGGACATTTCGTTTAAGGGATTCTGACTAACCATGTAGTTGCTCCAGCTAAGCGCAGGCATAATGCTTTGTGTAGAAGGCATAAAAGGAGGCACATAAGATTGAATGCCCTGTCCAGATAAATACGACATTCTCGGAACCGACCATGCAGGAAAGCCGCCAGCATATGGAAAACCAGATGAAGTAACAGCTGTAGGGGGAGGGGAAGCAGCCGCTGGGTAAGCTCCAAAGGAAGCTGCCGCCTGCTGTGGATGATGAAACTTACATGCAACTCCAAACTTACAAGACCCGGTTCTCATGTAATAGGGACACGATTTTTCTTCCTGAAAAGCAACATTAGTAGAGTGTTGAAAAATTCAACATCTTCCATCAAAAGAGAAATATTTGAAGGATGTACAAACCTGACGCATGGGAAGACCTAAAGTATTGAATACGACGGGTGCAGCACCTCGCCTGTCCTTTGGATGATGATATTTACATGTTGATCCGTACTTGCATGTTCCTGTCTTAAGAAAATACTGCAACACATTTCAAACAAGATGATGAGTTACAAGTATAAAGCTTGTCTAGATTGGCTTATGTGAACTTATCTACCGACATTAGCACTACAGAGACTGTTCGGGAAAGTTTACAAAAATAGCCTATGACGTGTCCATAAGTCGTTTTCACCTTATTCCCCATAAGCTCTCTAGGATAGTTTATAAAAACAGTTTGACTCTATTTTATCTTTTGTTACAGAAATAGCTTATACATAAGCACTCATATCAAAAGCACTGAATAGGTAATATGTCCCCAATTCAAGGAACTGGGATCGCGATGAAATCTCTAATGAAAATGAGTTAAGTAATATCTAACATTAACAAAATCTACAGATTACATTCATTTCCTAAATTAGAAATTTCAATTGTAATAGATGCCTCTTATTCGCTGGCACGGAATGAAACTTTGCCATTTTTGTCATAAGGAGATCCAATAAATAAATTTTAGAGACCAAACACTATAATGTCAGTCAAACAAAAATCTAACAAATGATTGGTAGAAAACAAAAATGATAATTATCCATATTGGCAACATAACTAATTCAAATCTTGTCCTCATTCCATATCCTACATCAATTTCTTCCCTTAAAAAAGGCCTATACTCGAATTCCCTCAAAATTCTTGCTTAAAACTAAAACATGTCCGTATTAAGTTTCATGAAGCACCGGTCGAAATGTAAAAGAATTACAAAACGAATACATTATTACTAGTTACCAAAAATAAACATACCTCACAATCAGGCTGCCCTACTCTCTCAGGAAGTTCTTCACCATATTGAGTAACCTGAAATCTAATAAAGTATGAGAAACTTTCACCTAAACTCCGAACGATAAAACCAAAGAGAAAAAACTTAAACAAGATGAAGAATTCGCGAAAAGGAAACAAAAGAAAAGGCTTGATTACAAGTGAAACATTAGCAGGGTGATTATAGCGACAGTTACTCCCGTAACCACACATTCCAGTCCTCAAATAATATAAGCAGTCAGGTTCACCAGGTCGATCCGGATAAGGCATCGATTGAGCCGCAGCATCCCTCTCCCGATTACTATTGATTTTCAAACGCCGAATCGCTTCTGCAATACAAATCACAGTACAATGCAACTAACAAGATCAGAAACTCAAAACTATCACCTCATCAAGTACACGATCTATTGTTTTCAAATTCAAGATCAAATCATACAAATTACAACCCTTTATTGCATCATGAAGCAAAGTAACATAGACTTTACCAAAACCATGTGCGATCAAGCAAAACAACACTTGGTTCTAGGTAACTAAACATGGAATTAGAATACTATAATAATTAACCTTTCTCACTCACGCAAGTTAACTCACATATATTCAGTTTCATAAAAATCATCAAAACTCTCACAATACAACATTGCACGAATCCTTAAAAAAACAAAAACATTAAAATCAAATTCATTCAACCAAAAATAGAAACCCATCATCATCATCATCATCATCATCGACATCATCATCAATGAAAACAAAACATATCCAACCAAAACAATGATGATCAAACAAGTAAAACAACAAATCAAGAAAAAAGAAAAAAAAGAATGATTGAATCACCTTCAATGTTATCACCAGATGGATTAGAACCAGCATTCTTGAAAACCTGCCGATTTTCTGGCATCTGATAGCGTTGAAATTGAAACACAAAGATACAATTTTTATGGTTGTTCAATCAAACCCTTATGACCCTTTAACCCTTTAAGAGAGAAAAATCAGTGCACAACACTCAGAAATTAAAATTAACTCACCAAGATATTAAAAAGGTAAAAATTAAAATTAAAATCCAAAAAGATATAAATAATTAATTAAAAAAAAAAAAAGAAGAATTTCCCGAATGTGAAATCTTGAAAAGAGATTATAAAAATATTCGAAACGGATGAAAAAATTCTTATGAAAAAAGATTTTCCTGGTTGTGGTTCTGCAAAGTTTGCAACATTTTGGATCTTTGAATGTGAAACCCGACAAGTAAAATAATAAAAACAAGAACAAATATTAATGTTAAATAAAATATGGTTCTTACGCGCGTGTACGAACATTGATGTTATGTGACGGTTTTACCCTCCACGTGGCAGTTAAAGAGTTGAGTTACGTGAGAGAGTATTTATTACTGGCGCGTGGATGCAGTCGCCGCTATAATTAATTGATTTTTAATTTCACATGTTTTGGACTGTTTTGGGAAATTATTAATTGGCCTGAAAAGTAGATGCCAATGATGTTAGGTGGAAATTCAACCGTAGATTTTATTCTCAGGTACTAAGATCTATGCCCTTGGATTTTTTATTAATTTTGAAGTTGACAATTCAACTTTTTTCTTTTCTTTTTATAAATTTATATTTAGATTTTATAAAATTAAATTATAAAAAATTGTTTCTTGAATAAGATGGAAAATACATATCAATACTAATTGATATTAAATTTGATAGAAAAATCACAAATTTAATAGGTAAGATTATGATCTGATTTCTGACAACTCTAATTAGAAAGAGTCCGAAATTATTTGACGAAACTGATTCTGAATCAAAGATAAAAAAAATAAAAAGAGATTTTTTTAATTTGATAGAAGATTCTCTTGAAATAAATAGTATCCTTTATTATATGCATGAAAAATAGCTAATTCTTTAAAAAAATTGCAAATTATATATAAATAAAAATTTGCAAATAAATAGGTTATTATTAAGTAGATATTAGTACTATTTGTTTAGATATGTAATTTAGAAAGTGATATGATAAAGTGGTAATATAAGTGGAAACAAAGTAAATTGTATTATATGAGAATTCATTGACCGAATCAAAAGATATGAGAGATTATTGAATAACTATGTCATAAATCTTGCTATGAGTTTATGGTTTACTTTCTTGTTACCAACCGAATTTAATTATTCTATGCTAATTGTGTTATTTACTGGGTATCTAATTATATCTCATGATATTGATATTTATGAAAATCATATTTTTAGAAGTAATATTTGGATATAAAAAAAATCGTGGATACTGATTTTCAAAAATTAGCGGATATGATTCAAATTTGGATTTAAAATTTTTTTCCTTAAAGGTTTCTAAACTAGATTTTTACTTATTTTTGTTTGATATTTACTATTACTATAAAGTAAATGAATGTTATATATTTTTATTAACGGTGTTTAAAAAATTGGGGTAAAAAATAATTAAATGACGGAAGAGAAACATATATTTTATAATTGAACTGATTATTAAAATTTGAAACATATATTTTATAATTGAACTGATTATTAAAATTTGAGAATTAAAATGTAATTTTAATAAAGATTTGGTCATTAAATTGTACTCCCTCCGTGTCTCCGTTATATAACAAGTGATCTATTTAGAATAAAATAATATTTTAAAATGAATAAAATAATGTTTTTGGAGTGGCTTAGAGAGGTTTTTTCTCGGTGAATCTTAATGAAATTAATATTTGTCTTATTCCAAAGTGTGTGAATTCGAAGAGTATGAAGGAGCTTCGACCCATCTCGCTTTGTAATGTAGTTTACAAGTTAATTTCTAAGATTTTAGCCAATAGATTGATGTGTGTGTTGGGTAAATGTGTTTCCGAAGAACAATCGGCTTTTGTGAAGGGGCGCTCTATTATTGATAATGCCATGACAGCCACTGAAATTATTCATGCTCTTAAGATGAGGACGTGGGGTAACAACATTCATCTTGCTCTTAAAATTGATATTAGCAAAGCCTATGATAGAGTTCATTGGAGTTTTCTTAGAAGTATTCTTCTTCGGTTGGGCTTCGGAGAGAAGTGGACTTATTGGGTTATGATATGCGTAACTTCGGTGCATTATTTTGTTCTTGTTAATTCTGATAGAGTGGGACCAATTCAACCAGGACGAGGACTGAGGCAAGGAGATCATTTGTCTTATTACCTCTTTATTCTAGTGATTGAGGGCCTCTCGGCTCTTATTCGTCATGCTACTTCTCGTGGAGATCTTCATGGAGCTAAAATCTGCAGGGGCACCTAGTGTGTCCCACTTGCTTTTTGCTGACGATTGTTTTCTTTTTTGCAGGGCCACCATATTCGAAGTTGAAACCCTTATGGAGCTGTTAAAAACCTATGCAGATGCGTCAGGCCAAGAAATAAATTTGATTAAATCTGAGGTGTTCTTTAGCAGTAACCTTAGTCGACCAGCCCAGGAGGACCTTGCTAAAATTATGGGGGTGCGCCATGTGTTGGGTACAGGTAATTATCTGGGGATACCTTCGATGATTGGTAGAAGTAAGAAGGCGATTTTCTCTTTTATCAAGGATAGGATTTGGAATCATATAAATTCTTGGAGGAGTCGTTCCTTGTCCAAAGCAGGGAAAGAAGTAATGATCAACTTTGTCCTTCAAGCTATCACGGCGTATATTATGAGTGTTTACTTGATTCCAGATGGGGTGGTTAACTATATTGAGAAAATGCTTAATTCTTTTTGGTGGGGAGGTGGTAGAAATAATAAAGGTATTTGGTGGGTGGCTTGGGAGAGAATGACTTGCTCTAAAGGAGAAGGAGGAATGGGTTTTCGTGACTTCAAAGCTTTTAATTTGGCGATGGTGGCGAAGCAAGGGTGGAATATTGTATCTAATCCACACTCGCTTGTGTCTAGGATTTTTAAAGCCAAGTACTTCCCTCATTCTTCCTTTCTTGATTCTAAACTTGGTAATAATTTGAGCTTTATATGGCGGAGTTTATGGAAGGCAAACGATGTGTTACAAGTCGGGTGTAAATGGAGTATTGGTGATGGTAGCAATATTAAAGTCATGGTTGAGCCATGGTTGCGAGATTGTGGAAGTAAATGGGTGTGTGGTCCTCAGAAGGAAGAAGTGTATAATCTCTATGTTAAAGATCCGTTGTTACCTAATGCTAAACAATGGGACGTGGGTAAAATAAATCAATTGTTCGGTATGGTAGATGCAAAAATGGTTCTTAAAGTCCCATTGGTGGCGGAGGTAGTGGAGGATAAAATTATTTGGCAGGAGGAGCGTAATGGTATGTATAGTGTTAAGTCGGGGTATAGATTATAGAGGAAGATACAAGACAGTAACCGTAATTATAGCATCGAAGGGAACTGGAGCAATATTTGGAGTATAGCTGCTCCACCTAGAGCTAAGCATTTACTTTGGAGGATTTGTAGAGGTTGTTTACCGACAAGATCCAACCTCCAACATCATCATGTATAGTGCCCGACTATTTGCCCTTGGTGTGAGTTGGAGGTCGAAGATGAGTGGCATGTCTTTGTGGGTGTTTCTCTATGCTTCATAGTTGGTGGGCATCAGGTTTGTCCTCTATTATTGACTCTCGTCTCTAGACCTTTCTTGATGTTAAGTCCCTAATTCTTTGATGTTTGTAGTAAAGAAGATCGTAGGGATGCGGGTAGGTTTGTTGATTTGCTTGAAGCTCTTTGGCGTAGTAGGAACGGAGTGGTTTAGAATGAGTCGAGAGAGAATGTCATGAAGATCGGGTTACAAGCTTATTATAATTGGCACGATTGGGTTCTAGAAAGATAATATGTTAGTGTGGATAATGGTATTAACCATCCTATATCCTGGAGTCCTCCTAGGGAAGGTTGGGTGAAATACAATGTCGATGCGGGTTTTAATTATAATTTGGGTACTATTAATAGACGTTGGTGTGCTAGGAATCACATGAATGGGTTTATTTCTGCAGGTGTAGCCTGAGATTATGGTGTTTTATCTCCCATTGAATCTAAAGCCATAGCTCTGAAGAAAGCAATCCAGAACGCTATTTCTCTTCATTTTTCCCATGTTTTGTTTGAAAGTGATTATGAGCCTATTGTTAAAGCTCTTTTATCTATCCATATAGGTTGTTCTGAATTTAGCTTTATTATTATGTCAATTAAGAACCTCCTAAATTTATTTCCGAACTTTGAGGTAAAGTTCATTAAGCGTCAAGCGAATTTGGTTGCCCATACGTTAGCTAAGGCGGCCAATTCTTGGACTAGGCGCATGATTTTTAGCATGATACCTCATTATAGTGAACTTTGTTTGAGTAATGATAATCGTTAAATTTGTCTTTGTCAAAAAAAATGAATAATCTATTTCAATTTTCAATAGTTTTTTTGTAATTCTACCTCTTAATTAATTAAATTTTTATCATTTTCAATACATGATTAGGAATACAATAGTAAAAATATTATTCTTTCTCTTACTTTTCTTCACTTTTCTTAATATGTGTGAAACAGAATGTTGGGTCACTCGTTATGGGACGGGAGAAATATCATTTTAAAATGAATGTGGTTTAAAAAATTTCACACAAATTAAAGAATGTAACAAATGTATCATAAAATATTGCATTTTTGTTGTATTAATCTTATAGATGTGTTGGGAGTAGTGTAGAAAGTAATAAATAAAGGGTATAATTAAAAAATAGTAATCATCTCTACATTGAAAAATGATAATGACATTTATCTTGACACAAATATTATTTACGAAAACGACACTCATTTTAAAATGGAATGAATAATTTAAAAAATTTACAATGAATGGTAACGTACCTAGTGTTCTGATCTAGATTTAATGCTATATTTTTCTCAATGTGTTAGTTAATGGCTTGATTGTCATATAGTTTGGAGGTACAACTCCTTCCTATTTTTTTAATATTAGACTAGAACAAGAAGACACCTACAATTAGCAATCACTAATTGGCTTGTTATATATCAAGATTGAGAATTTGAATAATATCTCAGAATATTGACGTCATTTGTGGATGTGATCAATAGTTCTCGACTTTTCTATTCATTGTTTGGTGGTCTGATGCTCAAACTTTGTTTACTATAGGTCCTTTTTTCATCCTCGTGTCTAATTTTTTCATGATCATCAAAACAAAGGAAAATGAATCATGCACCTTTTTTCGCTACAAAAATGGATTGTATCACTCTTTGATGGGAAAAATTTATAATCCATAGAAAATAACACTAAAAACTTCTTCAATTGGTTTTTGAAGTAATATATTTATGGTTGGAACACCTCTCTGATCATTCAACGAGACACAAACTCAGAAATCTATCTCTGGTCGTTGACAACTCAATTCATCGACAAATATCTTGTTAACTCAGATCCACTGTTGTTTAAGTTTTGATGTTAAAATCATGTTTGAAGAAGAAAGGCTTTGAAGAATTGAAGGTTGGGGTTTTCTCAAGAACAAGTCACAAGATTTATATCTTTACGTGTAAAACACTATCCCAAGTACACACATTTGTTCAAGTTTACTATGCTTCAAACATGTTTTGAAAGATGTAGACGAAGGAAAAGTTAGATTAATGTACAACACCATCGCGTTAATTCATTGAAGTCATTGTCGTGAATGCATAAATGTTAAGGGTTTTGCATCTCTAAGTAATCTCACTAGTGAATTATCATTTTTTTACCCTATACTCATCTAACATCCTTCAAATCATCTTCAAACGAGCATTCAGCTTGAGATCTCACTCTAGCGAGTTACGTTTGCCGAGTTCAGAACTTACTTAAGGGTATAGAAAATTAGAGGACATGGATGTGAAATCGCTCATCATATTTTCTTTTTCCATTTGAATTCTCATATTTTATGCAAGAAAAGGTTTAGAAAATTTGTTTAAGGGGGATTGGCTATTCAACCCCATCACCTTTTAGATCGTTCATCCCCATATTCTCGTACAACGGGATGGAAACCTTATCCCTATAAGATTTGGAAGAAACCATTCACTATCCACATTCATAAGTCGATATTTTTAAAAACATGTATACCTAATTAATGCTATTATAGTTGTGTCCACTTTGAAGAACTTGATTCTGCTCGTGCGAGCTAAAAGTCAAGAAAGTTTAACCTCGCAAAGGGATTTCAATTAAGGAACATGTGCTACGAAGAAGGGGTAAATGTAGTGAGGTTCAAAATAAAATTGTGTAGATAGACTTGATATTTACATTCCTTCTAATTTTTGGGATTATACAAGTGTTAAAGTCGTGGCGGATGAAGCCAAACCAAAAGAGAGAAAAATTATTGAGAGACGAGGTATGATAATCTTAGTCCTTATGAACACCTATATACAATTAGGCTGAAATTGTGTTCCTTATGGGATAGATGTCCAACATGATGCTTTAACAATATGTTCGACAAATAAAATTTAAACCGACACAGTTATAACATAATGAGGTATACAAGTTAATGGAGCTAAAAATCGATAAATAACACCGAGAATTGACATCCCAGTTCTAAGAAACCACACCTATGTCTGAAGGGTTGAGTATGTAACTCCCCCAAAATTTTGAATTATTTATTTAATTGACTACTTATGATTATTTGTGTGATATATGATGATATGTGGTGGGGTATTAGTGAGAGATAGACGATAAGTAGAATTATTTAGATATGTAGAACTATTTGTAATAATTTGGTTAAATATGTTTTTTATATATGTAAACATCTTAAGTTTTATTTTTAGTCCAAAAAAATGACAAAGTTTGGTCCCTAAAATATTTTTGTTCCTGCAGTTTTAATCTCTACTATTTTCTAAAATTGTAAAAAGTGTTTGATTATTTTTAAGCTTTTAAACTTTTGAATAATTTTTCCATATGTGTTTAGAATACTATACAATGTTTCTTTAACAAATTTTAATTTTTTTTTAAAATGAGAAGAATCAAATATTATTTTTTTAAATTTCAAAAGATATTGATAAAAGTATGAAAATCTCAACTTTGAAATCAAATTTTGAATTTCCTTTTTACGAGGAACTTTTATAATGTTCCAAACATGTCTACAAAATTATCATTCAAAAATACACATCGATTTAACAATAGAGACTAAAACATGTCATGTTTTTTTATAGGGACCAAAAACAAAATTTGATAATTTATAGCAACCAAAAACATATTTAACTCATAATAATTAAATAGAATATTATGGTGATAAAAGAAAATAAAGCTATGATGGGAATATATGATGATGAGTGAGCGCATAGGAGGAATGACATAGAAAAGGTCTAAGACATAACAAATCAAAAAGAGAAAATAAGATATATAGGTTTATTCTGTGCAATCATGATATTTTGGAACAACCTCAAAGTGAGAGCTAGGGCACCGAGAACCAAGAAGGGAATTTTCCGTAAAACACGAAGGAAGAGATCTTTTGCTAAGGAATTCGAGGTAAGGGGTGTATTCTTGATTTTAATGATTGATAGGAGGTTAAGGAAGATGTAGGTTTTTGTGTGTATGATGATTCGATGAAAACATGATGAGTTATGTATAGAAATTGTTAGATCTCGATGTATGTATGTTATAATTTAAGCTATGATGATATTGTGATGTATTTCGATGTTGGTATGCGGTATGTGGGATTTTTGGTGTATTTTAGATTCAGTTTGGTACTAAATTGGAATTGGATTAGGGTTGTAACTGGTGTGAAATCTCAACTGGAAGTTAAATGAATCGTGAGTCTCGTAGGGCGATCTGTGAGTAGGAGTTCTTTGAGGGTATTTAGAAAATTTGTCTCATCGAGTGATCCAATGGAGAGCAAGAGACAAGTCAGTCACCCCAGTGTCTTCGGGAAAGCAATCTGGCGAGCAACATGGTGGAAAAAGAGCTCTTAGGTATGGGAGAGGATTGTTGCCCCAACATCACTGGACGAGCAAAGCAACGATGGTCCAAATCGCGCTTTTTTTTGGGCGAGCACCATGCAAGAGAGAAGCTAGCAGAGCGCTCCCTGAGTCGTCGGGCAAGGCTTAAACGAGCAAACCTTACAGTAAAACTTCAAAGTATCATAACTTGAGTTTTTGGACAATGTTTGACACACAGTTGAAAGCATTGGGTAGATAACGCATAGAACTACCTTATGGTAAAATTGTATGGAACATTTGGTGTATTATTCATATGTTTATTTATTTATGATTTGGATTATTATATATTAGTATATGGTGATGTCTTTTTGAATGACGTAACATGATGTATTATGATGATGTTACCATGTGTTGCAATTGGCAAAAAATAGAGTCACCATTACTACTTATTTATCCTAAGAACGTGAAAGGAACGGAAAAACTCTAATTGTTTAGAGATCGTTGGATTTGCGAGTAGGTTAGATAAATGGAAGAAGTTAAACACCCTTTACCTCCATTGTACTAAAGGGGATCTGTAAGTTTGGAGTGCACCTAAGAGGGGGTGAATTAGGACTTTAAAAATCTACCCGGTTTTAGAAACAAGTTGTTCTTTTATTTGGTTTGGTGTTAAAGTGTTTCTTTCTTTTCTGGTTATGATTTAGTATGAAAGTGATAAATGCGGAAAAGTAAATAACACAAGGATGTATCATGGTTCTCCTCACGTACTGAGAGTACTCCAATCACCTTTCGACACAAAAGAGATTTCACTATTGTTAGATCTTTAGACAAGTGTTATACAAAGACTTCTCCTACAATCTTCTAACAACAACACCACCAAGAACAATTGGATCAATCAAGTTAAAATGAGAACAATCCTCTCACTTTCAACCTCTTACTTCCAACAATCTTGGATATCAAGGAACAATTAAGCAAGTAGAACAGGAAAACATAATTTGCTTTTTACTTTCTTGTTTCCAACAATCTTGGACAACAAGGAATTACAAACCAAATCATAAAATTATTTGAGTAATAAAGTTGATGAATATATATATATATATATATATATATATATATATATATATATATATATAGGATTGATTTTCTCTTTCAAACAAGCAATATATAAAGATATATTAATGTTTAAGTGTTTATGAATAATGAAGGAATTTTTCTGAAATTAATTGACAACACATGCCGAAAAATTCTCAATGAAAGTTGAAATTTCAAAACACTTGTTTTTGAAAATGAATGAAAATAATGATGTTAATTGCAATGGAAGAGGTGGATTGTAATTTTAAATTTCATGTATTTATATGAGCATAACACCCTTATGAATCATGGTGAAGTCATGGAAAAATATCATGAACAAATGTCATGTTAAAATGAAAAGGATTCCTAAAGAGATGCATGAAAAGGTGTTAAAAAGCTGTAATTTTTTTAAATTCGTACAAAACTTTTTAAGTCGGTTTTAACGAATACGTGACTTAACAAATACACAACATTATTTGAATTTCAAAAATAAGACACTGCTTCAGACCGGTGCAAATTAGGACGATTTTTAGTGTTGTTATGATGGACCAAAGTGCCATAATTTATCAAAAACAAAATGTTTGAAAAAATTGAAAATTTGTCTAAGTATTTGAATTAAACTTATGCAATATCTATTGATTTATCCAAGTAAATAGATTATATTTGAAAGTGATTTAACATGGTTCAAACATGAAAAATATTATATTTGAAAGTGACTTAACATGGTTCAAATATGAAAAATAAATTTTTAAATGCATGATAAAAAATATTTTGAGCACTAAGAAATCAATATAATTTGCATGCTTGTACCTCTATTATAAAGATCAATCAAGACCACAATGCTAGCTTTTAAAACGATAAATATTGAACATCTATTGAATCTAGCCTTCACACATTATGAGTCTTGAACACTTGATTCTATATTTTGACCTTGAAATCTTTTTTCATTCTTTTGCCATTCATCTAATTAACACTTTGTCTTCATAAAAACAAAATATATGGAGAGTCTTGACTTCACATGATCCTTCTTAGGTCTATGACTTTAAAGGGACTGTTGCTTTATTTAATTATCACATCATCATGTACGAGGAAAGAAACAAACAAAGACAAAACATGTTTTTTAAGTTAGTGAACTCGCCTTGGTTTTTCAACTGTGTGCCTACGTATCTTCTTAAGAAAAATCAGAGTCATTCGTAGTTTGAAATGTTTGGTTAGTGTTTTTTATAGAATCGTGTTAAGTTGCTTTCGAATGATGTTTGAACTTGCCTAGGTTTGAGAATTGTGTGATGGTAGGCGAAGTCTTTATCTAAGTAGAAAGAAATCATACGATTCTTTATTGAAAAAATCTTGAGTTTTTTATTATGTTAGTAAAAAATGATTTTCGATTGGTTAGCTATTTTGAATTTGATTTGATTCTTTTGAAAACAAGATGAAAGAGTAAATAAGTGAATAAATATTTAAAAAATAAGTAAACGAATACTAGGGTTAGTAAGAAATATTTTTTGGTTATAAACTTAACAAGATAACAAAGTAATAAAATAAATATTTAGGTTAGTAACAATAAGAAAAAACATTATTTTTAGTCTATATATAAAATAAAATTTCAGTGGGTATTATTGAAAAGAAAATGTAGAATTTATTATTATTATTATTATTATTATTATTATTATTATAAAAATAAATAAAAAGTTTATCATATAAAAAACCATTAGATCATATAAAATAATTAAAACAAATTATTTGTAATTATTAACAAAACAAATGAAATCTAAAAATATATATTTTTAAAAATAAGGGGGTGTGTTTCAGATTGGGGTAGTAAATCAGGGGTGTGTGAAAAGCAGGCTAACCCCATAATAAGTTTGAGATCCACTAGGCGTAATGTGGGAAGTCTTACGAGCTTATGACGTGCTAGCAAGGTTGAGCGCGTTTAATTTTGACCAAATGGCTCTCAGGAGTTAATTCTGGAGCGTTGATCAAAAGTATTACAAATGAGGGACTGAGATGGAACGTTGACTAGGGTACATGTAACACCCCAAATCTACCCCTCGAATATTATTCAAATCAGAGTGCGGAAAAGATAACCATACAAGGGATGTCACAATTTCTTCGCAAAATCACATGCATTTAGTCACAACTATACAGATACATAACACTTAGATAAAAGATGAACTTATAACAACATATTTCCATGAAAACAATTAAATAGATAAACAACATAATTATAATTCCTCAACAGTAACAACTTTGTTCTTTTATTCAACGAGAAACAACTTCAAATTATTATTATTATTCACTTAACAAATATTCACATTATTCATAAACTCAACAACTTAAGCAACAACAGTAATTAAATAACAACGGTCATCCCCGAGTGCTACGTACCAGAGCAAGACCCCTTTGACTTATCATAAAGCGACGTAAAAACTTCAAGAATTAACTTCAACATCCACCGCTATGCTTGAGTACCTGCCCATTTCCCATGGTAGGGGAAATATCAGCAGAAGGGGTGAGATATCTAACAATATAATCGAATTCATGATAAATAATATGCTAGAGTATAAATCATACAATTCACCACTTCACATATTCCACACAACAGTTATAACAACAAATCAACAAACAATTAGCAATTTACGACAACTTTAATAATAATTATATTTACTATTTTCACAGATTCCCGACAGTACCTATCACAACACAACGTTAGCATAAATTCACACTAAGTCATCAACTCATATTGCAACAAAATCAGCATCATGACGAAATCACCAACACTTATCACCACAACATCACCAACAATGAATTCATTTATAATGCGGTTCTAAGCAATGCACATGCATGTGGTACCAGTGGAGTAAACTCCCAACGTAAACAATTGACAGGTTATCAAGGCACAAGGCATAAACCTTCTTTACAAATGCAAATATACAGGCCTTCACAAATGCAAATGTAATACGACACTAACAACATACAACAACATCATAAATTCACTTCACGAGGCATACGCCTATATCACTACTTCACTGACCATAGGCCTACAACGTCATCAACATAATCAACAGTAATTCACAACAACATTATTCATCTTCGCATCACCACATCACAACGTCACAACAAAATAAATATCAACATAGAAACATCCTGCAACTTCACATAAAACCACAATAACGTACAACAACATACAACAACATACACATCACTGATATATCACAAAAACATAGCAACACGACATATTCACATAATTTCACAAAACAAACCAATCATAGGTACCTGCTAATATATACAAACTATCCCGAAAAATTTTGATTAATTCCTGACAAGTATTTACACCAATTAAATTACTAACTCGGCTAATTCGATATTGTTATTAAGCATGATTTTTATTATTATCATTTATTACAGTATTCCGTCCAATTACACTACTGATATAATTATTTTGCTGTAACTAAATTTACACTGTCGTCACAAGTTCTTCTCTGCTTACACTGCTATTGTCCTTCTTACTGCTAACTTATAATTATCTTCTAAAATATCAGTGCTGCCAAAAAGAAGGTAACTAAATTCCTGGTAGATTATTTACGCTGCTATTCTATAATTCCGGTAATATACTATTGTCATAAAATCTTCAGCTACAACTAATCCACTTCTTCTAAACTGCAACTAAGGATTATAATTATCAGCAACTATCAATTTTACTACCAATTCAACTTTTTTGTAAACTTACTGTATCAGACATGCATTAGAGTTAAGTTAGTTACTTGTATCAAACTAATCTCTACAGGATTATCATATTACTTAAATATTATAAGTAATTAAATTAATCTCAAAATCTATTAGATACTACTAATCATCGATTGCCTTATGAGTACATCACTATAAAGAAAAGGACAGAAACCAAGCCATGACCATGGGGTGCTCGCCTCATACATAGAGGCCCCCACCTTATACTGCAAGGCGTCCGCCCTCCCCTTCCTTTTCTACAAAAGGGAGGCGTCCGCCTCCATATCTTCCTCCCCTTAGGGTGCCCGCCCTTCAGCCATTCCCACCATGAGGCGCCCACCTCCACCCCATGTGGCCCTCGCCTCCAAAATTTTCTTTTCTTCCTTCATCGTATCCTGCATTAATTAGTTTTCCAGGGTATTCTGTTGCACATCAACGACAATCACACCATTTTAAATAACTCAACCCAATACTTTATTCCCATAATCACTTCATTCACAATATTCAATTAAATCAACAAAACCCAATTTAACAATTTATAATTCACATCACAAATTCAATCGGTTACAGAACAACAACAAATCACGACGAGAATTTATATAACCTTAATCCCACATACGATTCATCATGTATCCCGTTATATAGTCAGAACCCCACCCTTACCTGGATTTAAAGCAGTTCAACTCCCTGATTGCATCTATATTCCGGTCGAGTGCAAACCTTTGCCTCTTCCCAGCACTTCATCGACTGACTCCTTTTTCGCCAAAAACCTTCGTACCTCTTCTTTTTCCCACGTACAACAACCTTCTTCTTTTTCTTTCTTCCCAAACCTAATTCCTTATATTTTCTTTTTAATCCAATAAATCAAATAATAATATAATTACCATTATTTTCTTAATGTGCCTAATATATTCACACCTCCACTTCGCTATTCGCTACTCACAATCCAAATTAATCTAATTAAATAAAATATTCAAATAAATAAATAATATTATTCTTAATATTATTCCTCTGATTTAACCGACTAAGTCCAACTTTAATTTAATAATCCAAACACACCTCTTACAATAATACCGACAAATCCAATTACTCCGATAAATTCTCAACTTCGTCTAATTCCAACAAATAAATTCTTTAATAATTTAATTAAATAATTAATTAAATTCGGGATGTTACAACTCTCCCCCACTTAGGATATTTTCGTCCTCGAAAATCCATCTGACACAACCATCCTTAACATCACATTCGCAGCTAGTCCTTCGATTCAACAACAACTCAATCACAGTTTAAATCCAATACTTATACTTCAATCTTTCAATTACCCTTGCAACATAATCGTTACTATCTTGCCAACCATTTGAGAAATACTTTGAGACAACCACCTTACAACATGGTATTCTCAGCTTAGCATTATTCTCGTTGTAACATCCACTACTTACTTACCATTAAGATAGCAAAACAATTCTATATCATCCAATATGATCCCGTCTACTATCAACAAGAGATTAAGGGCGATCAGTTCCTCAATTTGTCATAGATAGTCGACAACCATAATAGAGATTAAACCGTCCTTACTAACATTAATAGCATTCTTTTTCAACTTGCACCCACGGTTCAAAAGTCCCAACAACTCCAACAACTCCAACAACTTCTACAACTTTTAAAATCAATCCCAATAATTCTACAGCATAGCCTACTTAAGCAATCAACTTACTAAATTCTATCTTATAGAAACTATTCTTTTCCAATACATTCCAACTTATCAAACAACCAAAATCTTAAATCTGTATTACCTTCGAATTCGAGAAACAACAAAGCTCCTACAACGTTTGCACTATATCCATCACTAGCTTACTAATCTGATATCTCTCAACCAGACACATCCGAGAAGCAAAGCTTCTCCCCCACGTAGCTTAAACTAACTCCTGCAAAAATAATCAGAAAACAACAAGTACCGACAGTGTTCCACACACTTGTCGCGTACAAAGGAATTAACAATATTAGACAACACTTGTCGGATCGACCGACCTGCTCTGATACCACTATTGTAACACCCCAAATCTACCCCTCGAATATTATTTAAGTCAGAGTGCGGAAAAGATAACCATACAAGGGATGTCACAATTTCTTCGCAAAACAAAATGCATTTAGTCACAACTATACATATACATAATATTTAGATCAAAGATGAACTTATAACAACATATTTCCATGAAAACAATTAAATAGATAAACAACAGAATTATAATTCCTCAACAATAACAACTTTGTTCTTTTATTCAAAGAGAAACAACTTCAAATTATTATTATTATTCACTTAACAAATATTCACATTATTCATAAACTCAACAACTTAAGAAACAACGATAATTAAATAACAATATTCATCCCCCGAGTGCTACGTATCAGAGCAAGACCCATTTGACTTATCATATAGCGACGTAAAAACTTCAAGAATTAACTTCAACATCCACGCTATGCTTGAGTACCTGCTCATTTCCCATGGTAGGAGAAATATCAACAGAAGGGGTGAGATATCTAACAATATAATTGAATTCATGATAAATAATATGCTAGAGTATAAATTATACAATTCACCGCTTCACATATTCCACACAGCAGTTATAACAACAAATCAACAAACAATTAGCAATTTACGACAATTATAATAATAGTTATATTTACTATTTTCACAGCTTCCCAACAGTACCTGTCACAACACAACGTTAGCATAAATTCACACTAAGTCATTAACTCATATTGCAACAAAATCGGCATCACGACAAAATCACCAACACTTATCACCACAACATCACCAACAATGAATTCATTTATAATGCGATTCTAAATAATGCACATGCATGTGGTACCAGTGGAGTAAACTCCCAACGTAAACAATTGACAGGTTATCAAGGCACAAGGCATAAGCCTTCTTCACAATCCACAAATACAGGCCTTCACAAATGCAAATGTAATTCGACACTAACAACATACAAAGACATCATAAATTCACTTCACGAGGCATACGCCTATATCACTACTTCACTGGCCATAGGCCTACAACGTCATCAACATAATCAACAGCAATTCACAACAACATTATTCATCTTCGCATCACCATATCACAACGTTACAACAAAATAAATATGAACATAGAAATATCCCGCAACTTCATATAAAACCACAATAACGTACAACAACATACACATCACTGATATATCACAAAAAAAAATAGCAACACGACATATTCACATAATTTCACAAAACAAACCAATCATAAATACCTGCTAATATATACAAACTATCCCGAAAAATTTCGGTTAATTCTGGACAACTATTTATACCAATTAAATTACTAACTTGGCTAATTCGATACTATTATTAAGCATTATTTTTATTATTATCATTTATTACAGTATTCCCTTCGATTACACTACTGATATAATTATTTTGCTGTAACTAAATTTACACTGTCGTCACAAGTTCTTCTCTGCTTACACTGCTATTGTCCTTCTTACTGCTAACTTATAATTATCTTCTAAAATATCAGTGCTGCCAAAAAGAAGGTAACTAAATTCCTGGTAGATTATTTACGCTGCTATTCTATAATTCCGGTAATATACTATTGTCATAAAATCTTCAGCTACAACTAATCCACTTCTTCTAAACTGCAACTAAGGATTATAATTATCAGCAACTATCAATTTTACTACCAATTCAACTTTTTTGTAAACTTACTGTATCAGACATGCATTAGACAGTTAAGTTAGTTACTTGTATCAAACTAATCTCTACAGGATTATCACATTACTTAAATATTATAAGTAATTAAATTAATCTCAAAATCTATTAGATACTACTAATCATCGATTGCCTTATGAGTACATCACTATAAAGAAAAGGACAGAAACCAAGCCATGACCATGGGGTGCTCGCCTCATACATAGAGGCCCCCACCTTATACTGCAAGGCGTCCGCCCTCCCCTTCCTTTTCTACAAAAGGGAGGCGTCCGCCTCCATATCTTCCTCCCTTTAGGGCACCCGCCCTTCAGCGATTCCCACCATGAGGCGCCCGCCTCCACCCCATGTGGCCCTTGCCTCCAATATTTTCTTTTCTTCCTTCACCGTATCCTGCATTGATCAATTTTCCAGGGTATTCTTTTACACATCAATGACAATCACACCATTTTAAATAATTAAACCAACACTTTATTCCCATAATCACTTCATTCACAATATTCAATTAAATCAACAAAACCCAATTTAATAATTCATAATTCACATCACAAATTCAATCGGTTACAGAACAACAACAAGTCATGGCGAGAATTTATATAACCTTAATTCCACATACGATTCATCATGTATCCCATTATATAGTCAGAACCCCACCCTTACCTGGATTTAAAGCAGTTTAACTCCCTAATTGCATCTATATTCCGGTCGAGTGCAAACCTTTGTCTCTTCCCAGCAATTCATCGACTGACTCCTTTTTCGCCAAAAACCTTCGTTCCTCTTCTTTTTCCCACGTACAACAACCTTCTTCTTTTTCTTTCTTCCCAAACCTAATTCCTTATATTTTCTTTTTAATCCAATAAATCAAATAATAATATAATTACCATTATTTTCTTAATGGGCCTAATATATTCACACGTCCACTTCGTTATTCGCTACTCACAATCCAACTTAATCTAATTAAATAAAATATTCAAATAAATAAATAATATTATTCTAAATATTATTCCTCCGATTTGACCGACTAAGTCCAACTTTAATTTAATAATCTAAACACGCCTCTTACAATAATACCGACAAATCCAATTACTCCGATAAATTCTCAACTTCGCCTAATTCCAACAAATAAATCATTTACTAATTTAATTAAATAATTAATTAAATTCGGGGAGTTATAGTGCATGGTAGGACGGAAAACACAGGGAGACATCAAAGTTGTCGTATCGTGTGGCCAGTAGATGGTCGCATGTCGCGTATCCGAGGGTAAACTAAGGGAGTATTTATTCAAAATTTATTCACAATCTCACATTTTCTGTAATCTTTTATCTCTCCACTCCTCCGCTCTCTCTATCCACTCCCCAAATGCTATCACTTCTCTTTAAGCATCAACACTTTTACCACCAGCTGGAAATTTCCTCCGCTAGTAGTTTACCTTTAGCCACCCCAAACTCCACTATAAAACCCAGGATTCAGGTTGAATCTCAACTGGAATCTTCAAACCTTCATCTTCCCCAACTCAGAATCCTTAGAACCCTAGGCTAATCCCTAAAACCCTGAGCATATAACCATGAAACCTAACCCTAGTATGAACCCTAAACTCTAGCCACCGTGGGCGGTCGTGGAGGCCATCGTTGGCGATGGAAGTTCGTCGAGAACTTCATCATATTTTCTAGAAACCCTATTAACCCTAACCTAACCATTTCAACCCTATGATTTTAGGAACCATAACCCTAAAATTCCCAAAACATCAAACCAACACAAGCAATCAACAACGTGTACCGCGATGATAATTTTTGTAAAAATTTCCTTTGGATTCATCTTTTTTGCTTCTCTCTTATAATCTATATCTTTCTTTCTTTCTGCTTCTAGGTACATAAGATGAGGAATTCACAACAAGACTGCAAAGGATTTTAGGGTTTTTGTCTCTAATCTGCATCTTCAATTCTTCTCTCTAAATTTTGTACCCCTTTTTTGTTTTTAGGTTTAGGCTTTTATAGGTTTAGCACTTAGTCTAATTTAGGAAATTAATTTACATTTTTATTCTAATTGAAATCCAAATATTTATAATTGATTCAATTGGAGATTTGATTCAGAGTTTAGATTAATTATGAATATTAGAATTATGGTTTTGTAATGTATATAGACAAAATCTGTATGTATATTCATACCAATTAATGCAATAATTTTTTTCAATTATCATATTTGATTTAAAAATGAAAAATCTGGATTTGGGATTTTTGCTTACTTAGGGAAGAAGAAGAAGAAGAAGAATCAAGAGTGGTCACTAGGTCCAAAGGAACTATTCAAAGCTTGCTTTGTATCCAAGTTTGAACCAAAGAATGTGAAAAAGGAATTGACTGATGAGTTATGGATAAATGTTATGCAATATGAACTTGGTCAGCTCAAGAGGAATATGGTATGTGATTTGGTGCCAAGGCCATATGGGATAAATGTTATTGGTACAAAATGAGTGTACAAGAATAAGACAGACAAACAAGGTGATGTTACCAAAAATAAAGCAAGAATTGTTGCACAAGGATATACTCAAATTGAGGAAGTAGACTTTGATGAAAAATTTGCTCATGTTGCTCGCTTGAAATCTATCAGATTATTACTTGGAGTGACATGTCACTTAAGATTCAAGTTGTACCACATCGATGCCAAGAGTGCATTCCTAAATGGGTACCTAAATGAATAAGTATAGGTTGAGAAACCAAAAGGTTTTGTTGATCCTTCCTTTCCAGATCATGTGTTCAGACTAAATAAGGTATTATACCGTTTAAAATAAGCTCCAAGAGCGTGGATATGAGAGGTTGACTGAATTTTTAGTCAATCATGGATATAGAAAATGTGGTATTGACAAAACACTCTTTGTCAAACATGAATTTGGGAAACTGCTGATAGCTCATATCTATGAGGATGATACTGTTTTTGGAGGAATGTCAGATGAAATGGTCCAACATTTTGTTAGAAAAATGAAATCATAGTTTGAAACGAGTTCGGTAGGTAAATTGACTTACTTTCTTAGACTGCAAGTCAAGCAGATAGAAAACTCTATTTTTCTATGTCAAAGAAAATATTCAAGGAATATTGTGAAGAAATTTGGATTGGAAAATGCCAACCATAAGAGAAATTCTACTCCTACACACTTGAAGTTATCTAAAGATGAAAGAGGAATTTGTGTTGATCAAATTTTGTATAGAAGCATGATTAGTAGCCTCTTATATCTTACTGCTAACAGACCAGACAACACTTTTGTTGTTGGCGTATGTGCAAGGTATCAAGCAGAACCTAAGGCGAGTCTCATCAACCAAGTGAAAAGGATTCCGAAGTATGTAAATGGTACATGTGACTATGGTATGTTGTATTCCCATGATACAAATTCCTCGTTAGTGGGATTTTGTGATGCTAATTGGGTTGGAAGTGATGATGATAGGAAGAGTACATATGGAGGATGTTTTTTATGGGAAACAATTTGATCTCTTGGTTCATCCAGAAACAAAATTGTGTTTCTTTGTCTACTACTGAAGCTGAATACATAACAGCAAGAAACAACTGCTCTCAACTGGTGTGGATGAAGCAAATGTTGTCTGAGTATAATGTCACACAACATGTCATGACATTATTTTATAACAATATGAGTGCTATTAATATTTAAAAAAATATTATCCAACATAGTAGGACTAAGCACATTGACATCATACATCATTATATTAGAGAACTTGTGGAGGACAAAGTCATAAATATTGTGCATGTCACTACCTAGAATCAATTTGAGAACCTGTGAAAGAGACTTAGGTTCTGTTTCCATGAAGAATTATAACAATTATTATTGATGTTGCATCTAGTGGTGAAGATGTTGAGGATGGTGTTGCATCTGATAACCATTTTGCTGGTGCTATTGAAGAAGGGAATGTTGTTGCTGGTTTTGTTGTGCATGACATTTGGTCATGTGACTTTATTTGGGTCCTTCTTATGATTATGTTTACTTTAGTCTATGATTTTGTAAGGGTTGAATGCCCAGGATATTTTGTTTTTGTTTGCACTTTACTTTTTGGTACTTTAGGTCTTTTTGTGCTAATATTGTCTACTTACCTTTGTCTTATTTATGGCTAAAAAGGAGGATCAGTATGATATTGAGGATGCTGAAACTAATACTCCCGTTGAGGGAGTTTTATATTTTCAAGTAGGTATTGAGGGGGCATGAAGTTATTGGGGAGAGTTCCTGCTCTGGATTTTTTTGAGAAGATGTCAAACATGTTGTCTTGATATCATGGTGTTGAGAACTTAGGTTCTCTATGGTTGTTGTTATGTTAGATGATCATATAACTACTGACTTTGTGTTTGCTTTTTTTTGCGGCAAACCTTGCTTGTGTTTTTTCACTATTATGCTTATGATAGATGTGTTTGATTTATTTTTCAAACAACTTTTGTGCAAGGGTTATGAGGATGTGTTAGCCAAAATGTGCCAAAGGATGATATTATTATTTCTTTGAAATAATGATTGGGATACATTTTGGTAAAAATATCTTAGCAGCAACATGTTTAAAGAAATGTCCCAACTTGCAATTTTTCAACATGTCGAATAAAGATGTCACAACCTGGAAGATAGGGTATCGTGTCTGCAATAGTTGGAAAACTATGGTTCAAGTGATTTGTGAAGTAACTGAATATTCTGTGAACATTTAGTGAGCTTATGTGGCCTCCAAGATTAGCAAATCAGATATTATATGTTGGTTTTCGAAGATTCTTAAAGTTTCTAAATATGGAGACTTTTTAGGAAATAAATGATTGGAGACTTATTTTCTTGGAGATGTTTATGCAGACTTTGTGCAACCTCAATGCTGCAATTTAGAAGCCCCACCCAGTCCAAAATACATTTATATATATAGACTATAGTATACCTAGTTTTAGGTAAAACTTATGTATGTGTTGGTAGGGTTGTAGAATCCTTATTTGTGAGCCTCTCTAATATCACCTTGATATAAGAGTAGGACTATTTGTGGGTGTAAGTTCTCTATCAAACACTCATAAGCTTTTAACTATTGAGTGTTTGTGTGTTAATTCTCATAAGCTTTTAAGCATTGAGTTTTGTGTGTGTCTTGGAAGAGTGTCTTCCACTTTGTTCTATATTGTGTTTAGAGTTTACTTCAATCGCTGAGTGTGATTGGAGAGGAATTTGAGGAGAGCCTCACACCTAGGTGTATTTTAAGTAGAAGTTAGCAAAAGGTAGTGATTAAGTGAGTAAATTGTGAATGAGTGTGTTTGTTGTGTAATCTACAAATTGATTCTACCTAGTTGATTTCGTCCCGAGCTTGGTAGCCCCTAGATGTAAGAGAGTTGCTCCGAACTAGGTAAATATATATGTGTGTTATTTATATTCAGTATTGTTTGTTTTGTTTGTTTATCTTGTTGTTGCATGTTGAAGTCAGATGTGGTGTCTTGACATCTCTTAGGACATCTGGGATCTGATAGCCAAAATTTCACTACTCAACTTAATTTCTTGAGAATTTTTACCACAAGATATTAAAATGTCATTATGATTCCCTATATGTCCAAAAGTGAGGGGAAAATTACTCATATAACCATATGGGTTTATACCACATTGTTGCACCCCAAAATTTACCCTCTTCATTTAGGCTTATGTTTCATCATAGACAACATGTTGCATTGCATTGATACATTGTGATGAGATCAAAAGTTTTTTGGTTCTCAAGTCCTCTACAAGCTATGGGGGTTGATTGTGTTAACATTTTGTTCTAAAGGAATCTCAAGTTCTCATGTATTTGGATCTTTCAAGTCACAATGATATGTTATGGCTCAAGGCATCTCATTTGTCTCATTGATCTCCCAAGAGTTGAAGTTTTGCAAAGAATTGAGGAGGAATTCATCTGAATCATTCATGTGATGAAATTAGGGTTTTTGTTCATTGTGGAGTTTGAAGCTTGGCTAAGTCAATTTCTTGAAGTATTATACTCTTATTATCATTTGAGCTATCATGGTGCAAATAATTTCTCAATACATTCAGAAGATTTGAGGTTTTGAAGCTTGATTGGCCATCTCCTACCACAAGGTGCAAAATTAGGGTTTTAGATATAATCAAGAATTCTTTAGTTTTTTCACTTAAACTTGATTTCATGTGTCTCTATATGTTGTTGGGCATCCATGGTTGAAAGCTTGAGGTTCAATTTTGGTTAGAAGCAAGTCAATTGATTACAAGGGGCAAAATGGTCATTTTGGTCAAAATCAGTCAAAGTCAGGGGTTGACCAAGTGGACTTTTGGTCAACCATCAATTCAAATATCCTATTTTCATATTTCATGACCAAATTCATCATTGAATCAAGAAAATTGACATGTCATCACTTTCTCAAATTCATCATTGAAATTTTTTCCAAGTGTCCACTCTATAGAACTTTGACATGTCATCACTTTCTCAATTTTTATCCAATGGTTGCATACAATATATTTTTCGAAAGCTTGGGAAAAATGATACAAGATTGTCAATGTGTAAAGTTTCTCAAAGATGCATCATTTGAAAGATATTTGAGTTAGAAGTTTTGTGCATAAAGTAAGAAAAATGCCAAGAAAGCTTGCCTTCTCCTTGCCTCCTGCACGCGTTTTTTCAACAAACACGTGGTGTGCAAGATATAGAGGTTAGTTTCTTTCAATTCAAAAGGAATTTCAAAAATGTACTTCGTGCATTTTTAAGATGACATGGAGAGCTTTTGATCAAGCTTGGAATCACCTCATATGGTCAATTATCAAGCATGTTATGATCATTACAAATTCAAGCCAAAACTGGATCTTCATGCATGCTCCTGCGCGCACAAGCCTTGCCTTGCCATCACCTGTTTTTTCTCAACTTTGAAAGATGATATCTCACTCAATACTTGATCATTTTCAATGGTTCAAAGCTCATATTATAGACCATGAGAAGATCTATGCATGGCCTAAGTTGCAAGGAAAACCCACGATCCAATTTTCTATGGCCCAAGCTCAAAGTTGGATGTTAAGAATTGTGTATTGTCTTGGTCATTTTTCAGGTTTTGCATAATTTTTGTGTTAATTGGTTTCATGTCCTATTTGATGCTTGCCTTGCACGATTTCAGTGCCTTAGCCATTGCCAAAAGAAGTCGAGTATGTGCATTATGGTGCATTGTACTACATTCCTCAAATATTGCCGTTTAAGGCAACTTTGTGAATTTTGCAAAATCGCCCACATTGTATTATCAAGCCAGCTCACCAATTCGTGATCCTCTCACTCATTTCCACTCACCTTTAGCTCATCAAAACGCACCATAAACTGAAGGAAATAAGAGCAAAACGCATGGCATACTCAACACACTCATTTTCTATTTTTTTTGCAAATACATTCAAAAAAGAATTCTTGGCCATTAAGACCACAATACCCTCACTCTTGGAGCTCTATATAAGCTCACAAGCTCATTGAAGCAAACCCTAGACGCCTCTTTCCACCACAAATCAGATCTGAAAAATTTTCTTCCTCTTCAAGTTTTGCTTCGAATCTTTATTTTCCTCCATTCAAGACCTTGTTTATTCTTTGTTTCTTCTTTCTTGAAGCTCAGAGATCAAGAGGGTGGGGTTTCTTCTTGTGTTCAGAAGCATTAGTTGAGTTTATTTCTCAACTCAAGAGGTAAGTTTTTGAACTTGGATCTTCATTTTCAGTTGGATTTTGATGAAATAAATCATGTATGCGTGGATATAGCTGGCCAAACCTTAGGTTCGATGTATATCTTTGCTTGTTTGTGAAGTATTTTTCATAATATGAAGTTCTGAAAATTTTTGTTTAGATGATTTTCATGATTTCCGTGGCTTGATTTCTTGATGTGTGGTTGATCTTTTTGAAATCTATGAGTTGTTTGTTGTTCCTTGCCATGTGATCTTTATTTTGTGCTTTGAATCGTGAAAAATGGTTGAGAAATGAGTAAGATACAAGGATCATAAGTTGAGGTGTTGATTTAGGTGTAGAGCGTGTTAGGGTTTTGTCTAGAGGTTGAAGATGATGAGGTGTCAGCGTGCAATTGGTCATGTTCTTGTTTAAATGATTTTTGTTTTAATTGATTTTCTTGATCAAAACTTAATAAAAAATTCTGAAAAACATTATGGTAGGCTTAGAATATTATTTCTGACTTTGTTTATTTTTTTTCATAATTTTTGAAAATTATTTGATCGGTGAAAAAAAATCAGAGTTTAATTAATTAATTTTTGTGTAATATTTTCATTTATTTTTGTTGAAATCATTTTCAAATTACAAAAATTACACAAAAATTATTTTAGGCTATTTGATTAATTTATTTTTGATCCCTGAATTTTTTTTCACAATTTCCCCAATTTTTGCATAATTAATTAATTTCTTACATTATATTGCATTTCATGCATTTTTATTATCATCAAAAATATTTTCATCCATACAAAAATTGAATAAAAAATATTTTGAATCCTTTTATTCATAAAAATTTCATTTTTTAATTTTATTTCATATTTTTGCATTTTTTGCATGATTAAATAATTTTTTTCATTAAACATTTAATTTGCGTTGCATATTTCCTATTTGTATTATTTTCACCATTTTTCCTAAACATAAAAATCCATAAAAATAATTTTTGGGGTCCTCATGGTCTTAGGTTGATGTTAGAATTTTTTTATGATTTTTATCATTGATTGTCTTTAATTTTGAATTTTGAGTTTGTTATTGCTCTATTTTAGGGTTTTTGTTGCTTAGATCATAAGTTTTGATTTAATGGATGATCATTTGAAACTTGTAAATATCAATTAATTTTTTCTTTAGATCCTTGAATTTCTTGAGTTCATAAAAATCATTTTTTTGAATTTATCAATTGTATTTCCATTTTTTTCCAAAATGCTTTGCCTAAGATGTCTAGTTTGAGCTTTACCTCAACTAGTCTTAAAAATTAATTTTGTTTTCAATCTTCTTCAAACATTCAAGGATCTAAGTTGATGTTTTATGACTTTTACAAGTCTTAAGTGATCTAAAATAATGTTTTTTTAATTTTTATAGGTTACACTTTTATTTTTGATTGATTTATCCAAATTTAGTCAACCTTGTGACTTAGGGTAGAAGCTACAATTATTTAACTAACCTCCCTTAACTTTTGATACCATTTTTGTTTAGAACATGTTAATATAGTGCCTTGGGGTCTTCGATTTGGTTTTTGTTATTTTTTTAGGATTAGGTTTGACATTTTTCCCTTTTAGGTCAACTTAGGGTTTCCAATTAGTGAATTTCCTAGGTTAGACTACTTGTTTGATTTTTATTCCAACATGAAAGATGTTAATCTTTTCCCAATGCTTTTGTTACTGACTTATTGATGTTATAAGAGTCTTGTATTATTGTTGTTTCAATTTTATGACTCATGCTTCTACTTATTTGTCCAAGCTTTTTCTTATGCATGCATTAGTGTTTTGTGTAACTTATGAATATGAGGAACGCACTTGTGCAATCTATGAGGAATATGTATTTTATTTTCTTCATCCTCATGGACTATTGTAGACTAGATTTCATACTTGAACCATTCAAGCTCTCACAATTTTTCCATCTATTGTTCCTATTATGTAGTAGTTTGCTCATGATCATGGTTTAGGAGGTAACTTTCATGTACCACCTTTAACACCTTATGTGAGGCAACTTGATACCTAATTCACTATGATTCTGATCTTGTATGTTTTATTTTTCATAATTTTATGCTTTTATGAACCCATGGATGACTATTCATTGTCATTCCATCTTGGTCTCTTTGGAAAGCTAAATTGATCACCATTGTAGCTTAGACTTTCTTTCTCTTTAAGATTTCAATGATGCTTCTTATTATCTTTGTCCCATTATGGTACCTTGATGTTGGTTCTATACCAATAACGTCTAAGAACCTTAATTCTTGATGTCATTTGATAGCTTTTGTTTTGTGCATAAGGGACTAAATTTTCACATTGTCATGACACTCTAACATGTTAGATTAGTAGCATTGCTTGGAGTTATTGTAAGTTCATGATAGATACTTATAATAGGGATGTATCACTTCCCTAGGACCTATAAGTATCAAATTTTCTTTCCACACTTGATTTATATTATCCATCATTGATTTTAGACAAGTGTTTTCCATCTAGCATGATATTGACTATCAATTAGTTGATTTGTTTTGTATATTGAAGCTTTGTCTTCTACGTTTGTTGCTCATTAACTTCATCTTGAGTTAACTTATTACTCAATTCACACATGTCTTATTCCAGCTAGGGGATGAAGACTTTTTTTTAGTGAGCAAAACACACGGTTCAACACTAAAATTCAGCGTGATCCACTGGGGAAAACTGTTTCTTTGAGGACCTTCCTCACAAAACCTGCTCTCGGCCTTCAAACGAAAGTTGTAGACAATAATGGTAGGGACCTGCTCGTTGAAAATCAACAGAAAATACCCAAGGAGATGAGAGATACACCTTCGGGGGTGCCCAAAATACACCGAAAATTTTGAAATTCGGTTTATTGAGGAATGAAGAAATAAACTCTTTTTGTCTTGCCATTTGGAATACCTTGAACCTGGTAATCCTCATGTTGAATGCTTATGCATGCGACTACATGTATGCTTATGCAACCGTATTATAAGACAAGAACGCGGAAAAGAGGAGGGTAAATTTTGGGGTACAACACATACTCACGATTAGAGGTTGTTAATCCACTACTTCCAGGATAGCTTAACTAGTGCGTCCCTGGAATGGTATATGAAGCTAGAAAGAACCCACATCCATTCCTGGAATGACTTGGTCTATGCTTTTGCCAAACACTATCATTAAAACAAAGATTTGGTGCCTAATCGTACCCAACTACATAGTATGTCAGAAGGCACAAATGAATCTTTCAAGGAATATGCGCAGAAATGGTACAAGTTGGCTGCAAGAGTTCAACCTCCCCTATTGGGAAGAGAACTAATTGATATGTTTATGAATACTTTGCAAGGTCCCTTCTATAACCGTATGATTGACGCTACATCTTCAGGGTTTGCTGAGATAGTGATGGCTGAAGAGAGGATAGAAGTTGGTATAAAGATGGGGAGAATTCAAGCTAGTGGTTCTGGAGGATCTTCAAGTGAAAGTAAGAGACCCTTTAATGCATATCCTAAAAGGAAGGAAGAAGAGGCTATTTTTGTGCATGCTCATAGAGGAGGAAACACAAATCAGCGCCCTCAACAAATCAATGTTGTATCTATTCTTATGAACACTCCTCAACAGCAACGTCCACAAGATGCACCAAGACAGAACAACAACCATCAACAAAGGCAACCAAGAAGATTTGACCCGCTACCAATGATTTATGCCCAAGCCCTTCACCATTTACTTGATCTGAAAATGGTTAACCAGAGGCAAATGCCTGCCGATGCTGCGCGCCATCAAACCAATTATGATGCAAATGCAAGATGTAAATTTCATTTCGGTGGTGTAGGCCATTCAATTGAAAACTTTTACGCTTTGAAGTGTAAAATAAAAGACTTGCTTGACTCTAAGGCTATCCAATTTGATGTTGTGGTTGGACCCAAGGTTATTCAGCACCCCATGACACCACATGTTGGCGCGATAGTTAATGTTATCTTTGAAGATGGAGAATGGTTGAATTTAATCATGGATGTGGATCAGGTGATGAAGTATCTACCTTATTTCAAGAGATACTTGAGCGACAATGGTATTTTCCCAAGATGTGATCCGACTTGCTGTAAGTGTGTGGAGCAACCAAAGGGTTGTGATGATCTAAAAGCGCGTATTTAGGAATTAATGGGTGATGGTTCCCTTCAATTTGACAGAGATAGGAAATACAGAAAGGTCACTCAAGCAGATGTTTTGGTGATTTCAATCCCATTCACTCCAAGGCATATTCCTGTTGTTGCCAAACTAGTACCTTTGATGATTACTCTACTTGGTCATATGTCGTACACTAGTGAGAAAGTTGTTCCGTGACACTATGGTGCTGACGTGTATTATCATGGACTGAAACAAGATATTGGTCCTTCTGAGAATATGTATGTTAAAGATAATGATGTTGATGTTAACAACTTTTCTGGTGAAGGTCGTGTAACGAGAAGCGGTTGGGTGTTCTGCCCTCCAAATGTTCAAGATGTTGCAGATGTTTTAGCTAAATCAAAAGGTAAACAAGCGGTGGTTTATAGTCCAAGATCTGAGCCGATTAATGTGCCTAGGACTCTTGTTGTGCATGGTGTGTCTTCAGCTCCTGACTCTGAGGTTGAAGAGTTGATGAGGCTAATAAGGAAAAATGACTATAATATCATTGAGCAGTTGCACCACACTCCTTCTAAGATGTATATTCTATCTTTGTTGGTCTATTCTGAAGCTCATAGGAATGATTTGATGAAGCTATTGAAAAATGATTTTGTTCCCCAAGATATCACAGTGGGACAATTTGAAACAGCATGCGCTAATATATCAGCCGAAAACGGTTTAGGCTTCACAGAGTTTGACCTCCCACCTGAGGGTCGTAATCATAACAAAGCCCTACACATCTCCATGGAGTGTAAGGGTACTACTTTATCAAGAGTTTTGGTGGATTCTGGGTCATCATTGAATGTGTTGCCCAAGAAAGCGCTAATGAAGATTGACTATTCTAGTTTGGAATTGCATCCTAGTGACCTGATTGTGAAGGCATTTGTTGGTTCGAGGAGGACTGTATTTGGGGAGATTGATCTACCTGTGAAGGTTGGCCCAAAAGTTTTTAATGTTGTGTTCTATGTGATGGATATTAATCCAGCTTATTGTTGTCTGTTGGGACTCCCTTAGATTCATAAGGCAGGGGCAGTTACTTCCACTCTTCACCAGAGACTCAAATATCATCTTGATGGAAAGACTATCACTGTTTACGGCGAGGAAGAGTATATTGTAAGTCATTTGGCTTCATTCCGCTACGTGGAAGTTGAGGGGGAAATTCATGAGACTCCATTTCAAGCTTTTGAGATTGTGCAGATGGTGAAGAATCCTCATTCTGAGGAGAGGAAGAAACCTGAGACATCTTTAGCTTCGTTGAGAGACGTTATATGCTGGTCGAGGCTAGTCGCCTCAAGGTCAGGCGGTGGTAGAAGTTATTCCGAAGTTTAACAAGTTTGGTTTGGGATTTGATCCCATTTTGCGAAGACAAATTCTCAAGGCTCCTAATTTCTTCGCTCCCGTCAAGTTTGCAAGTGCTGGAATCAGAAAGAAAGATCAGATCAATGCAATTGATGATGAAGACGATGATTTCAACATAGAAGATTGGATTCACCCATGCATCCCTGGCCGAGAATTGAACAATTGGATGTCCGTGGATACAACTCAAGTCACAACTGCTGAGGAGTAATTTTTTTATTTTCCTTTATCATTTCATAATTCCTACGCTCTGCCCAAGGCGTAGTGAACCATGTGTAGGGCCACCATGTTACACTTTTGCAAATTTTTATCATAAAATAAAGGACGTTTTTCATTCAAATTTTTGTGTTCCTTTTCTTTTCATATTTTTTTTTTACTTTTTTATTTGTTTTAGAAAATAATAATAATAAGAATGACAGTGTCTTTATTTGTTCACACATTATCACTAAAACACAAAAAATCAATCATGCAGATACATGTTCATACCAGATACCAATTATCACAATTCTGCTATTGCTCATTATGACCGATAATCCGATTTACCAAGCTGAAGAGGAAACTGAAGAAGATTTTGAACTCCCTGCAGAATTAGCCAGATTGTTGGAACATAAGAAAAGGTTATTTAGCCGCATGAGGAGCCTATGGAATTGATCAATTTGGGTACAGAGGAAGCAAGAAAAAAAGTCAGAATAGGGGCCAATTTGGAAGATAGTGTGAAGACAAGGTTGATAGATATGCTCCGTGAGTATGTTGATGTGTTTGCTTGGTCTTATGAAGATATGACAGGTTTGGATACAGATATTGTGGTACAGAAGCTGCCTCTCCGAGAAGATTATCCTTTGGTCAAGCAGAAGCTTCGCAGAACTCATCCAAAGAAGTCCAAGAAGATCAAATAGGAGGTACAAAAGTAGTTGGATGCCATTTTTCTGAATGTTTTCTCTTATCCTCCGTGGGTTGCAAACATTGTGCAAGTGCCGAAGAAAGATGGTAAGGTCAGGATGTGTGTTGACTATAGGGATCTAAATAGAGCGAGCCCCAAAGATGATTTTCCACTTCCCCACATGCTATTTTGGTTGATAATATTGCTCAAGATAATGTGTTCTCTTTCATGGATGGCTTTTCTGGCTATAATCAAATCAAGATGGCGCCAGATGATATGGAAAAGACTACTTTCATTACACCTTGGGGAACCTTCTTTTACAAAGTCATGTCTTTTGGTTTGAAGAATGCAGGGGCAACGTATCAGCATGTGATGGTCACTCTTTTTCATGATATGATGCATAAAGAGTTTGAAGTTTATATTGATGATATGATTGCCAAATCTCAGACAGAGGAGGAGCATCTAGTTGATTTGCACAAATTGTTTGAAAGACTAAGGAAATTCATATTAAGATTAAATCCAAACAAGTGCACCTTTGGGGTGAGATCAGGGAAGTTGTTGGGCTTTATTGTGAGCGAGAAAGGCATTGAAGTTGATCCTGCCAAATTAAAGGCGATTCAAGAGATGCCCGAACCAAAGACAGAGAAAGAAGTATGTGGTTTATTGGGGAGATTGAATTACATTTCTAGGTTCATATCTCATCTTACAGCCATGTGTGAACCTTTGTTCAAGTTGCTAAAGAAAGATCAAGCGGTTGTTTGGAATGATAATTGTCAAAGAGAATTTGATAGAATCAAATAATACTTGCAAGAGCCTCCGATCCTTATACCGCCAGTTGAGGGAAAGCCTTTGATTATGTATCTAACAATCCTGGAAAATTACATGGGTTGCATGATCGGTCAGCATGATGATATTGGAAAGAAAGAACAAGCCATCTATTATCTAAGTAAGAAGTTCACTGAGTATGAGTCGAGATACTCTTTGCTTGAAAAGACGTGTTGTGCGCTCGCATGGGCTGCTAAACACCATAGGCAGTACATGCTGACGCATACCACCTACTTGATTTCCAAGATGGATCCCATCAAGTTCATATTTGAGAAACCAGCTCTCACCGGCCGAGTTTCTCGTTGGCAAATGATTTTGACAGAATATGATATTTAGTATACTACTCAGAAAGTCATCAAAGGTAGTGTTATGGCAGATTATCTAGCTTACCAACCTGTAGATGACTATCAACTGATGAAGTTTGAATTCCCAAACGAAGACATCATATACGTCAGAGATTGCAACATTCCTGGTCCAAAGAAAGGGCCCGAGCCAAGATCACGGTGGACGATGGTGTTCGATGGAGCCTCGAATGCAATGGGTAATGGTGTTGGAGCTGTTATCACCTCTCTAGATGGTTTCCATATTCCTTTTACAGTCTGAATTTGTTTTGACTGCACCAACAACATTGCAGAGTATGAAGCCTGTATTTATGGAATCGAAGCTGCAATTGATTTGCGTATCAAGTTCTTGAAAGTTTTTGGAGATTCTAATCTCGTTATTAGTCAAATTAACGGTGATTGGGAAAATCATCATCAGAATTTGATTCCTTATTACGAGCACGGGATCAAGTTGATTCCTTATTTTTAAGAGATCACATTCGATCATATCTCGAGAAAGGAGAATCACTTTGCAGATGCATTGGCGACTTTGTCGTCTATGTTCAAGGTAAAGTGGGCTAATGAGGCGCCTTCGATCACCATTAGGAGATTGGATGAACTAGCTTTCTGTTTTGAAGCTGGGGTGGAATTGGACGGTAATCCTTGGTTCTATGATGTCAAAAGGTACTTAAAAATTCAAGAATATCCAGAAGAAGCGTCCATCACATATAAGAAGTTTTTAAGGAGGTTCGCTGCATAGTTCTTCCTCAGCAATGGTACTCTATACAAGAGAAATCACGATGGTGTGTTGCTCAGGTGTGTCGACAAGAATGAAGCGTCAAAGATCATCTAAGAGATGCATGAGGGTGCTTTTGGGACCTAATCCAATGGTCACACAATGACAAAGAATATCCTAAGGGCGGGCTATTATTGGTTCACTATAGAAACAAACTGTTATAATCATGCCAGGGTTTGTTATAAGTGTTAGGTGTATGCTGATAAAGTGCATGTTCCTCATGTTCCTTTGAATATCTTAACATCTCTATGGCCCTTTGCAATGCGGGGCATTGATATGATTGGGAAGATTGAGCCTACCACTTCTAATGGTCATCATTTCATCCTGGTTTCTATAGACTACTTCACCAAATGGGTTGAAGCTGCCTTTTATGCAAATGTTACCAAGTAGGTCATCGCTCGTTTTATCAAGCATAATATTATTTGTCGCTACGGGATCCCCGAGAAGAACATCACTGATAATGGGTCTAACCTCAACAACAAAATGATGAAGGAGCTTTGTGAAACCTTCAAAATTCAACATCATAACTCCTTCTCATATCGCCCGAAAATGAATGGTGTTGTCGAAGCTGCAAATAAGAATATTAAGTAGATTATGCAGAAAATGGTGGTAACCTACAAGGATTGGCACAGATGCCTTATTATCGCACATCGGGGAAACTCCGTTCTCTCTTGTGTATGGGATGGAAGGAGTTTTACATGTAGAGGTTACCAGTTTGACCAGTTTGATGGTCAAACTGGGAGGACCTCCAATTTGACCATCAACCTTCCAGATATTGACACCTTCTCGAGGAACCTCTATGATTTGTATAAGCTAAGGAACCAGATGATATAGCACTGGGTTTCCACTTCTTCTTAGCGTGTACTTTCTTACATTCGTTGATCTTTAATTTTAGTAGCGCAAAACAATAAGGCCTTGTATGTTCATATTTACCACATTGATGATATACCAGAGGATGTTTCTTGATACTCTTGTGATGAGTTGACATATGTTGAGCCCAGAGTTAGGGCATATTGTAATTCCTCATACAATTTTTAGGATTACCGACAGACCTCACAAACCAACACAATTATTTTCAACATGTTTTGCCCTCACTCACGTTTTCTAGAAAAATTCTCAGAATGTGGTTCCCCTTGAAGGCTTGGAAAAACACTTAGAAGGGGGGTGAATAAGTGTTTCTTCTATTTAATTCTTTTACCCAAACAACAATACTAAAATACTCAAGGATTTTTATCCTAGTTCGTTTGAAACTCAAACTACTCCAGTCCACCCGTCAAGGTGATTTCGCCTCTCTCAACGAGGATTTAATCCACTATAATCAACCGATTACACTGCACAACCAACTGTTGTGACTAACTTCCTCTAAGACTCACTAGTCCTAGCTCTCTCGAGAATACTGACCCAAATGGTCTCTCAAGGAACAACTTTGCACAAGTCAACTACAAGTGAATAACACCTCTAAGACTCAACTAGTCCTAGCCCTCTCAAGAATACTGACTAAACTGGTCTATCAAGGAACAATCTTACAAGATTAACTTCTAATTGACTGTGTACAGTTTGCTTCTAAAAAGCTTTTCTTCACTAAGTTAAGTTTACACAAATATTTAGCTCAAAGTAATTTTAGTAAACTAATTACAAGAATTGACTTTTTTATTTTGGCAGCGTGAGTTTACTTGGAATAATTGTTATTTTGCTCTTTGAATTTGAACAATTATATAGTGTTTCCAGAATGTGTCTGTTGCTAGGTGGCGTGTCTTGGATAAAGCAAAGAGTAATAAAGGATGCATAATCTTCATGTGATTTTGCTTAACCAATGATCCTTGGAAGTTGTGTCACTCAAGTACTTAGCCTTTTTAGCTTAGTAGGAAAACGTTGCTCTTCATTAATTTGTCTTAGAAGATGACGTACATATATTCCGTAAGCCTTGCTAAAACATCTTCTAGTCAAAACATTCTTTTGGTGCTTCTTATCAGAGGTTGCGCTTTGCTTGCTTCCATCAGAAGTTGTATTTTATTCTTTACTTCAGAAGCTTTATATATAGCGTGCGTGTTCCAGAAGTTCTTACTCAGAACTTCTAACTTCATCTTCTGCTCAGCATGATGTATATGTTCCGTTTAGCACTTGAGTCAGAATATCTTCTGAAACTAAACATAAGCATGTCAGAGTATCATATTCATCAGAGGATCATAACATTTATACAAAATTTATTATACTTGTTATCATCAAAACTTTAATATATTATTTAGAAACAAACTTTGTTCTAACACCCCTTAACTATGAAACCCCTTCAACATATTTTGCCCTCACTCACGTTTTCTAGAAAACTTCTCAGAATGTGGTTCCCCTTAACTATGAAACCACATTCTAGAATTTAAAACGAGGTTGAGTTTCCAATAGACGAGTTGCAGATTCTTCAATGTGAAAAAATAGAGGAAAGAAAAAAAACATATAAATAAAGGAATAAGGAAGAAGAAGATTTCAAAATAACATTTTCTTTTGAATTTGGGCATTCCTTTAACATAACCAAACTACATAATTCATGTCAGTATCCAATTCATCAATTCAAATTTTTAAAAAATAAGGTCAAGTCAACAACATTAGTTACTTTGCTTTTTTATAACAGAGGGTTGACGTTAGAGCTTAAAAGTCAAATGAAAATCAATATATAAAGAGTTTTTTTAGTAAGACAAATTTTTGAGTTTATGATTTATAACTTATAAATTTATTTGATATTTTAGACCTATTTAATAATAGTCTTTTGATCACGAACTTATATCTTATTTTACTAGCTTATATCTTATTTTTCATACGCTATTTCAAATAGCATTTTAACTTATAACTTATAGTTTATTATTTTTATTCTTTTTTAATCCTTATTATTTTAATAAAAATTTAATTTATTATTAATAATTTATTTTAATTTAAAATAAAATAATTATATATTAAATGTCTTTTATGTCATTTTCATTTATCAATTAATTGAACCGTTAATGTTATCAAACACTTCAATTAACTTATCAGTCATCAGTCTCAACCATAAACTATTAGTTATAAATTAACTGTTATTTACCATCAATTATAAATTATAAATTAGTTTATCACTCAACCATTAAAATAGACCCTAAAACAAAAAACACATCAACTTATATGATCAATTATTTTAAAACATATTTATTTATAAAAACAAGACTCATTTAAAAACAAATAGAATACAGTAATAAATAATGAAATCTATAGCCATGTAAAATGAAATCTATAGCCATATCCTAGTAATAAACCCCACAAAAATCAACAACTATTTATAGTGGAATTATACAGATTTCAACATTGTAGACCATCTTAGAATTGTGTTGGGTTAAACTCCAATCTCCAATACAATACTTTTCCATCCCTATTAGAGAAAGAGTATGTGACATGCTCTCTATTGATGGACCACCACGCCCACCCTACACTACACTCTATCAAAACTAATTTAAAACTAATAATTGCCATTCTTTTCTAGTCATACTCCTGTTAAGGACTTTTGGTCACTTGAAAAAGTTAAACAAATAGTGGAAGTAGTTTTATGAGGGGTAAAATAGGGATTGTGAATAAAAGTGTCAGAAGGTGCAGAAATTCTGACGAAAAAATCATGATACAGTGTTGACGTATCAAGAAGTTTGTAGAAAATCGTCGCCGTTGGATAGAAGACGCGTGGTAGAGAACGAACCTTATTTATTGAAAAAGTCTCAAGTGGGCCAGTGCTTTCTCTTGTCGGCAATTTTGTTTTTAGTACGGAGGTGTATTATTTTATTTAATTTGTTGAAGTATTTAAATATTTTTTTGACTGGATTAAAAGATTGTAGTATTACTTACCTTAGGTAGCATAGCATGTGTTTTTTTTCATCATCAGTCAACATAAAAAGGTAGTGAGTGACATACTAATATTTGATAGTGAGTTAGAAATTATTTTTGTAAATAGAAATGAATTAAGGTATAAGATTAACTAACTAAAAAATGAAAATAAAACCCGTATTCGCAGGTATCCACTCTGATCAGTTTTAAAGTTAACGAAAAAATTATTTTGATTGAGTTTGGGTTTGAGTTTTTATCAATTATAAAATCTGATTGAATATATATATTTTTTAAATGTTCGAATTTTAAATTAGATTATTGATTAACAATCTCATTTTGAAATCTGCTTTAAATTTAAAAAATTTGATTGAATATTATAGACTACATTGCTGCATTAATAAATGACCAATGTTTTCAATCAAAATGTTAAAACTAAAACTTGTGTATCTTTTATGAAAATAATTTGGATTGTTAACAAAAACAGCCAATAAGAAAGAAGCACACGGATCACAATTAATAGAAGAATCCTGATCACCGTTGAAGTATATTCAAATTCAAAGGCCACGATCTCTCTTAAATTAAAAAATCTGATTGAATATATATATTTTTTAAATGCTCGAATTTTAAATAAGATTATTGATTAATAATCTCATTTTGAAATCTGCTTTAAATTTAAAAAATTTGATTGAATATTATAGACTATATTGCTGCATTAATAAATGGCCAATGTTTTCAATCAAAATGTTAAAACTAAAACTTGTGTATCTTTTATGAAAATAATCTGAATTGTTAACAAAAACAGCCACTAAGAAAGAAGTACACGGATCACAATTAATAGAAGAATCTTGATCACCGTTGAAGTATATTCAAATTCAAAGGTATCCACTTTGATCAGTTTTAAAGTTAACGAAAAAAATTATTTTGATTGAGTTTGAGTTTGAATTTTTACCAATTATAAAATCTGATTGAATATATATATATTTTTTAAATACTCGAATTTTAAATTAGATTATTGATTAACAATCTCATTTTGAAATCTGCTTTAAATTTAAAAAATTTGATTGAATATTATAGACTACATTGCTGCATTAATAAATGGCCAATGTTTTCAATCAAAATGTTAAAACTAAAACTTGTGTATTTTTTATGAAAATAATCTGGATTGTTAACAAAAACAACCAATAAGAAAGAAGCACACGAATCACAATTAATAGAAGAATCCTGATCACCGTTGAAGTATATTCAAATTCAAAGGTATCCACTCTGATCAGTTTTAAAGTTAACGAAAAAAATTATTTTGATTGAGTTTGGGTTTGAGTTTTTACCAATTATAAAATCTGATTGAATATATATATTTTTTAAATACTCGAATTTTAAATTAGATTATTGATTAACAATCTCATTTTGAAATTTGCTTTAAATTTAAAAAATTTGATTGAATATTATAGACTACATTGCTGCATTAATAAGTGGCCAATCTTTTCAATTAAAATGTTAAAACTAAAACTTGTGTATCTTTTATGAAAACAATCTGGATTGTTAACAAAAACAGCCAATAAGAAAGAAGCACACGGTTCACAATTAATGTTTTTTGCATCATCAGTCAACATAAAAAGGCAGTGAGTGATATACTAACTGAAAAAATGTTGGTTTATATATATTTGATAGTGACTTAGAAATTACTTTTGTAAATAGAAATGAATTAAGGTATAAGATTAACTAACTAAAAAATGAAAATAAAACCCGTATTCGCATGTATCCACTCCGATCAGTTTTAAAGTTGACGAAAAAAATTATTTTGATTGAGTTTGGATTTGAGTTTTTATCAATTATAAAATATGAAGACGAGTCAAGTAACGAGGATACTAATATCCACTCCGAATTTATCTCCAAATCCATCCTATTTATTTTATCATGTAGTATATTATTATTTATTTTTGATAAATTATTAAACATGTAGTCAATGTTTTGATTTGGATTTATTATATAAAATGCATGTATGAAATTTTTTAATTTTTTAATTATTATTTATAATGTAATTTAATTTTAAAAAAATAAATTATTTTAATTAAAAAAATTATTTTATTAAATAAATAATGGCGCCGAACTGATTTAAAACGGATTTTAATTTTAATTTTTCATCTTAGTTTGAGTCTAAGACAAGAAACAAATATTATCTGAGGATTCATATTTGAATTTGGAAAAGTAAAAACAGTCTTCGACCTGTTCCATTATCATGCTTAATTTTGAATGAATTAATCAATTAATGTGTTGACAAAAATTAATTAATATGCGGTATAATTTTAAAATAAAATAATATTATCTCTTTTAATGTATCAAAAGTCTAGTCGAACTAAATCTCTGACTTTTATGAAGAGAATCCTGAAAAGGCCAATATATAAATTAATTACTTATATACCAGGGGTTATGGAATATAGATCCTTTCAAAAACCATTTGCTATGTAAATCTCCTCCTTGTAAAGGAGACAGTATATTTGTAAGACTCTAAAATGATTAAAAAAGTTTTTGATTTTTATAAATATTACATTTCATTTTTAGTCCCTCTTTATTTTTAGGCAACAATTTTTAAAAAAAAATCGTTGTTAAAATGAACTAAAACTGTTGTAAAAATTCAGAGATTAAAAATGAAACTGTAATATTTATAGGGACCAAAAATTTATTTAACCCTCTCTAAAATAAGATCGATTTCAAGCGTCTAAAGACACTGTTTGTAAAAAAAAACTAGTTGATAACTGATAATTAATAGTTGGTAGTTTATAGTTGGTGACAAATAGTTCATAAATAAATAGAGTATTTGGTAAATTAATTGTTTAATTAGATGATCGATATAAAATAACATAAATATCACTTTAATTAATAAGGATAATAATACATTTTTGTTAAAATAATAAAAGTATAAATGAAAGAAAAAGTCACAAGCAAAATGTCACAAGTTCAAAAGCTATTTCAAATAGCTTTTGAAAAAAAGTTATAGACTCGGTAAAATCAGCGGTTGAGTGATAAGCTAGCTGATAGTTTATAACTGATGGCTGATGACTGATAGCTTATAGCTTATAACTGATAGTTATAAGCAAATTAAAATGTTTAGTAAAATTAACAGTTTAATTGACTAATAAATATAAAATGACATAAAAATACATTTTTTAAATAATAATTAAATATATATTTAAAATAATTAAAATTTATAAGCGTAATAATAGAAGAAAATAATAAACTATAAGCTATAAGATAAAACACTATTTAAAATAACGTTTGAAAAATAAACTATAAGCAAGTAAATAAAACTATAAGCTCGTGATGAAAAAACCGTTATCAAACAAGTCTTTTATTATCATACGAGCCTATAAGCTATAAGCTACAAACTATAAACTCAAAACATGACTTGTCAAACAGACTCATAATCTAAAAGTTAAATTGAGTTATCTAACACAACTTTTTCTTTAATGTGAGCTGAAAAGTTAAAAGTTTTTATTTTGTCTTACCGAACAGAACCTTAGGCTTATTATGAAAAAGGAGAAAGATTCTGAATAACTTTTTCCTATAAAATAGTCTTATGTGCGTTTGGATTTACAATGTATAGAATTGATTCTAACAAAATTGAATTCGATAGAATTGATTTTTATAAAATTGATTCTAATAAAATTAATTTATAATTGAATATATTTATATAAAAGTAAATTGAATAATAAATTTCAATGTAAAAATTACTTAAAATTAATTCGTGAGATATAAGTTATAAATTCTAACTTTAAATAGAATCAATTCTGAAGGCAAAATCAATTTCTATTTTTCATAAAACAAATACCTCAAGATCACCCATAATTAATTATACACTTCTAAATTAATTCTGGAACTTCCAAAAATCAATCCAAACATGCTATTAGTATTTTTAAGACTTTGTTCGAGGTAAAACTGATAACATAATTCGTATTTGTGAAGATCCACCTAAATTCAAATTCAAAATTTATGGAAAATCCGTTTTGATTAAGTTTTAGTTTATATTTTCTTTTATTACAAAATATGAAGACGAGTCGGATAATCGAGACATTAGTAGTTACCCCAAATTCGTCTCCGAAACCATTCCGTTTATTTTATTATATATTTTATTTTATTTTTTGTAATTTGAAATATTAATATATGGTCAAAATATTTTGATTCATATTTTATTATTTGATGTATGAAGTTTTTTAGATTGTTTTATTTTACTATTTGTAACATAATATGATGTTGGGAAATTAATATTTTAATTAAAAATGGTTCCATCACACATGTCGAAAAGAGCGCGAGGAAATCTGAAAGTGTCAATGGACTAAATGTTAAAGATCCAAGAGACATTAATACTAAATATCCCCTTGAAATCATAAGACAATGAGAATAATTGTCATTTCTCTTACATACTTAACACTTTCTCTATTTCTAGTTGATGTGGGGCTAAGCCAACCATACTTAAATCCCAACAACATACATGGTGTCTGAACAGAGATACCCAAACCCAACCTAAACTTGTTTAGGATGAGTTTGAATTATAATTCTTCATCCTCGCTAGGGATCGAGACGAGGAACATGAGTTATTTGGTAATTTAGGATTTGGTATGAGGGAGATAAAAACCTTCCTCAGTCCTCCCCATTGCCATGTCTATTTCGTAGTGGGATCGAATTCAAACATCTACATTGTTTATCATGAAATTTGGTAAACAAATACAAATTTGATTTTATTTAAGGGATTAAAGTCGAAAAGATCACATGACAGATTATGTAAAAATTATGAGTTTGAAACACAGTTGACTTTAAAGTCAAAATGAAAAAGAACTTGAAAGTAACTCTTAAAGCAGTAAATGACTTGAAAAATAAGGAATTTGATTCATAAATTGGAATGCAAATGCATACTTGTAGAATTTGTGTGAAATTACAGACCCATAAAAATACAAACAAACATTGCTTATATAGTAGTTCTAATGTAACCATCTACAATAGTCTACTCAAAAAACTTCGCCTCGTTCCCAACCCCATGCAACTTTCGCCTCTGCAAGCTTTTCATGTGTTCTTTAGTAACCGTTTGATCTTATCCGTTTTATCCTTGTTCGACTGCATGCAATTTATTTTTGTTACATTGGAAACTCCAAATTTCACTAAGTCCAAAACTTTCATATATTTGGTCTTTAAACTAGTGAACATTCGACCAGGATTAACCTCACCCTTCGACATGATGAATTACCAAACTTATTAGATCTCATGATTGAGACTACCATTTCGACTGAAGACAACAACTATTTTTCAAGATTGCTTCTAATCTTCAATCTTAGTTCCCCCTAAAAATGTCATTTTTTTACAAACCATTCATCAAAAAGGAAAAAAGTGGCATTTTTTGAACTATTTTCGACATTGTTCAAAGCATTTCGCTGACGTTAGTGTCATCATTACACCTTTATACACATTGTTACTTCCAATGAATTTTGCTGAAAAAACTCATTATTACTCCCATTTCCTAGGAGATCGTGGGTTTGCAACAACTAATAACTTCCACTAATTCTCACACTTCCTGGAAACAAAATGTTTTTTGTTTGACACACATTTTCCACTTGTTCATCATGTTGCGGGTAAATGCTTCTTTACATAATCATTCCCAAAACTTCTCCAATCTTCTTTCATTTGAGTTTCAAAGTCAAATCGACTCTTTCCTCAGAAAAAACCCTTTTTCCACTTCAACTTTCTTCAAAACTCAACCATGGCAGCTTTTAGTTCAACTGTCAAGGCATATACCGATAAAAATCCTTTGGCGTATGTTATTCCGGCATCGAAAGAAGACTTAGGACAAAGCTTCATCTTGGAACCACTTAAAGACAAAGAAAAAATTTCCATTTGGAAATCTCAGGTAATCATACCCTTATCCATCTTTGATAAACTGTTAGCATTTTTAGGTTCCTATCATACCTCAAAATCTCGCCAAAGTCAACACCCTTCCATTATTTAAAACCTTTTACCACCAAGCGAGTCCTGTATCTTATTTGAGAAGTACACTAATCTTGTTTTATCCAATAAACCCATATATTCTTCAATTTTCTCTTAATTATTAGAAACTTTAATAACTCAAAGGTATTATTCTCACAAAGTGATTGCATTTCATCCTCCATAGCATCCATCCACTTCTTTTTATTCTTATCCTCCAAAATTTCTTTAAAGCTTTTGGCTTCTTCATCATCGGTAAAAAAACATACTTGTTCGAGAGGTATTGAACACAAGGCCTCCTATCACGAGTAAACCGTCTCAACTCATTAGAAGTAACAAGTTGCTCAACACTTTCAACCTCATTTTAAACAACGTCTTGTGTATCACCTACATCAGCAATATCCTTAAGATTTAAAACATAATCAACATTCAAATCCATACATTGATTTTAAACTAGAACATATTTGAAAGTGATAGGGTTAGGAGAAATAGTAGTTATGTTTGTATCAACCCTTTCTTCATCTTTAAAAATCTGATATTTGTTCTAAACTTTGTTGATGTCCTCAATGGTATAGTCCACCATGAATATGACATCATGACTACAAATAAGCTTCTATTGATCTAGATCAAAGAAGTGACACCTAAACTCATCAAATTCATACCCAATAAACACACATTCCTTCAACTTCTCATCCAATTTTGATCTCGCATCCTTTAGAACATGCATATAAACCATGCATCCAGACATTCGAAGATGGTTATAAGAAACATGTTTACCACTCCAAATATGATTTAAAACATCAAACTTCAACAAAACACAAGAAGCGAGGTTTAAAAGATGTAAAATCATGCTCAATGCTTCTCCCCAAAAGTATTTCTACAACTTTGATTGAGAAAATAAACATCTCTCATTTCCACCAAAGTTCTATTCATTCTTTCGGCTAACCCATTCAATTGTGGTGTATTAAGAGGAGAATTTCGTCGACATATACCTTTATCTTGACAATACTTTTCGAAAATTCTAACATACTCTCGCTCGTTATCAATTTGGATACACTTGAGATTTTTTTTCCCATTTCTCTTTCAACTGATGCTTGAAATGACTTAAAGGTATCTAACACTTGATCTTCCGTCTTCAAAATATAAGCCCATCTCTTTCAATAATAATCATCAATGAAAGGCACAAAATAATATGCACCACCAAGTGATCATTTCTCCATCGGACCAGACCCATCAAAATAAACTAAATACAACACTTCTAATTTCCTCTTTAGTTCAGATGACATAAAGGAAACTCGCATTTGCTTACCCTCCAAACAACGCAAACATTTATATGAAATTTGCATCGAAAACACCATAAACCACATTCTTCTTTGCCAAAATTCTCAAACCTTTTTTACTCATATGACCCAAATGCTTATGCCAAAATTTGGATGAGCTATCATCGTCATAAGTGTTAATGTAGAAGTTGAAAACCCCAAGTTGTATGATATACAAGTTTGAATTCCTTTTTCCATTAGCAACCGCCATTGCGCCTTTCTTTAACTTCCATTCATTTCTCAAAAAAGAATTATCATATCCTTCATTATCCAACTTTCCAATGGATAACAGATTGAATCAAAGTTCCAAAATGTTTTTCACGCTTTTGAGAACTAGAGTAGTACCATTTCTAATTTTGAGACAAATATATCCTATTCTAATTACATTAGCTTGCCATTATTTACCATATGAACAACCCTAGAATCACCAGTCTTGTAAGTTGAAAAAAGATCACGTTCTAAGGTTGCATATGTAGAAGCACCACTATCAACCACCCAATTCATCTCATCACATGGTAAATTTACATTCTCTACACAACTATCATAATAAATAAATAATAAAAAATAGCAACATATTCATTATTGTTACTTTCATTTTTGTCGTTGTTGTAGCTCTTCTTCTTGATTTCCCTTTTTAACTTTCATCAATACCTTATATGTGTCCCTTTTCCCCGTAATAATGACACTAAATAGTAGAGAATCTATTAGAGTCTCCTTGTAACTTACCATGTGATGTTACATGATGACTTGAATCTATACTTTTATGTCTCCCCTTGGTTCGGTAACCAACACCTCAGAATGTGAAGAAAAACCTTGTGACTTATGCCTCAACTCCTCATTCAACACACTACTTCAGCCAAGTCCATCAAGATGATACCATTCATATAGAAGTTAGACAATGATGTCCTAAAAGTCTCCTATGAATTAGGAAAAGTACCAAGAAGCCATAAATCTTGGAAAATGTTCAAGTGACTGATAATTGGTGAACCGTCACTGTACCTTAATGACATCAATTGCATGATCAAGAACAACTTAGTATTCCCTATTTTTCTTGCATACAACTCCTCTAGTTTTGACCAAATAGAGAGAGCATGAGTCATCGAGCTCGCATGATTCAAAACATTATCATCCACCCATTGGAGAATGTAACCACAAACTTGTCTATGCAACAAAGCCCTTTCTTCATCACTCTTTTAATTGAGTTTTTAATTGGAGAAAATCAGAAAGTGAAAACCTTTAACATATAGAAAATCTTTCATCTTCCCTTTCCAAACATTATACTTGAATCCATCAAACTCGCCATCCTAGATATCTTCGCCATTCAAATTCGCATCTCACAAATGGACTCGATAGAAAAACTTAGAAAACTCAGAATTTGATCTCCACCGTTCGGAGTGTACTTATATGAGTGACAAACACTTTGCCAAAATTGCAAGCAATTTGACGGTTGGATTATGAGAAAACTCTGATTTCCTGGACTAATTTATGCAGAAACTAGAGCTGCAGGAATAATGTTTTTCTCAAGCTTTTCTTCTTGTTTCTCTCATACAATGAGTGAATAACCAAATTCCTCTTTGTTGGATAATAAAAAAGGATTACACACGCATAGTCTACTAACCCACATTTATTTGAGCCACTCCAAATAAGAGAGACAACCCAACAAACTCACTCCATCGACTAGTTGAAGTGTAACACTAATTCGGCTACCGTGCGACAAAACGCAAACTTTCCTCTAGGTAACACCTTTGTTAACATATCTAAACCATTGTCATTAGTGTGAATCTTCTCAAGTTCCACCAACTTGGAATCTAATTCATCATAAATCCAATGATAGAGAACATCAATATGCTTCGACCTTGAGTAAAAGATGGATTCTTCGATAAGTGAATGACACTTTATTTATCACAAAATAAGTCATACTTTTCTTGTTTCACACCAAATTCCATTGCAAATTTCCTCAACCATAACAACTTTTTTTACGCTTCCACAATGACTATAAACTTAGCTTCGGTAGTAGAGAATGCAACACACCTTTGAAACTTTTATTACCAAGCCATGAATATCCCGACAACAGTTACCATATAACCCGAAGTAGATTTTGGATCATTTAAGATTCTGTCAAAATCTGAATCTATATATCCAAACAATTTCAATACTTAGAATTTTTCGAGCCTCTCCTAAATCCTTCATAGAAAAAGTTTCACTCAAAGTGTTCCTCAACTCTTTAATTCTTGAAATATCCTTTTCTAAAAATTAACATATCATATGTTACAACCCATTTTCAATTATTCATTTTTATCAATTTATTTGTGAATTATGTGTGGTTTTATGTGTTTTGATTTATTGATGGATTGGGTCAATCAAAATAATTAGGTGGTGTAGAAATTAGTTGGAATTATTTAGAGTATTGTAGTGATTAAATAATAAGAGTAATTATTTGATTAAGTGAATATATGTTAGAATAATAAAATACTAAGGAAAATACAGTGTGTAGCGGAATTAAGGACAAACATTGTGAGGGTAAGTTAGGGGTAGTAAAGGAAAATCCTAATTAATCAATAAAAAATAGAATAACATATATATTCTAAGAATTAGGAAAAAAGAGTCTCATTCTATGAATACGTGAAACTTTTGGATTTGGAGGAAAAGAGGTAACAGTAGAGAAAAGCAAGGGAAACCTAAGGAGAGCTCTAGGAAGGAAAACTCATAACCAAAATCTTAGATTTTTCTGGAATTACAAGGTAAAGGTGAAAATTTGGTTCAATACTAAGGGTATGATTGAAGGGTAGAGTGAGGATTTAATCCTTTTTTTATCGACGATGAATGTTGTAAAATAATTGATGATGTTGTTGTTTTTATATGTAACGATGTGAAATCTAAGAGTATATGTAGATATGTTGTTATTGTATCCTTGATTCATGTTGAATTTGAGGTGAATTTGATGATTTAGAGATGATGAATATGGTGATATTGTTGTAAAGGTTGTTACGCCATGAATCCATGAAATAATAGATGAGTTTAGGGTGTGATAATAGTAGGAATTGGGGTTAATGTGATAAATTTTTGTACAATGATTTGTTGTTACATAAGGTAGTGTTTGGATGGTTAAAAATTGATTTTTAGGCAAAAATAGCATAATGTGTCAACTCGTACCGATTCATGTGTCAACACATAAATACTAGAAAACATTAATATTTATAATTTTGAAGCATGTGTCAGAATATATAGGTCATGTGTCGACCTGTACATGTTATGTGCCGATTCATAAGAGACATGTGTTGACACATAACTGCCAGAATATTGTTTTGCATTGTCCGACGGTTTTGACCATAACTTTTGATTCGTGTATCGAAATAACGCGTTGTTTAAAATATTAGAAAGCTTACACTCAGAGCTATAACATGACATCGATAGGTTAAATGTATAAATATTTTCCTATACCTACGACATTGATAAATTTATTGGTTTGTATTTTTGGTTAATGAAGTGTTGCAATTGTGTGATAATGATGTTGTTATGTTGATATTATTTTGTTAATATTGTTAAGATCTTGATGAAGTTGTTATGATGTGATATTGATGATTTTGTTGTGATAATTTTGGTAATGATGATTCATGTCCAAATATATACATGATATGTTTATGATGATTATGTTATCGGGGGCATACACAGTCAGAAGAGGGGCCAATTGTTGGATATCGAGAGTCCATGTATTCATGTTGTTTGAACTTCTATTATTTATGATTATTCTTGATCCTATGGTGATAGATCGGGTACAATTAGCTAATTTCTATCATGGGGAATTAGTGAAATATTACCTATGGTGATGATGGAGATTTGGTGTGCTCCAGATCCAAGAGGGAATTGATCCTATGGTGGGAATCATGGAGTGAAATGAACCTAAATGTTTATAATTTGGTACCACATGCATGTTGAGTAAGCTATTGAGTACATTTGTATTTATGTTGTATCTGGTGATCATTTTTGGCATTATGATATGTATATGTTGTTGTAATTGGCACGCGATGTTGTTAGTTTATCTACTTCTCCTTTATCTTTCACCGCTAATTATTGAATTGTATTCTCACCCATTCTGATTGAATGTTGCATTTACACGAGGATTGTGCAAATACTCAAGAGTAGTATTATTGAAGTAATTGGAAGATAGCATTGGAGTTACCTCCATAGATTATCACTTTTACTAGTGGTTCCTTGCTCTAACCATGTAACATCAGGTTGGGATAAACACTTGAATTGACTCTTATGTCGTTTGTGTCAAATTTAAAGACTTTTTGTGTTGTTGAAATTTTAAGTTATTTGAGTTGAATATTTTGACACTTTTTGCTCATGTTATGAAATTAACGTTTATGAGACTAATTGTCGTAAGTTGAAATATCATTGTTAGCATTTTTATTAGTGATTCTGCTACGATGACTCCTTAAATAATTGGGTGAGCATGCGATGATAGGTTTGAATGTCTTATTATGAGAATATGTGATACCAATTAAACGAGATGGATGTCGTGTAAACTTCCCAGGTACATATTCGGATGAGTTGGATGTCGTGTAAACATCCCTATTTCAAATGTGTGTATTGAACTTTTTTGTTGAAACCCGTGTTACAGAGCAGATTGTATTTTTTTATGAGAGTGACACCTACATGGTTGTAGTTATAATTAAATTATGTGATATTTCATGTGCGGATTTAGAATGTTACATCATCCGCATAAAGCAAGAGAATAATGAAATCACCTTTGGAGAAAATTTGATAAAACACACTATGATCGACCTTGGTCATCTTTTACCCGTGGTCAATCATCACCGAGTTGAACTTTTGATACCATTGGCGAGGTGCTTATTTCAAACCATAAAGACTCTTTGCCAATTTGAAAACATAATATTCTTTTTCCTTCTTTCGAAATCCACCCGGTTGCTCCATGTAAAATTCATCATGTAGATCATCGTGAAGAAAAGTTGTTTTCACTTCCATTTGCGCTACTTCCAAATCAAAACTAGCGACTAGCCCAAGAACCATTCGAACATATTGCATCTTTACAACCGGAGCAAAAATTTGGCCAAAGTCAGCATCTCCCCGTTGCTTAAAACCTTTTACCACCAAGCGAGTCTTGTACTTTTGAGAAGTATAATCATCTCCATCTATTCTTCAATTCTCTCTTACCCTTTGAAAACTTCAGTAACTCAAATATATTATTCTCAGGAAGTGATTGCATTTCACCTACTATGACATTCATTCACTCCTTTTTGTTCTCATCCTCCAAATGTTTAATGACAAGACATCATTCTTAAAAGAAGACTTAAAAGATATCCATTCACATTGGGTATCTTGCTTCCATGAGATTTATTAGCCAAATTAACACTAATTTTATAATATGTGTGCAATATTGATTTTGATTAAAATAATGTAAATATTTGTTTAACACTTTGGTACAAGATGCAAACCATTTTGATATATATAATGTGTTGTTTTGTTCTACATTTTGATGCATATTTTGGTGTCATATTCTGATATGATGAAAATGTGTTATATAATACATGTTATAATAAAATTATATATAAAATAATAAAAATATTAAAAAAATAATGGGATTCATTATGTTCGGGTCTTTCAACCGTGGTGAAATGTTGTCACCAACACAACTATTTCATCAGTTAACTTTAACAATAGTGAAAAAATGTCTACGGGCCAAAATTTCAAAATGATTTTGGAGAAATAAATCCATAATCAAACCATTTCTTACTGTGGTTGAACTTAAAATTTTTAACTCGTACCCTTACCATTATATTTATATTCTCACACAATTTTTTTTAAACTTAAATACTCTTGTCTAAATAGTTTATATTTTTTTATTTTTTTATTTTTTCTCATATTTCAAAAAAGTTATAAGAACATCAAAAAAATATATAAGTCAAAGTACATTTTCAAAGTCATCCAATTTATAAAAATATATACATTAACACTTTCGATAAAAACTATCATACCAAAACACTTTTTAAAAGTGTTTCGGTTGAATATCTTTCAAAAAATTGTCACACCGCAACATTTTTTAAAAGTGTTCATGTTGAATATATTATAAAAATTGGAGAGAGATTTTTTTTACTAAATTAGTTTTGACAATAGGTTAAAACGGTGGTCTAAAGTAAAACAGATAACACTTTTAAACCGTTGCTAAAACTTATTTAACAATTTTTTTTACCAAAACACATTAACGAAGTGTTCGAGTGTCTTAATAATACACACAACCATACACTTTCAATAAGATATTGTTTTTATAAATAACAATTTCGCTACTTTAGACCATATTTTTTAAGTGTTGCCGAAACTCCTTTAGCACTTTTTTAACCGAAATATTTTTAAAAAGTGTTCCGGTGTGTTAATAATACACAAAACACTTTTAATAAGTGTTTCATGGTATAATTGTTCCAGTATGAATATTTTTAAAAGAAACAATTTCTTTACTTCTAGGCCACGATTATGAACCGTTTCTGAACTTCTTTAGTAATTTCTTAACGAGAACACTAGTGTTCGGGTGTCTTAATAATACACTAACCGGAACGCTTTCAATAAGTGTCCCGATATAATAAATATTTTAAAAGAAACAATTTTGTTACATTATGTCACTGTTTTTAGCCGTTGCTGATACTTGTTTAACAATTTCTTTTATCAGAACACTTCCAAAAAATATTAATCTTTATAATAATATACATTGAAAAAATTTCTTTAAATATTCCGAAATGCAAGCGTAAAAATGTAAAATTGAATTTTTTATGAAAATAGTAAAAAGTAAAATAATAAATTACTTAAAAACATTAAAGACTAAAATTGATATTTTTGAAAAATTATAGAAATATAAATCTAATTTTAGAGGTACAAGTAAAATTTTCTTGAAATTCCCTATTAATCATAATTAAATGCAGCACATTTTCTATCGTATTCTTCGTTACTACATATCCATAAACCATAGTGAAACCCCCTTTTTTTTCAATTGAGGTTAGTGCCAAACTACCGCCAGAAATGGGACTTTTATGTACTTCGACGAGTATGGACTATGGATACAATACGTTTCTCATTTTAATAAAGAGTCATAGTACACACCTCTCTAGTCACTTTAAAAAAAAACCTGAGTAACAGATGTCCCTCCTAAAAATATTGTTTATGAAATCATAGAAATTTAGTTTTCAATAGTCAAACATTTTTCAAGGTAATAACGACACTATATAATGTACCAATTTCTCTCTATGGAATAATATGGAGATTGAAAACAATTTAACCACATGCAAAGTTTGTGTACCTTTCAGTACAAAAGAAATACTAACAAGTAACAGTATCATAAAAATTACACACATAAATTATGCACCTTGTTGGCTTCAACACTAGCCATAAAGAAAAACACTTTTTTCCTTCAAATTTTGGTCACATTCTCCTTTTCAACAACAACAACAACACTACATTACAAATATGCTTATCATCAAGAAACGGGTAGCTTGTAGTATGCAATATACATTGAATGATTCCACACCAACATTTTAAGACTGCTACCACGATGAGTAATAGTCATTGACTTTCAAAGCAACAAACAATATAAGAGTAGTTACTATATATACTCCACAGTCATAGAATAAAGAACCTTTTCTTAAGCCACTTGGTCAAAGTCAAAGCATTAAATCTGTGTAGAAAGTGGGTTTAACTTATGAAAGCGAATCTTCTTTAAGTTTTTTGTGGCTGTGATTTTTAGTTCAGAAAGCATAAAAATTAACAATTGCTTCCTAAGTTGCATTTGCGGCTTTATATATATATATATATATATATATATATATATATATATATATATATATATATATATATATATATATATATATATATATATATATATATATATATATATATATATATATATATATATATATATATATATATCAGGTTTCACTGCCTTGATTTGTATGTGTGCCAATTGATATAAAAATGTGACAAATATGTGAGAAATAAAAGTAATAAAATTTGCTTAACTTCAAATGCATGATTTTGAAAAATGGTCACGACCGTGTAATTTTTTCAATTGCAATTTCGATGAGCACAAATATAATATTATTGATTGTGGTCGTTACAGTGTAAATTAATTATACTTTATATTTTAATATAAAAAACAGTGATAAAACTATTAGTATACATGTCTATTTAGAATCACGATGAGAGATAAAAAAAGTACGTGTACTTGAAGCTACAATTAATAGCTTGTCAAAACTATTTTGTTACGGCAGTTTTTATTATCGATGATCGAAACATTGTAGTCCGCTTTAACCTACTATAAAACAAGAGTTGTACCTAAAAATATAATCGGTTAAAGACTTTTTTAGAATTTGGCCAGCAGCCCAATCATTGTTGCTAAAAGCAAACAATTGTAGAGTAAATCGAGATGGAAAAAAAAAGTCCTTGTCTATACTACTCTTAAATGTAATGAAGAATTTTAAGGGATGTAGTGTAATGGGACATCATAGTGTTAGAGACATATTTACTTATAATTTGTTTACACTGAAAGAAAGATTGAGTCATGTGTTAATGATATAAACGAGACTACATAGAAGTCTTCTATATTTGTTTAGGGCATGGTATGTAATACCATCAACGTTAGATAATTTCTTGTAGGCTATCATAGTTTATTGGCTGGTTTGCAATAAATTAAGCAGGTCATATAAAATTTCTAAGTGTGCATTTTCTTTTGAGAATTCCCAAAACTCTAATTTGAACGTTTAATCAAGAACGTCTATAACACTTTCAATTTCCTTGATATCAATCACTAGTTAAAAATAATATCATTTACATAAACGGAAAAGAATAGTTAGATGGTGCTTTTCATGCTTAATGAAAATAGAATACTATGATAAAGATTGAGAATAACTAAGAGAAATTAAAGTATTAGTAAGCGTGGCTCTTTGTGTTTAACAGTTTTAATATATTTTGATGATGATAAAAGAATAAAGTAAATTTTGATAAACATCATCAAAATAAGAAGAATGTTTGAAATAATTCAAAAAATAGAAGTTTGTAGTGAATGGTGTAAAGTGATCAAAAGTTAAAGAACTCCATTAAAAAAAGAATCAAATTGCTAAAAGTTCGCATGTGATCCTTTTCTATGTTGTTTATTTATTTTTATTGACTAATAATGTAAAATTAAGTGTATTATTTTCAATATCAAAGTCGTGTTACAAACACATGTGCGCATACATACACACTAAAATCCTTTTTCAAATTTTAACGAATTTAAAAAACTTCTTTTATAATCTTAGTTTATGCAAAGCTTTTGAAAATCAAAGCACAATCTCTTATACTGCTTATTTAATCAATTATACAACATAAATATGCATTCAAATCAATTATGACACTTGTTTAATTGATCATGGGGCGAACTCGATCAGTAATCGGTGAAGCCTTTTGATTCATTATGGTTCAAATTCATCAAAAATGTTTCTATTTTGTTAGATCCTAATTGATTATGGTCATAATCTAATCAATTATGATGTAGACTCGACCCTAACAACATTCATTTTTGGCTGAATGGTATACTATAAAAGGATGACTTGATATCATTTGAAAATAAACAATAATCATAGTTGGTGTCATCTAACACAGGTGGTTTGTTGACTGATCTTCCATCTTTCATTGTTTCCATTTAAGCTGGATTTAATTTCTCTGGTTATATACTCTAATGTCAATTGAAATTTTGTTAAAACAAAATTTTTATATAGTGTTTTAATAATCATTTTCACAATAACTTTTCAGCAACTTGATTTTGCTTAGATTTTCATTCACGAGTCATCCAAATTGTGTTAAATCTAGTGACCGTGAGGTAATTGTTGAAAGCATATAAGAATTATTAAGAATTCGTATAAGATACTTGTCAGATAATAATATCTTACCATCAATTAGGATGTGATCTTTCATAGATCGGATGTGTCATTGATTGCTATTAACTATTTTAAATATTAATTGAAATATGCAAGATTTTCAACAAAAAATAAATTTTGGACGAGATGGTTCAAAATTGATCTCTTACTCGAGTAAGTATTGTTTGGTCATCATTGCAACCTCCTAATTTTAATTTTAGTCTTTCTTTCTATTCAAGAGTATTCACATTAAATTTTTTCGTAGAAAAATTACCGTCTCAATTTGTTAATAAAATTTCGATTATTATTTTTTTAAAATTTTGAAATACATTAACTGTAGATTTATGTGCGAATTTTAGTTTTTGCGAATTTATCTGTAAATTATGTTTTTTGTGAATTTACAATTATCCATAAAGAATTTAACTGTGATAAAATACCGTAGGAAATACGTTATCCACGAAATTTTAATTCAATTCCGCGTGTAAATACGTAGAAAAATTGAATATTTATAATAGTGTTCATTGTACAACAATGCTTCTAATGCTCAATTTTTATCTCTCCTAAATTTTGCAAGGCTTTAATATATTTCTCTCAAATAGAAATTAGAAATTACTGAGTAGTAACTATTATATTTTTGTTCAATTTTCTTAATATATTTCTCTCCATCTTTGAAGTTAATTTAATATTCATTTTAAGTAGTAACTAATAAAATTACTAATCACAATTTATTATTTTGAATTCAAATATTTATTAAAATAGAAATAAATATAAATATTTTAGGAGAAAATAAAAGCCAACTCAAAATTTAAATCTCTTTAAAGATATCTTGTCTTCTAAATGATAAAAAGACACTAGTATTTTCTTTGGATTTGAAAAAAATTCATGGTCTCGACTATTTGTTGATAATATTTTGGATATGAATATTCGCATAAATGTACGCGGTAAATCTATAGATAAATTACATGAAATAATCTGCAAGTAAATCTATAATAAATTTTTATTTCAAATTTTATAAAAGATTTATTTTTAAAACAGTATAAATTATATATTAAAATATTTATAATATGAAAATAAAACTTTATTTTATTTAAAAAAGTAGCAGAAAAATTATAGATATTCCTGCGGATAAATATTTCCTCATGTTGAAATTTCAGTATTTCTAATAATAGGATAATAAAGATTTTGGTAAGAACTTCTCAAAAATAAGGTTAATAAACTAAAAAAAAGTTTAATGACACAACCATCAAAGGAGTGATATATTCAAAGGAGAATTAAATCTTCCAATTTTTTTTTGTTTATATAGAAAATATCAACTACGTCCTATCTTCTAGAGCTTCCCATAAGTTACAACAATTACCGAATTAAATTTCAAATAAATTAAAGTAGTTTTATAATGAATTAGTGCAATTTATATATGAACACAATACACATAATTATAACCTATAGATACTAAAAAAAACCTACATGTGGAGGAGAAAAAATACAAACAACAAAATCAATTATTGACTTTTATATATAGTTTTTTAACGTATGTCATTTGGTTTGAATGTTTCGTTGTGAGCATGATGAAATGTGTAATTTATCATGGAATGTGCAGTTATTAAAGATTTATTTGATAAAAAGAGCGATTGAGATTGACGGATAAATTAGTTCATAATTTATAATTTATAAATAAAATAATATAAAAATATTTAATATATAATTATTTTATTTTAAATTAAATTAAATTATAAAAAATAAAATTGAATTTTTGTAATAATAAAGATAAAAAAGAAAGAGAAAATAATAAATTCAAAATTATAAATTAAAATAATAAAAATAAGTTATAAATTAACAAAATAAACTATAAATATGATGAAATGACTCTTATTAAATAGATCTAAAATGTCATATGAACTTATAAATTATAAACTCAAAAAAGTGTTTTATCAAACTAAACCGTATATGTTGTTCATCGTATTTACAATGAAAAGTATTTTTTAATAAAATAATAATATAATTTTTTAAATAATTTTTTACAAAAATATTATTTATTCAATAATAAATATAAGATTGTATTATTAACCAATTTTACAATTGTATTAATTACAAAAATATATGTCATTAATCAATTATTTTATTTATAATTAATTAACTATTTTATTAACTAAAGAAAATATTATGAATTATGTTCTGATAATAAATTATAAATATATTAATTAATTTTTACACTTTATTTATCAATTTTATTTTATTATTTAATATTTTTTATGTTTGAAGAATCATTAATTAAAATTTGACTTTATTATCAATTTTATATAATAATGTTAATTAAATCTGAATTATATATATTAAATTTTTTAGTTAAAGTAAACATTAATCAAATATTATATTAATTAAATTTTAACATTTTATTATCAAAATAATTTTAAAGAAAAATATTTTAAAAAATTAAAATAATATTCACGTATTTGTGAATGATATATATGATATAATATTATTTTTGGGTGGCATGATTTTATTTTTCTAAATATTAATAAACCACCTAAACATGTGAATTTAGACAATGAACATGAACATAGTTTTTAAGTGGCAGTTTTACTTTTACTCTTTTAGTGACAACAATAAATGTCTACATAGTTTTTAACCGACAAGTTTGGTGAGTAATATAATGATAATATTTTTATTAAAATAAATGAGTCACATAAGAGTAATATTGAAGAAAAAAATAAAATCAACCCAACATTTCCAATTTCTTTTATCTATACGTATATTTATATTATTTAATTTCATAATTAAAAATGGCTTAAAAAACTTTTACAATATATTTACTCATATTATTTAATTATCCAATATATTGAATAACACAAATACAAAAATTATATAAAATATTTCTATAGAATAACTCGGCAATATAAGAGTAATATAAAATTATGTGGATTTCTATATGATATGGTTTTCAGTATATTGAAATATTTTTGTATTTTATAAATTTTTGAAAAATAATTTATTAAAAAAATTTAGATTTAGCGGTACGAATTTAAAAATTTTGAATATTATATTAGATTCTTTCAAAAAATTCTATAAACTTCAAAAATTTCGAGAATTTCAAATTTTTCAATTTATCGAAAATTTTACTAAACCTGTAATTTCTAGTATAGCAGAAAATAAATCTCTATACTTGTGCGGTCCTCAACTGCCTCAAGCGACGACTTCTTCTACATATTATTATACAGATTGTACGAAGTTCTTCATCAATGATGTTGTACGTATTCTATTTAACAAACCTTATTCTAAAATATTTGTCCGTTTTATTAGATGTCAATGTTTAATCAAGTGTCATGTTTATTAATTTAGTTATGTGTCGAGAAAAGTAATTGAAAAAGAAAAAAACACATGCGGCCAGTATACTAGAGATTTTTAAATTTTCAATTTTTTTTATCTATAGGACAATATGAATATTCTGGTATAATTACTAGAAATTTGAAATTTTCGATATACAACAAAATTTTACAGAAAATACGTGAGTTTTTTTTTCTACAAAATTTTCGATAAAAATTCCAAATTTTTGATTTACGTATAAAAAAATTAGGTTTTCCAAAAATAATTTGAGGATATAAACGTAAAATACTAAAAAACTGGAGTGTCATGTATAATTCGGGAAGACTTGTTAAAATCTCGGAAAGATTGGATTTGCATTACTGAAAGTCTAATATTAAGAGAATCGAGAGAATTTTAAAACTTTTACAAAACACCACCTCAATTATATGACACTCCATATATTATTTAATTTGACATTAATATTCTTATAATTAAAATAAATTAATATTAAATTTTTAAAATTAATGATATCATATTGAAAATTTAAAAATATTCGATAAAATTCAAAGTTTTGTTTGTATTTTCCCTAACAATTGAGAAATATGTGATATGTCAATATGAGTTTTTACCGACACTTTCAAAATTGTATGTCAGGTGAAAAAGCAAACAAAATTTTGAACTTTATCGAATTTTTTTTAAATTTCCTATATGTATTGGTAGAAACTTTTGGGTAGGTGATGAAACTGTTTAAGTATTCGAGATATTTTGGGAAGGGAAAGGCTACGAGTATTATTGAATGTTTAAATTTTGATTACAAATTCAAATACATCACCACTATTTATAGTAGTGGCATTCTTAAATCAAGGGTTAGGATTTTACCACCACAAACTTAATCTAAGGACTATAAATCACTATTTAGAATTGTCTATACAAGTCTACAAAAATCATAACTAATTCTTACCTTTTAGAGAGATTTCTAGAATAGGTTTCTAGAACAGGTTTCCGGTATTTTTAGAATTAAAAAAAAAATCAAAAATTTGAAGGATGTACTGGAAATTTCAGTTAAATACCGAGAATTTATGAAATTTCCGATAAAAATACAGATTTTTTGAAAAAAAAAAAAAAAAAACTTTGATACCGAAAATTTCAATATATTTGAAATTTCCGGTATACCAAAAATTTCAAATACACTCAAATTTCCGATATAAAAAAATTTCCAAAAAAATTATCAAAAATTTTGTGGAATATCGAAAATTTCAACAAACATAAAATGGGAATACAAAAATTTGAAGGATGTCAAGTTAAATAAAAAGGGTGGCAAGAAAAATTCTCCACAACCCCACTAAAATTGATTTTGCTACTCTAAATAAATATTTGAACTTGACAAAATATTATACCTATTTACGTTGAGAAAAAAGTAAAATCAAATAAATTAAAAAATGATTTTAATTTTATTTACTTTTTAGTTTTTATTTATCAATTTACCAAAAAAGACAAAAAGAAATCTCATTTTTGAGTATGGTCTAATTTTTCTCTCATGGGAATTGTATTGTCTCATATTTTGAGTAAAAATTATGCAAATTTGCTTCTTTCTCGTTGTTGTATGACCATGGGTCACTTCACTCCTTCACTTTAAGATGATGCAAATGTTCATTCTTCATAATTGTGGGTAATAAGTATATTTTTCACTCGAATACTACATGATGTCTCTTTTCTTAAAAATCAACCAACAAATAAACTATAAAAAATATTTCATAAGAACTATGTGGTTCTGATTTCATCATTGCACATTGGTGGTATGTAGGCATATAACTCATTTTAGTTTTACCGAATCAAAATTCTAAAAAACACTTCTTTTCTCATCTCCACAATCTACTTCTGCAAAATATTTCTTTTTTAGCCAAATACACAGATTTTCAAAAAGGTTCATCCGGAGTACCGTAGATGTTTAGGGTGCTAATATATTTCCTTTGCATAACCAACCCTTTTACCTAGATCTCTATTTTATTTTGAGTTTTATTCGCTATTTTCTCATTCCTTTGGAAACAGTAGAGTGTGGTGGCGACTTTCACTTTGTGAGTTAAGTAAATCAATTACTTAGTCTCAACTTTTTACCGCTACATTAGTATAAATCAAGGAGTAACTAAGAGAGGGTATCCCCGTCAAGATCCAATCCATGTAAAGTACATTCATTTATGGCCTCATTAGATCCAGAATTCAATGGTGGTCCCCAAACCACTTGAACCTAAGGAATCACCATTTATGTTAGACGACAACGTGTATCTAGAGAGTGAATAGACGCCCAAAAATTATTCTAGACACAAATCTAGAATTTAAATTTGTTTTGAAAGAGTTTTAACGCTTAAGCAATTTTCTGGATATGTCGTCTAAAAGAATTTTTTGGAAACTCGGATATGCAAATCAATTAATTGGTAATCTATAGAATGCAAATTGATAATTGGTTAATTCAAACTCAATACAATAATCCACTTATTTCTTGTTTGAACAAGATCACTTTGCAATACTATTTCTAAGGCTAATTAATCAAAGAACTAACTTGATCGTTTTATCAAACACTTGGCGTGCAAATGAATTTTCAGAATATTTCCTTGAATGGTGTTGATATACAAAACCACTTATAATTAAAAGTGATTATAAGTTATATACACACCTAATTCAAAATCAAATTCAAAGAGTAAAAGTCTTACAATTCAATTGCTAGCACAATGTTATTTGTAAAATCGATTGATGAAATATCAAAGCAAGTAAAAGCATAAAATTAAAATGATACGAGGAATTTGTTTATGCAGTTCCCTGTTGGCCTCCTCGCATGTGGGTTACGTCTGCATCTAATTCCAATCGGAATTAGAATAATTATAATATGAAAAGTTATTTAATACAAGAGAAGAGTTTAGAACAACAATACAAATTCTCCAATTGATGTTGATGTAACCTCTTTTTTACTTTGATCTTAAGCAAGACAAAATCAACCGATAGATGCAACTTATTCGCCACTTACACTACACCAAAATTCGTTTTTGGCAACACTAAAAGACAGCACTTTTAGCACAAAGCGTTGTTATACGTTGCAAAAAAAATTCGCTAAAAAAAGCGTTGCTAAAGGCTACCTTTAGAAAGCGTTTTATAAAAGCGCTGCTAAAGGTCGTACATAGACCCCACCTTAGAAAGCGTTTTTATAAAAACACTGCTAAAGACCCCATCTTAGAAAGCGCTTCTAAAAAGCGCTGCTAAATGTTAACCTTAGAAAGCGCTTTTAAAAAGCGCTGCTAAAGTCCTTAAATGTGACCCACATTTGAAAGTGTTGCTATAGGCCAAAGGAAAGAAAACGCTTTTAAAGAAAAAACGTTGCTATAAGTCTTTTATTAAAATTAAAATAAAACTTAACCCCTAATTCTTCCTATTTCCCTCTTCTCTCTAAACGCCGTGCACAATTTCCACTCAATACTTCCTCGTCCTCGTCTTCGTCTTCGTCTTCTTAGTATTACATGCAACAATTTTCTGCACAGTTTCTACTCAATACTTTTTCGTCTTCATCTCTGTCTTCAATCTTCTGACCGTGTTAGTCTTCTCACCTTCGTAAAGTTTTGGATCACTCAAGTTTCCATCTTCGCTCCAGTTTCCATGTGATTCAACTTTCTCTATCTTCGAATCAACTCCCTTAGTCTTCCATTCTAAGGTATTTTTTTCTAAACTTGCCAATGGTTGTTTGTTTATGTAGTTTGGTTATATGTTTGGCTGTCCTTATTAATATTTCAATTGAGCATGTGTATATTGATTGTTTATGCATTTAGTGGCCTACTTTCCTTGTATTTTGGATTAGTTTAATAGGTTAGATAAATATTTCCCTTTAGGGTATAGGAAAGAAAGTTTCAACTTGAGGACGATGTTGTTTGGAACAATTAATGATTTTCCAACATACAAAAATCTATCAGGGTACAACATTAGAGGTCAAAAAGTGTGTCCTGTTTGTGAAGATGGAATCGATACGATGCGATTGGACCTTTGTTAGAAGAATGTCTTTTTCGGTCATCGTAGATTCTTAAATTCTAGTCATGACTATCGTGGGTGGAGAAAAGCATTCAATGGAGATCCAGAACAAGGTAGAGCTCCACCTATATTGATAGGTGATAAAATTTTTGAAAAGGTGAAAGATGTGAGTACTCAGTTTGGCAAGCCTTTTGCACATACACTTGTTAAGAGTGGGTGGAAGAAGAGGTCAATTTTTTTTGAACTGCCATATTAGAAGTCATTGTATGTAAGACATTTTCTCAATGTTATGCATATTGAAAAAAATGTATTTGACAGTGTTATTGATACGTTACTCAATATACAAGGAAAGTCTAAGGATGACCTTAAAGCAAGGCAGGACATGGTAAACATGGGAATAAAAACTGAATTGGGACCCGTGAAGAAAGGAAGACGAACATATCTACCACTTGTTGCTTATACTCTATCTAGAAAGGAGAAAAAATATTGTGTAAGTTTCTAAGTGAAGTTAAAGTTCCAGAAGGCTACTCATTAGATATTAGTAGACTTGTGTTTATGAAAGACCTAAAGTTAAAGAGTTTAAAGATGCATGATTTTCATGTTATAATGGAACATTTTCTATCAATAGGTATACGTTCTATTCAACCAAAAAAGTAAAAAGTGCAATAACTAAACTTTGTTTCTTCTTCAAGTCAATTTGTAGTAAGGTGATCGATCATGCGATCTTACCAACATTACAAAAAGAAATAGTTATTACTTTGTGTGATCTTGAAATGTATTTTCCTCCCTCGTTTTTTGACATAATGGTTCATCTAGTTGTTCACCTTGTGAAAGAGACACAATTGTGTGGACCAGCTTATATGAGATGGATGTACCCTGTTGAACGTTATATGAAAAACTAAAGTCGACCCGAGGTTTGTATTGTTGAATGATACATTGTTGAAGAAGCGATTGAGTTTTGTACTGAATATCTGTCAAATGTTTAATCAATTGGACTCCCCAAATCTCATATTGTTGAAAAAAATAAGGTAAAAATTTAATTGGAAATAAAGTTGTGACAATATCAAGGGTCGAACGGGATCAAGTGCATTTGTATGTTCTGCACAATGAGATTGAGGTTGAGTCGTATGTTGAAATGCACAAGGGTGTTCTCCGAGGTTTAAATCCGAATAGAAATGACAATTGGATAGTACGAGAGCATAATCGAAGTTTTATACCATGGTTTAAGGAACATATTTATTCAAAGTATTATTCAGATCCCACTTCAATAACATAAAGGTTGAGATGTTTAGCATATGGTCGAAGTTTGGTTGTGTTTTCTTGTAGCGCATACGCAATTAATGGATACACATTTTATACCAAAGAACAAGATGATACAAGTACTATGCAAAATAGTGGTGTCACCTTGGTAGCTGAAGAAATGCACATATCAAGTGTGAAGGACTTAAGTCCCAAATTTGCAAATTTTTCATATTTTGGGGCTATCGAGCGGATTTGGGTGTTTGGTTATGAGAAGTTTCAGATTCCTATATTTGATTGCAAGTGGGTTGAAAATAATAATGGCATATGAATGGACAAGTCAGGATCTTTGCAAGTGGGTCTTAATAGGGTGGGGTACAAAGATGAGCCTTTTATTCTAGCCTCTCAATCTAAACAAGTGTTATATGTAACTGATCCGACAAGTACGAAATGGTCTATAGAGCTTTTATCTAACAAAGTAACTGATGAAAATATTGGAGATCAAGGTGATATTGATGTTGAGATTGAATCGTTTACTATAAATGATAAAGATGAGAATATTATAGCGAATGAATCATATATTAGAAATGATCATAATGAGGGTATTTGGATCAATCCAACCGTCCGCGTTATTAAGAGACGAGTAGAATATATTCCAACCAAGAAAAGAAAGAGACGTTAGTGGAAAAGGTACTAGTATAATTATAGCCTACATCATTCAATAAAATTTAAATATATGTCATTTTATATATATTCAATCGATTATGAATTATGGATTTTTATATTTTTCATTTTATTTTTATTTTTTTCTTTATTACAGGTCAAATGGCTAGTAATCAAGAAAAGTCACACGATACAAATGATCCAGATCAGACTTTAGAAAGAGAAATTACACGAGGCATAACTATTATGAAGGGAATCGTTTGTGATAGAGATAGAGGAGTAAAATATAATGTAAATTGGAATGATGATCGGCAACTAATTGAGCCTAATGGTGCAAAGTTGACAAGCTACATTGGTTCACTTGTTCGTATGCATATTCCAATCACCTCTGATAGATGGAGTAAAGAAGAGTTGGATTCCGGTAAAGATAAAATATGGACTGAGATACAGGTACCATATATGATTGTCGTTATTTGCTTTTTGTTGACGATAATGTGTTTAAATTACTTATACTAACATACTCTATGCGTATTTTTTTCGTAGAGGTCTTTTAACTTTGATGATAGCCGAAAAAAGTATTGTCTTCAATTGGCCGGAAAAAGATACAAAGGGTTTTGATCTTTTTTAACAAACAAGTATCTTAAGAATGAGCAAGGAAATTTTTTTGAAGCGGAACATCCAATGAAGTATGTGAACTTGATTACACCTGAAGAATGGTTTTCTTTTGTAGGAAAACGAAGATACGAAAAATTCTAGAAAGTGAATGACACAAATTGCCAGAGAGCATCAAATTCCACGTATCCATACAAAAAAAGGCGTTTGGGATATACACGCTTACAATAAAAAATTGTAAGTATATATAAATTCTACGATCTTATTAATTTTCTAAATGTGTTATAATTGATGATCTTATTATTTGTGTCAATGTGTAGTTAGAAGATACGAAAAGTGAATATACCATTAAGTCCATGTGAAGTAATTCTAGGACTTTTGTTGTAGTGAGATGTTGAACCTTTTGATGTGACATCTTGGTCTATTTTCCAATTTGGCATTCTCCACAAACTCTTCCTTATTCAATATTCAATTTAGGGATTCCTCTCAATGCTTCCATAAAGATGATTCTCTTCATTCCCTTCAAGTGTAAATGTCCCAACTTATGATGCCATATTTTAACTTCATCTTCCTTGGCTAGAGAGCAAGTTGAGGAGAGGCTTAAGTCTTCATGTATCCATAAGTAGCAGTTATCTTTAGATATGACACCTTTCATCATAACTTCACCTTTCTCATTTGTAATTACACATTCGGATTTTGTGAAGTTCACCTTAAAACCTTGATCACAGAGTTGACTAATGCTTATCAGATTGGCTGTTAGGCCTTTGAGAAGCAACACATTTTCAAGATTTGGAATTCCTGGGTAATCCAGTTTCCAACTCCTTTAATTTCTCCTTTAGCTCCATCTCCAAAGGTTACGAAACACTTGTAGAGTGGGATCTGATATCCACTAGTAAGTTCTTAACTCTAGTCATATGTCTTGAGCATCCACTATCAAAATACAATTCTTCTTTAACTGAGCTCTAAGAGATGTATGAGCTATGGGACTATTAACAACAACCTTGGGAACCCACTGTTTTTTGTTTCTTGTGGTGTGTATGGTTTGAGGGATCTTGGGTTGAGATACAGGCTTTGGATATCCATGCAGCTTATAACATAATGACTTTATATGACCAAATCGCCCATAGTAGTAACATCTCCAGTGTTGGTGTCTTCTTTTGGAGTGTCTAATATTCTTACTTTTATGATGTTGAGACAAGTGTCTCAACATTTGTGGTTTAGACTGAATATTACTCAAATTTGAGTGACATCCTCTTTTGGTTATTTCATTATAGCCCAGACCACTCATATCTTTTGCATTTCTTCCAGTCTGAAGTATATTGTCCAATGCATCGGATCCAATATTCAGCATCCTAACAGATTTGGTTTTGAGTCTTCCTCCATTTTCTTCAGCACTCTATTGAGTTGTCTTCCAAGAAAGACAATAGTATTAGATAGTCCTTCTTTAGTGTCCAGATCATATTCCTCGTCCTTCTCTTTAATGTTGGACTTAAAGGCTATGCTTTTAGGCTTTTTGTCCGACCTCTCATTAATACCCAGCTCAAATGTTTGGAGAGAACCAATCAGTTCATCCACTTTCATGTTGTTGATTTCTTATGCCTCTTCAATTGTTATCACTTTCATGTCAAATCTCTTAGGTAGAGATCTGAGAATCTTTCTTAGCAGCTTCTCTTCTGGTATCTTCTCTCCCAAGGAACTGCATGTGTAATACGGTGGGAGAACTGACTTGTTTATTTTGCATTTTATTGTAAATGTTGCGGATAGCAAGAGTCGCCACCGACTTTTCTTTTATCCAATTAAGGGAAGGCGAAAAGAACAGGAAAAGACCTTCGTTAGATTCTGAGTATGGGAGGCAGTTATGAAAAGGGAAGGTATTAGCACCCTTTCTATTCATAGTTATCTACGGGCTCTTAATTGCTTAGCTCACTTTATGAATTACTTTCTGTGTGTGTGTTTGAAAAGAAGTTTTGAAAAGGCATTTCACTTTGACTTCGTAATGATTCTCGCTGGAATATATACGAAGTGTTTTGAAATGTTTTGTTTTGGAAAAGACTTTGTAATGATTCACGCTGGAATGTATACAAAGTGTTTTGAAAAGTTTTTTGAAAAGTGTGAGGTGTAAAGAGTATTTTGATAGATTTGAGCAAGCAAAAGAGTTTTATTGCCTACTCAGAATGACCGTTTCCATTTTATTTTGCTTTCCTTTAGGGTAGCGCTATCCATACCATTAGTTGGTAGGTAACTCTATCCGTTGGATGAAAAGGGAAATTTGAAGGGGCATCGGATGGTCATAGAAGGCAATTTGTAGGGATACCTTAGCATATCCGTAGGGACAATCATCACTTTTCGTAGGCAACAACCGACGGACTAGATCATATATTCGTAGGCAACATCGAGGGACTATGATCTTTGTATCGAAGGGACTATGATGATATATTTGTACGCGTCTTAGCTAAGATATCCCCACGTTCGAGGGACTTGACCATATATTTGAAAGGCAACGAGAGAGGATGCCCTAAGGTGGGTGCATGTGTGAAAAGTGGGTTATGTTCAGATATTTTATCTTGATTATTAGTGGTCTAGATTGATTGAATTAATCTTGCCATACACGCCTAATTAGTAGCAGTTAATACGTGCGGAGAGTAAATTGCGGAACTGTAAAGTGCGGAAAGTAAAGGTCCTACGCTATTACATGGCTTTGGGGCGGATACATAATTGGGATGCGGAAAGTAAAGGCAAAAAATAAAATCCTACGCTATTACAAAAATATCCTTGCGACCTATACATCGATTTCTAGAATTTAAATACAAAATAAAAGAAATAAATTGCAGAAAAATGTCTAATGATAGAAAGAAAAACATCTAAACCCTAATTGCAAAGGAAAAATATTTTTTGATATTTTTTGGATTGTTTTTAATGCATAAAAACCTAGTTCTAAGTTAATTATTAATTAATTATGAAAAATAATTTAATTCATGAAAGAAAAGAGAAAATAAATTATTTTTATGTCAAAAATTAATTAAATGCTTAATTAACTAATTCTGAAATTAAAATATATTTTTTTTGTGATTTTTAAAAATAGTTAAGTTAATTTTGCAAGGAAAACTAATTAAAAGGAAATTAAAAGAAATAAAAAAAATAATTTTTTTGGTCAGAACTTCTGACTAAGTTCGTCTCAGAACTTCTGATGGAAGTCCCTTCTAGAACTTCTGGAAACCTGTTTTCCAGAACTTCTGAAGGCAACACGGAAGTTCCTTCCAGAACTTCTGGAGGCTGGCACGGAAGTTCCTTCCTTCTGGAACCTGTACGGAAGTTCCCTCAAGAGCTTCTCGAAACCTATTTTCCAGAAATTCTGGAGGCTTGGACGGAAATTCCCTCCAGCTTCGAAACTGTTTCCGAACTTCGGAGTGGCGAAGTTCCTTCCTTTGGAACACACGGAAGTTCCCTCGAGCTTCGAAACACATTTTCGAACTTCGGAGGCTTGGAAGGAAGTTTCCTCCATAGCTTCTAGAAACCTGTTTTCCATAACTTTTGGAGGTTGTGTATGCTACCTGCATAGATAAGAAGTATGTTAGGAAAAAAACAAGTGGAAGAAAAGGTAGGCGCTGGGGTTGAACCCCAGAACCTCTGGCTATCTACGCGCGCGCTGCCAACTGAGCGAAGGCTTAGTTGTTTTAGAAACACAAGCCTCAGATCAGAAGCGTTGGCACGTTTCTACTTCTTTTGAATTTTTTAAACAACACACCAGTGGGACCAAGATGTTGGAACGAGCGAATGAGAGCACGCCACGCCTAAGGTCAGAAGTTTTTGTCTGAGTCAAGAGAACTCAAAGACGCCGGAGCAGAGCTCCGATTGTCTTCTCCGGTTGTCTCCAAACCTAGAACCTGCAAAATAGTCAAATTCAAAGCAAGATATCATGGCTACCCCCCCTAAATCGACCCTTGCGAACCCAGTGGTGGTGTCGGTTTGGTCTGAAAGTGCCTGAAAACAGAGATACGAAGCAACAACAAGGTTATGCCCTAACAATGGTGTAACGCGATTTGGACATCAAACCTTGTAAACGATGGCCCATATCTACTCTATGACATCTCATAAACATGTTAGAATGATTAGTTTCAATTAAAACACAATAAAATGTAAAATACGAAAAATCAAAAGCATGATGCAATTGGAGTTCATGCATGGTACGATTCAGGGACATTTGGCCATGGATAATGATCCATTCTTACCCTACTATACCTCAGGAACAAGAATCAATGCTTAGAACTGCTCGAATGTGACTGGAAATTGGAACGCGAATTTCTAAGTTTGTATGAAAATTTTGTAACTTTAGGGCTGCTGTCTGAGTCTAGGGTTTCGTTCTCTGAGTGTAATGAATCTGTTATGTATATATAGAGGAAGGAATTAAGTCCAGAGTTATGTCAAAATATCTTGCTTTGATTGGAAAATATTTGATTGAAGAATCAAATACAATATTTCCAAAAATGTGTCAATCTTCATGCCAACCATGCTTTCGACGAATTTGCCAGCTATTTGGGCTTGCTTGGACCTCAAGAATGAGAGAAAATCAATCTTGCACTTAATATTTTGATTTTTTATCTTTTATTTTAATTAAATTGGTTTTAAAGGAATAAAAATCCAAAATAAATAAAAGATAAAAGATAAAAAACGTGGCCTTGGTCTTGGAGGTTCTAATTCAGATAAGAAACAAGCTTGAACCAAGAAAAGTTAGGCCCATTCAGGAAAAAAATTGGTTTCTCAAGTATTTCTCTTCATGCACCTCCTCAAAAATACCTAACTTGCACAACTTGTATCTTGCTCAATTTTCAAAAATTTTGGGTGTTCTTGGACTTTTTATAAAGCTCAAGATATCCTTTAAACAACTTTTTTGGTTTCATCTTCATTTAAGTTTCCGTGTTCATGAACACTTCTTTGCAAAAAGATGACTTTTTGTTGACTTTTAATAGGACCTGTAATGTTTTGATCCATAACTTCCTAATGAAGCATTTCTAGCCAAATCTTGTGAGACATGAAGTTGTAGAGAATTAAATTCCCTTTAAAATGAGCTTTTGTGGAAAACTTTTTTATAAAGTATGTGAAAGTTATGCCTGGTCAAAGTTTTGTTGACTTTTCTATGAAAACCCCTAATTTAGAAACTTTGACTTTTGATCAAATCTTGACTTTTCTTGATGAATCATGATTAACCCTTGATCAAATGATGAATATTACTTCAAAATATTGAAGTTGACTAAAAATTATGAAGTTTGACTACATGTTGATCATAATTGACTTTTTGTCCAATACAACTGATTTTCAACCATCTATGCAATTGGATGAGCAATTTTGATTTGTAAGGCTTGAAACTTGACATGATGATCCCTTGAAGCATATGGTGAGGTATGATGACCACTTGAAGTATTATAAATCCATCTTGGCTTGAGAATAGCAAAACCCTAGTTTGGATTGATTGCTTATGAGAGGGTTTGTCTGGTCAACCCTTGTGAAATCCTTAAGTATGGAGTTGTGGATTGTCTTGAGAAGTAGGAGGGCAAATTTTGGGGTATAACAGCATGCATTAACAATCTCAAGAATATTTATATGAAATTATTGAATGATTTATTCTTCTTTCATTCTTAGATTTTCAAACTTAGTGGTGAGTAGTTGTAACCTAGACATCTTAACCTTGGAGGTGCCTTCATGAGTAGTTCTGAGTATTTTCCAAGCAACTTTGACTACTTCACACGTATTGATAAATCTGAAGATGTTTTTGTCCACTCCATTGAATATAGCATTGAGGCTTTTGAGTTTCCAAGTGCAAGCTCATCATCTTCGCTTTACCATTTTTCTTTAGGCTTCAACTCACCAGTAGGTTGATTATCAGCTCCAATAATGACAAGATGTGTCCATCCTTTCAGAATAGCTTTTCCAAGCCCTACTGTCCAAGGAATTTATGTATGCTGTCATGCGAGGCTTCCATAGGTCATAGTTAGAACCATCCAGAATGGATGGTCTATTCATAAATATTTCCCTATTGCCATGTTACCAGAACGTATCTTCCCTAGATCTTACCCAGAGACAGAGCAGGATGCTTGCTCTGATACCAATTGAAATTCTAGTATCAAATATGAGATGTCGAAGGTGATGTCACGACATTGATATTTATCTTAAGAACAACTAACAGAACAAAATTCTAAAGTGCAGAAAAACAATAAAAACACAGTGAAATATTTATCCAGTTCGGTTCCAACCAACCTACGTCTGGGGGCTTCCAAGTCAGGGATGAAGTCCATTATTAACAGTATTAATTTAGAGCTCAACTTCCATGTTTACAATCCTCACTTAATCCCTACCTAATGACCCTTCTACCTAAGAAACCTATCTTAGATATGAGAACCTCTGCTCACTCCCTAAGTCATACGCGATGACTATCAACAACAACAAAACTGAAGACACTCTTCAAAGACACACAATCACACTTGCTTCAAAGCTTATGGTGATTGACAAATTACAACTCAACAAATGTCCTACTCAAGTATTAATGAATATAAAAGAGGCTCAAAATAAACAATCAAAACAATGAATAACCAAAAATTAAAATACTAAGTTTCTAAATCTGGAACGGACAAACTGCAAAACAAGGTTTGCAACCTTTAAATAGAGTAACAGCAACAAGGGGTGCTTTACTCACAAGTCTTCTGTGCTTCCTATCATTTCTCCATGAAAGCAGGACATAATATCTCCAAGTATATTGTTGAAGTCATTACACAAGCTTCCTTAATCGAAGCATACAAAAACAAACAAACAAACTTCCTAAAAATTCTGAACTTAAACCAATTCTGTCAGTTTCATATGTCAAGACATCTGCTGTGACATCTGCTACTTCAATATTTTACATGGAACTTTATAAGCATAGTGTTTAACCAAAATTGCTGCCAAGGAATAAAACTAACATTTTCCTTTCTTTGGCGTAGTGTTAAGCTACTTCCTTGCAAATATTTCAAACACCCCAAGGATCTTTAAAAATATTTTAAACACTCAAAGGGAATTTCACTCGTGTAAATCCGATTGCAATCTATCAACACAAGATCACTGATTCTGTCATCCAATACTTTTTACTTCCTTGAAAAGATTCAAACACTCAAAGGTTCCTTGCAATGATTTCCATCACCCCATGGTTGTTCACATGAACGATTCCTTCTCGAACGATCTTGCATGAAAACCCCCAACTCAACAAATGATGTTGGAGGACAAACCCGGTGGTTTTTCCAGGATAAATAAAGACTCCTACAAATCTCAACCCAAAACTAATTTGAAAATCTCAATCATCGTCTGGATGACACTCCAACGGAACATAATCACAATGTAATGTTAGTGTGTATATATAGATTGGAAGGTTGAAGAAGAAGAACAAATGTAGGATAATTTATGGTATTGTCAAGTTTGGAATGATGCATGCATGAATATGTATTCGCAAAAGAGGTCATACTATTGTATAATACAAGAAAGACACATCAAAAATTTATATCCTATTATATATTGTTATAGAATGCTAAACATAATTCAAATTCAAGTTTTTCATTTTCTTTTCTTTTGAGTTAAAATATATGTAAACTGGAGTTTCATTCAGTTAGAATAAGAACACACAACTATAGAGTTTCTTGAGAATAGAAAAACTAGTTACAGTTTCTGTCTCTCCCTCTCTACAATTTTCTTTCCTCTTATTCTTCCTCTTATGCATCCATGGAGTTTCACTCTTAACTTCAATAAATTGGAATCCAGAGCTTCGATTCTCGATCAAAGAGAAACACAAGTGTACGTGAGGTGTGTACTTGATTTTGTTCGTCAAATTCACACTTAATTGAAGATAAAAAACAAAGGGAATCAAAATCTTGATTCTCAAGGTTAGGTAAAGAGAAGTGTATATAAGAATTGAGTGTTTTGCACAAGAATGATGATGGACGACATAAATAGTAGCTTGAATACAAAACTTCCAGTATTTGAAGGGGAAAAATTAAAATTGATGGTCAATTCATATGCATGTGTTGTTTGGCGCTTAAGATGCGCTTTAGCTCTTAAATGATGGATACACACCAATTGTAGGAAACACAACTGAAGCAAAAATAAATGTGTAACGTGAAACAAGGGAGAAGGATCATAACACATTTTTCTATATCCATCACTCTGTGGATACGAAGGTGTTTGAGAAGATAGTCAACTCGACGATAGCAAAGGCGACTTATGAGACACTTATGTCGTGTTATGGTGGAGACACATCAGTGAAGAAAGTAAATTTGTATTCCACACACAAGCAATACGATAATCTTAACATTAAGAATAATGATAAGGTGCATAATTACATCTCTAAAGTGACTATGTTCACGAACGAGTTGAAGGCTTGTGGAAAAATGCTCTTGAAAAGGTACTATGAATACTTACTCATCACTTTTATTGCATAATTATGGCCATATAAATCTCGAAAGATACTAGCACCATAAAAATTGAAGAGCTGCAATGTAGTTTAGAGGCAAAAGAGTTACATTTGATTGCAAGAAACTCTGAAAGGGAAACTGAACAGGCTCTGAAAACTGATTTTGTTAAGAAAAACAAGAAACAAGCATGACAAGAGAACAATAAAAAGAATGATGGTGAGGCTCATAAGTCAGAACTCTTCAATCAAGATGAGAAGAAACTTAATAATGTTTATAAGTTAAAAAGAGACGTTTGGTAAGAGAAAGGTTCAATGTTACAATTGTGACAAGTTTGGCCATTTTTCTGCTGATTGCTGGTTAAACATATAAAAGGTGAAGAAGCCAACATAACCATATGAGACTATGGGGAATAACCTGTGTTATTTATGGTATATAATAATGAAGGTGGAAATGGTGGACATGTGGTATGCAGACATTGGATGCTCAAATCACATAACTAGAAACAAGCAATGACTGATTATTTTCACTATAATAGAAAAACCAAGATCATATGTGTTGATGATGAGTATCTTAATGCTAAAGAATGGTAAATTTAAAATTAAAATTGAAGAATGGAAAAACTGTTCCGATTAAGGATGTATGGTATGTTCCTGGTATGAACAGCAATCTAATGAGTGTAGATCAGCTGCTTGAAAAAGTTTCTTCAGTAAACATGAAGGATAATCACTTGAAGTTGTATGACAGTGACAAGAAATTGATTATGTTGTCTACACTAGGAAGAAACAGGACGTTCAAGATGAAAATAATAGACATTTAACTTAATGCCTTAGTGCAACAAGTGTTGAAATGGAAAATGAATTGTGGCACAAGAGATTGGGACATCTGAACTTCAAAAATTTAGGGAATGTGAGTTCAAATAATTTTGTACATGTAATTTCAAAGGAGAATTAAAGAAATGATATATTCAAAGGAGATTTAAGTCGTACAAAAAAATTCTTTTTTATATCATCGCATAAGTTACAATAATTACCAAATAAAAAGAACTTATACGTAGAGTAGAAAAATACAAACAACAAGCCAAATATTGGAGAATGGTATTCAATCTTTAATGTATATGTCTTGAGTTTGAAAGTTAGTGAGCATGAAATATGAAATTTATTATGGAATGCGCAGCTATTAAATATTAAATAAACTACCGAAACATGTGAATTTAAACAATAAACATGCACATAGTTTTTAAATGGTAGTTTTACTTGTAGTGCCAATAATAAATGTCAACCGTTATGAAATACAAAGAAATAAGGAATAAAGGAAAGAGAGAAAGATAGAATAATTTTGTATTATTTTATTTGATGTAATCGTATACAATGAAATAGGTCCTATTTATAGGACATCATACAAACAATATAATAAAGACATATTGATTTAAATAAGAAATGGAGTTATTGGGAGAAAAATCATCCAATTATTCATAACACTCCTACTTGGATGTTTGTTTTGGATATGTCTCGTTAAAATCTTACTAGAAAAAACCCAATGGAAAAAAATCTAGTGAAGGGAAAAGAGTACAATATCCTTTTAAAATAAATTTATTTCTCCCCCTCAGCTGAACGATTATTTCTTCGAGGATGAAGACTAATATTTTGTACTAGTTGATTAAAAGTTCTACTTGAGAGTGACTTTGTGAAAAGGTCTGTAAGATTGTCACATGAACGAATTTGTTGAATGTTTATATCACCGTTCTTCTGAAGATCATGAATGAAAAAGAACTTTGGAGAGATATCTTTTGTTCGGCCTCTTTTAATGTAACCATATTTCAATTGAATTATGCATGCACTTTTATCTTCATATATGGTCGTTGTATTTATTTTTCTGAAGACAACCCACAAGTATTTTGTATGTGTTTTATGAAGGATCTCAACCAAACACATTCTCGACTTTCCTCATGTAGTGCTAAAAGTTTTGCATGATTAGATGAAGTTGCTGCTATTTTGTGTTTCACTGATCTCCATGAAATAGTTGTACCACCAAATGTAAATAAATAACCTGTTTGTGATCTACCATTGTGAAGATTTGACAATTAATCTGCATCTGCATAACCTGTTAATTCGAGTTTGGGTACTTTGGTATACAACAGACTCATGTCTATTGTACCTCTAAGATAACGAAGTATATATTTTACTCCGTTTTAATGTCTTCGTGTAGGTGAGATTGTATCTTGCTAATAGATTGACTGTAAGTGGCATATCAGGACGTGTATAATTAGCAACGTACATCAATGCTCCAATCGCACTAAGATATGGTACTTCATGACCAACAAATTATGCATCCTTTTCACGAGGCCTGAAAGGATCTTTCTCTACGTTTAATGATATAACAACTGTGACACCCCGAAAATAATTCGGTAATTAAATAATTATGATTTTAATTATTAAATTAATTGAGAGCATAGTTTATTTAATATATTGAATTATTGAGATTAATTATGGAATTAATTGGAGAGAAGGATTAATATTTATTTTATTTAATTATGATTAAAAAGGAATAAGAGGAATAAAAGGAATAAAATAAGGAAAAGAAGGAAATAGATTCATTTTGGAGAAAACAAGACTACGTAGAAGTGAGAAGAGGAGAAAGAAGAAGGAAAACCTAGAAGCGTTAGAATCTCGAAGAACCCACAAGGTAAGGGGTGATTTCGACTGATTAATGCTTATTATAGGTTTTGATGTTGATTCTATAGATCATAGCATGTTAGGAAATTGTGTTTGTGAAATTCTAGGGTTCCATGAATGTGTCCCTAAGAGTGTCAGAGGGTGTCAGATTGAGTCAGAATGTGTATGAAATATGATTAAAGTGTCAGTAGATGAAAATAGATGATGGAAATATGTTGTTGATGTGATGAATGATGCAAAATGATGTAATTTGGTGTTTCCAATGATGGAATTCGTATGGGTAAAAATGAGTGTGATTGAAATTGGAAGGATGCTGCCAAAAGTGCAGAAAATGACATTTTTACACGTGGGAACCGGTTCCTGTATAGGTAGGAACCGGGTTGCCCTTTGAAAAATTTATAAAAATTTGAAAAATACACGTAGGAACCGGTTCCTGTATGTGACGGAACCGGGTTCCCATACATTTTTCCAGCAACGAGGTTTTTGAACTTTTCAGGAACCGGTTCTGTATGTGACCGGTTCCAACTTAAATTTTGAAAATGTCAAACTTTGAAAATTCATAACTTTCAAACCGTAAGTCCGTTTTGAGCGCCGTTTTGGACGTTATTTTCTAAATTTAATGCTCTATTTTATGAACTGAAAATATTTTCCAAAACTTGAAATTATTTTGAAAATGAGCCAATTTCTGAGATAAAGTGACTTTTGACTGACACATAGTTAATGGTGTGTTGTGGAGATCCTGTCGATGGATGTACTAGTAATGTAGATGTATTGGCATGTTTGCGATGTTAGATGTATGCATGATGGATTGATATATCATGTTGATTGGTTTGCATGTTTATCTTGATGTTGAGTGTATGCATGATTGGTTGAGATATCATGTTGGATGGTTGTGATTATGTTGAGTTGATGTATTACATAGCGATTAATGTTGCATGCTATTGATGTGCGTGCATATGCATTGTTTTGGTGAAGCTAATTCCCATTGTGCGGAATTTGGCTTGGATTGCCGATAACCGATACAGTGAGGATGGGTGGTTAGTGGATTCGTGTCCAGTGGTTATGGACGAATCGATGGTACCGTCCAGTTGATGATGGATCGGTTGGGTGACTTGGTCACGAGTCGGCACCGCATGCATTGAGTGCATTATATTTGTGTGAAGTGGTAACATGTTAGGATGTCTTCCGTGTTACTCTTCGTTGATTGTTATGGTTAAGCATGATGAATATGGTTGTGTGTGAATCTGAATTTATGTTAAAGGGGTGAAATGATATGCTTGTGATATATTATTGATTGAAAGACTTATAATGTGCTTTAATTATGAGAAGTCTCACCCTTAATTTACCATTTCAGATTAAATTAGCAGCTGAGGAGTCGGTGAGGATGGCTCTAGAGCTTATCTTTTAGTCCGTGTGTCAGTGTCATGCTCTGATTAGGTTGTAACAACTGGGAACTTAGTTAAGAGAATCATTACTGTTTAATTATGTTGGATTTGAATTCCTTGATGACCTTGATGTCTTATTAATTTTAATTTTGGAATTTCCGCTGTGTAAGACATGGTTTTACAAATATTGAACTGTTGGATGATGATCCTCAGTGTAGCATGGCTACTGTTTGATGAAGGTTTATTTTATTTATTAATTGTGACATCCCGTGATTACCGTGTTAAACTCTGATTAGAGATGATTTAGATATTAATTTAATTAATATATTCGGGGTATTTAGATGGGGTGTTACAATAGTGGTATCAGAGCATAGTCAGTCTTGTCCTGTGTCGTTATCCCTTTAGTATGCGACTAGTGTGAAGTGACACTGTTGATACTTGTGTGCTGATGTAGATTGTTTTGTTATGTTACAGAACAATGGCCGGAAGAGGTAACGGAAGGAATGATGATGCCATTGCTGAGGCTTTGGGAATGTTGTGCTCGGAGGGAACCAGCGAGGAGTGCGATTGGTGCCAACAATTGGGAATTTTCGGAGGAATAATCCTCCATTGTTCAAGGGCACGCATGATCCGAAGGTGCTCGAAGTGGTTCAAGGAGATCGAGAGGATCTTGAGTGATTGACGTGCGGAGGGTGAAGGTGAGATATGGAACTCACATGTTGGCTGAGGAAGCTGATGACTGGTGGGTTGTTACCAGAGCTGAACTGGAAGAAGATGGTGTTGCATTGAATTGGGCTGTGTTCAGGAGAGCTTTTGTGAGGAGGTACTTTCCTGAGGATGTCAGAGGTAAGAAGGAGATTGAGTTTTTGGAACTCAAGCGGGGTAGGTGAGTATGCTTCAAAGTTTTATGAGTTAGCAAAGTATTATGCTCATTACCCTAACGATGCAGATGGAGAGTTTTCCAAATGTATTAAGTTTGAGAATGGACTTCGTGACGAGATTAAGCAGGGTATTCGGTATCAGCGTATCCGAAGGTTTTCTAATCTGGTTGATTGTAGTAGGATTCTTGAGGAGGATCTTGCTAACACTAAGTCGAATACTCGAGGGTATGTCGACAGGAAAGGTAAGCAACAGATGGATCGTGGTAAGCCTTATGATAGGAGTAATCAGAGATCCAGTGGTTGGAAGAAGTCTGGTGGAGGAGATTCTAGTTCTTCCGCTAGGTGCTATAAGTGTGGTGAGACAGGACATCGCATGGTGGACTGTAAGAGTAATGATAAGAAGTGTTTCAAGTGTGGAAAGTTCGCCATGTGGCCAATGACCAGGTGAAAGTGGTGACTTGCTACAACTGTGGTGAAGAGGGTCATACTCCCTCGGCACAAAACCCAAGAAAGAGCAAGTGGTGGTAAAGTGTTTGCATTGTCTGGATCAGAAACTAAACCAGATGATCGGCTGATTAAAGGTACATGTTTTATTAATGGCATACCTTTGATTGCGATTATTGATACTGGAGCTACGCATTCTTTTATTGCGTTAGATTGTGCTAAGAGATTGAACTTGGAAATTTCTAATATGGATGGAAGTATGGTTATTGATACTCCTGCGTCGAGTTCAGTGACTACTTCGTATGTTTGTAGGAATTGTCCTGTTGTGATTTTTGATAGGGGTTTCGGTATGGATTTAGTGTGCCTACCGCTAGAACAACTTGATATCATCCTTGGAATGAACTGGTTGGAATTCAACCAGGTTCATATCAACTATTTTGAGAAGACGGTCATTTTTCCTGAAGAGGTTAAGATCGAAAATGAGATTATGTCAGTAAAGCAGATGAACTTAGCTGTGAAGGATGGTGCAGTTGTGTTTATGTTGTATTCTACGATAGAAGCGGAAGGGAAGGCAAAGAGTGATGGATTGCCAGTGGTGAATGAATTTCCAGAGGTGTTTCCGGAAGACGTTAGTGAATTGCCACCTGAGAGAGAGGTAGAATTTACTATAGAGTTGATTCCTGGAACTAGTCCGGTGTCGATGGCGCCCTATCGCATGTCGGCATCTGAACTAGCTGAACTGAAGAAGCAGTTAGAAGAATTGCTTGAGAAGAAGTTTATTCGTCCAAGTGTTTCGCCGTGGGGTGCTCCGGTGTTATTGGTTAAGAAGAAGGAAGGTTCAATGAGGTTATGTGTTGACTACCGACAGTTGAATAAAGTTACAATCAAGAATCGGTATCCTTTGCCGAGGATTGATGATTTGATGGATCAACTCGTTGGAGCTTGTGTATTTAGTAAGATTGATCTGAGATCTGGATATCATCAGATTCGTGTGAAGTCGGAGGATATTGACGCATTTAGAGCGAGTATGGACATTATGAATATTCGTCATGCCGTTTGGAGTTACTAATGCACTGGTGTTTTCATGGAGTATATGAACAGGATATTTCATCCATTTCTTGACAAGTTTGTAGTGGTGTTCATTGATGATATTCTGATTTATTCGAAGAGTGATGAGGAGCATGCAGAACATCTCAGAGTTGTATTGGAATTGCTGAAGGAAAGGAAACTTTATGCGAAGTTGTCCAAGTGTGAATTCGTTGAGGAGGTGAGTTTTCTTGGTCATGTGATTTCCAAGAATGGAATTCTGTGGATCCTGAAGGTGAAGCGGTGTCTCGGAGGCGAAGAATGCTTGAATCCGTAGTTTTCTGGGTCTTGCAGGTTATTATCGGAAGTTTATTGAGGGATTTTCCAAACTAGCGTTACCGTTGACTAAGTTAACCAGGAAGGGTCAGGTGTTTGTTTGGGATGTTGAGTGTGAGAAAGGATTCCAAGAGTTGAAGAGGAGGTTGACAAGTGCTCCGATCTTGATTTTACCGGATCCGACTAAGTCTTTTGTGGTGTATTGTGATGCATCGCTGATGGGATTAGGTAGTGTGTTGATGCAAGATAAGCAGGTTGTGGCTTATGCTTCGCGACAACTGAAAGTGCATGAAAGGAATTATCCGACCCATGATTTGGAGTTGGCAGCTGTTGTGTTTGTTTTGAAGTTGTGGAGACATTATTTATATGGTTCTCGGTTTGAGGTATTCAGTGATCATAAGAGTCTGAGGTATCTCTTTGATCAGAAAGAGTTGAACATGAGGCAGAGAAGATGGTTAGAGTTCTTAAAGGATTATTATTTCGGTTTGAATTACCATCCTGGTAAAGCAAACGTGGTTGCAGATGCTTTGAGTAGAAAGTCTTTGCACATGTCGATGTTGATGGTTCGTGAGTTAGATTTGGTTGAGCAGTTCAGAGATTTGAGTTTGGTTTGTGAAACTACTCGAATAGTGGGTATGTTGAAGTCGACTAGTGGTATTCGGAAGAGATCGAAATGGACGTAAATCGATGTTGGTTTAGTTGATAAGTTGACATTGATCAACCAAGGTCGGAGGCGAGTTCGAATTGACGAGAATGGTGTTATGAGATTTGGTGATCGGTGTGTGTTCGGATGTTGCGAAATTAGGAAGAGCATTTTGGAAGAAGGACATCGTAGGGATTAAGTATTCATCCCGTGCTACAAAATGTATCATGATTTGAAGAAGTTGTTTTGGTGGCTGGAATGAAAAAGGAAATTCTGAGTTTGTGTATGCTTGTTTTTTGTCGAAGTCGAAAATCGAACATCGAAACCATCCGGTTGATGGAGCCGTTGTTTGTTCCGAATGGAAGTGGGATGGGATCTCAATGGATTTTGTGGGTTGCCAAGGACAACTAAGAATTGTGATTCTATCGGGTGATTGTGGATAGTTGACGAAATCGCTCACTTTATTCCGATAAGAATGGATTATCCGATGGAGAGGTTAGCGTATATGTCGAAGATTGTGAGTTTGCATGGTATTCCGTCTAGCATTGTGTCGGATCGAGATCCGAGGTTTACATCTAAGTTCGGACGGCGCAAGAAGCTTTGGGTACTAAGTTGCGTTTAAGTTCCGCTTATCATCCGCAGATGGTCGACGGAAAGAACGATTCATCATTGGAAGATTTGCTGAGAGCTTGTGTGTTAGAGAAGGGTGGAGCTTGGGATAGCTATCTGCCATTGATTGAGTTTACCTACAACAATAGCTTTCACTCGAGTATTGGTATGGCTCCGTTTGAGGCATTGTATGGTAGGAGGTGTCGGACACCATTGTGTTGGTATGAAACCGGAGAGTCTTGTGATTGGACCGAAATTGTTCAACAAACTTCGGAAAAGATTAAGATGATTCAGGAGAAGATGAGGACTTCTCAGAGTCGTCAGAAAAGTTACCATGATAAGAGGAGGAAAGACCTTGAGTTTAGTGAAGGAGAGCATGTGTTTATGCGAGTTACTCCGATGACTGGTATTGGTCGAGCTTTGAAGTCAAAGAAGTTGACTCCACGATTTATTGGTCCTTTTCAGATTACCAAAAGAGTTGGGAAGGTTGCATATCAGATTGCCATGCCGCCGTCACTTGCGAATCTGCATGATGTTTTTCATGTGTCTCAGTTGAGGAGGTACATTGCTGACCCGTCTCATGAGATTCGGGTAGATGACATACAGTGCAGGAATTTGAAACGATCTGCGAATGAGGATCGGAAGTTGAAACAGGGCAAAGAGATTGCATTGGTAAGAGTGGCTTGGGGAGGACCAGCTGATGGAAATGTTACTTGGGAGCTGGAGAGTCAGATGAAGGACTCGTATCCCGAACTATTCGTCTGAGGTATGTTTTCGAGGACGAAAACTCTTTTAAGTTGGGGGGAGTTGTGACACCCCGAAAATAATTCGGTAATTAAATAATTATGGTTTTAATTATTAAATTAATTGAGAGCATAGTTTATTTAATATATTGAATTATTGAGATTAATTATGGAATTAATTGGAGAGAAGGATTAATATTTATTTTATTTAATTATGATTAAAAAGGAATAAGAGGAATAAAAGGAATAAAATAAGGAAAAGAAGGAAATAGATTCATTTTGGAGAAAACAAGACTACGTAGAAGTGAGAAGAGGAGAAAGAAGAAGGAAAACCTAGAAGCGTCGAATCTCAAGAACCCACAAGGTAAGGGTGATTTCGACTGATTAATGCTTATTATAGGTTTTGATGTTGATTCTATAGATCATAGCATGTTAGGAAATTGTGTTTGTGAAATTCTAGGGTTCCATGAATGTGTCCCTAAGAGTGTCAGAGGGTGTCAGATTGAGTCAGAATGTGTATGAAATATGATTAAAGTGTCAGTAGATGAAAATAGATGATGGAAATATGTTGTTGATGTGATGAATGATGCAAAATGATGTAATTTGGTGTTTCCAATGATGGAATTCGTATGGGTAAAAATGGGTGTGATTGAAATTGGAAGGATGTTAAAAGTGCAGAAAATGACATTTTTACACGTGGGAACCGGTTCCTGTATAGGTAGGAACCGGGTTGCCCTTTGAAAAATTTATAAAAATTTGAAAAATACACGTAGGAACCGGTTCCTGTATGTGACGGAACCGGGTTCCCATACATTTTTCCAGCAACGAGGTTTTTGAACTTTTCAGGAACCGGTTCCTGTATGTGACGGAACCGGGTTCCAACTTAAATTTTTGGAAAATGTCAAACTTTGAAAATTCATAACTTTCAAACCGTAAGTCCGTTTTGAGCGCCGTTTTGGACGTTATTTTCTAAATTTAATGCTCTATTTTATGAACTGAAAATATTTTCCAAAACTTGAAATTATTTTGAAAATGAGCCAATTTCTGAGATAAAGTGACTTTTGACTGACACATAGTTAATGGTGTGTTGTGGAGATCCTGTGTCGATGGATGTACTAGTAATGTACAGATGTATTGGCATGTTTGCACTGATGTTAGATGTATGCATGATGGATTGATATATCATGTTGATTGGTTTGCATGTTTATCTTGATGTATGCATGATTGGTTGAGATATCATGTTGGATGGTTGTTTCAGTTATGTTGAGTTGATGTATTACATAGACTGATTAATGTTGCATGCTATTGATGTGCGTGCATATGCATTGTTTTGGTGAAGCTAATTCCCATTGTGCGAATTTGGCTTGGATTGCCGATAACCGATACCAGTGAGGATGGGTGGTTAGGTGGATTCGTGTCCAGTGGTTATGGACGAATCGATGGTACTGTATCCGGTTGATGATGGATCAGTGTTGGGTGACTTGGTCACGAGTCGGTACCGCATGCATTGAGTCTGCATTATATTTGTGTGAAGTGGTAACATGTTAGGATGTCTTCCAGTGTCACTCTTCGTTGATTGTTATGGTTAAGCATGATGAATATGGTTGTGTGTGTGAATCTGAATTTATGTTAAAGGGGTGAAATGATATGCTTGTGATATATTATTGATTGAAAGACTTATAATGTGCTTTAATTATGAGAAGTCTCACCCTTACTTTACCATTTCAGATTAAATTAGCAGCTGAGGAGTCGGTGAGGATGGCTCTAGAGCTTATCTTTTAGTCCGTGTGTCAGTGTCATGCTCTGATTAGGTTGTAACACTGGGGAACGCTTAGTTAAGAGAATCATTACTGTTTAATTATGTTGGATTTGAATTCCTTGATGACCTTGATGTCTTATTAATTTTAATTTTGGAATTTCCGCTGTGTAAGACATGGTTTTACAAATATTGAATTGTTGGATGATGATCCTCAGTGTAGCATGGCTACTGTTTGATGAAGGTTTATTTTATTTATTAATTGTGACATCCCGTGATTACCGTGTTAAACTCTAATTAGAGATGATTTAGATATTAATTTAATTAATATATTCGGGGTATTTAGATGGGGTGTTACAACAACCATTAGAGTAGACAACATGTGACATTTGTCTATATAGAAGCGTTTTAACACCTTTCATATATAGCCTTCTTGATGTATAAATATTCCTTTGTCCAAATGCTCAATTTGTAAACCTAGACATAATTTTGTCTTTCCTAAGTCCTTCATCTCAAACTCTTTCTTTAAGCAATTCATAGCTTTTGGAAGCTCTTCAGGACTTCCAATAATATTTATGTCATCAACATAGACAACTATTATTGCAAATTCTTTTCCTGATCCTTTTATAAAATACAAGGACAAATATAGTTATTTTTATACCCCTCTCTAAGCAAATATTCATTAAGATGATTAAACCACATGCGCCCATATTATTTCAGCCCATAGACAGATTTGTTCAATTTTATAGAGTAGTTTTCTCCATATCCAAAATTATGTGTCTACGATATATTAAACTCTTTAGGGATTTTCATGTAAATGTCACTATCAAGTGAGCCGTATAAATAAGATGTCACGACATCCATCATATTCATATTAAACCCTTCATGCTCTTTAAGGCTAATCAAATATTGAAAAATTAATTAAATCCACTGCAGGTGGATATGTTTCATATAAATAAATCTTAGATATTTGAGCAACAAATCAAACTTTATACAATTCATATTTTGTTTTTTCACAAAAACTCAGTCATATCTCATTGGTTTTACACCTTGAGGCATTTGGACTACAGGTCCAAAATCAAGTCACTTGTAAAGTGAGTTTAATTCTTCTTCAATTTAATATATTCATTTTGGTCAATTCCCATTTGTCTACAATCTTTGATAGACTTTGATTCATGATCTGTTCATTTTGGTCACATTGTCTACTATCTTTGATAGACTTTGATTCATGAGTTGTTCATTTCGACCAATTCTTACTTTGTCTACAATCTTTGGTAGACTTTGTCTCACGATCCTCGTTATCGTTTATCATCTTTAGCGCTATATTATACATAAATAACTGTCAATGTCAATTTTATTTGATTATCGTAATTTTAGTTCCGTTCTATTTTCATCCATGATATAATTTACCGTGATCTCTTTATTTGATATTTTAAGTACTTGATTAGTTCTTCTGGAACTGAAAAAATAAATTATGTCAATATTCTCTTGGAATATTTATATCCTCACATGGGTCATCTTTAACTTTAGTTACTTTTCTTGGTAGATGACTTTTAACATTGGAACCAACTTTTCTACCACGCTTCAGGCGCGGCTACAACTCATTTGCAATATTAGATTGTCCAATAGGAAAATTCACTTTGAGTGGAGTATTAGCAGCTGATATTTGTTTCATAGATTTTACAAATGAATTGTATTTTGAACTTTGAGGATCAAATAATATAATAATATTTTATTTCAAATTGTTCTGTTGAACTTCTGGTTCACACTCCGAGCTGCTTATTCTCTCCCCTCTAATATTGGGAAAATTAATTTATCAATTGATGATCAGCCTACTGGGCTTCAAGCACATATCCAATTATCGGACCAAAATACACCCCAAATATGATATTTATATAAAATGAATTTTCTCAACATTCTTTCAAAACTCATCTTAGCATACTATACTAGAGCAATTGAATAATTTCAACACATCCAAAAGTTTACTTAGATGAGATGTATTAGGTTATTAACCTACAATCATTTGTAAGTTAAGAGGAGAATGCACATATACTAATTTGTTGGCTTAATACGAATAAATTTCTCAATATTCGTATTTTGTGTATTTGAAATATTTAACTTAGAATTTGTGATCTCACAAGTATCAACCATACAATTAACTTTAGACGTCTAAATAATGGATCTTGAAGTTCATTTTTATGAACATATGCTACATGATGTTCAATATCAATTTTAATAATATATGTGATACTTATCAAGAAATTTTTGAAAAATCCAGATAATAAGATCTGATTTTAACTAGTTGAGAAAATAATTTTCACAAACTTCTGGTTCTGACTTGTGAGTAGACATATGCATGATCTTTTAGTCGATGCAACAATTAATATCATAAAAACTCAATTTCTCAATTTTTTATTTATTTAGGAACACACAACTTTTGTTTGATTGAAGAAACTTCTGGTTATTCAAAACTAGTTCTCGCATTATAATACACTTGAGATGACCCAATTAATTTTTGCCAACAACACACTTAAGTGTGATTTGTAAACTTCTGGTTTACAATGGTATGTGCTTTAATTGTACTAATATAAGTGTAGTACAAGACTGAGGAAAAAGTCGGTAGCTTTTCCATTACACATTTTCTGTCCGAATTATGTTTTATAATACAAAGATATTCAATACTTCTATCATCTCCTCTTTCAATATGGTATCCATTTAGGAGAATATCTTTGAAACTTAATAAATTTCTTTGAGACTTGTAGGAATATAATGCATTATCGATGTGCAATATTGTTCCTCCACATAACAACGCATTGGCTCTTTTGGAGCCTTCAATTATTTTTGAGGTGCCATATATAGTACAAACATCAATCTTTCGATTCACTAAATTAGAGAAATATATTTTATTCTTGAGAATTGTGTGTAGTTGCACTATCAACAAGGAACATATCTTCATTACTAGTGTTAGTGTCACTATTCATTCTAAGAAAGATTTAACGATGTGTTATAAGCGTACTTTAAAGACACAAGTTATGTAAATTAACAAGCAGCAAACACACTTTATTATTGTTATAAAAGAAAATTCAAAACAAGCATAAAAACTTATTGTAATAATTAGAAGGAAATTTTCATAAATTCTATTTCTTGATTCTACCATCTCCAATAAGGTGATAAAAAAAAACTTCTAAATAAACAAATAAATCACCAATCTTTAAATGACTTTCACTCACCACTTTTATTGGATAAACAATCAATAAATATACTCCTCTCTCAATAAAATAATAACTTTCTAAATAAACACTAATTGTTAGCAATGTCAAATTTTAGGAATTTTTTTATAGAATAATATAAACATTTATAAACAATAATCTAAAATAAATATATTCATCATTCTAGGCTGATTCCCATATGTGTTAAAATTATTATTTTTATAAATAATGATCTAAAAAAATATAATCATTCTTCTGTAATGCGTTAAAATTATTTGTGTCATTCTTCTGGAATAACAATTATTTTATGAGAATATTACAAATTTTTAGATCGACATAACAAAAAATATTTATGAAATCTTTCTAGGATATTCAATATTATTCTTTCAATCCTCCTCGAGTTGGATATGCTAATTTTTAACATAATTGATGCATTTTTCTAGAATTCGTTAATACTATAGATCCAAATTGTGTCATTTTTCTGTAATAACAATTATATTAAAAATATATATATTTATGAAATCCTTCTGAGATATTCTATATTATTCTTTGAATCTTTCTCGAATTGGATAATATTATCGATGCAATCTTTTTTCTAATTTTTAACATAATTGATGCATTTTTCTAGAATTCATTAATATTATAGATCAAATCCTTATGAGATTCATTAATATTATAGATTCAATCCTTCTGGGATTGGTTAATATTATAGATGCAACTTCTGGTTAGGTTGATAGGTTTTTCAGGAACTATATAAATAATTTATTTTTCTCTATCCTTCAGGGATAGCTTGATAGGTTCTTCAGGAACTAGATAAATAATTTATTTTTCTATCCTTCATGGATATAGCTTGATAAGTTTTTCAGGAATTCTATAAATAATTTATTTGACCATCCTTCAGGGATAACTTGATAAGTTCTTCAATAACTATATGAATAATTTGTTTTGCAATCCTTAATGGAGCTTTATTCATGCAATCCTTTTGGGATGCATGAAAATCATCACTGATTTTCTATAGATAAAGGATAAAAAAATTATCTTCTAAAAGTTGGAGCTTCGTGCTAATAACGTGTTATGAAATACAGAAAAATATGGAATAAAGGGAAGAGAAAAAGATATAGTGATTATGTATTATTTCATTCGATGTAATCATACCATACAAACAATATAATAATGATAATGATATATTGATTTAAATAAAGAATGAAGTTATTGGAAGACAAATCATCCAATTATTCATAACATGTGCATAGTTTTTAACCTACAATTTCATTTTTTAGTTGTTCGCAATTGTTTAATAAGTTACATTATGTTATTATTGGAATAAAAATAAGTGAGTTAAATAAAAGTAATATTAAAGAAAAAAATAGATCAGCTCAAAATTCTCTCTCTCTTTTATCTATATGTATAGATTTATATTACTTAATTTCAAAATAAAAAATGACTTAAAAAACTTTTAATATTTTAAATTTTTTCATAAAAACTTTTTTAATTAAAAAAAACTATTTTTTAAAGATAAAAAACACACTTTTAATCTAATATATGAAATTACACAAATATGAGACATTTTATGGAACAATGCATTCTCTTTGTACTAAAGGTCCAATCTTACACGAATATCGAGAATTTTGAAAATTTTACCAAACAATGCTTCAATTATATCTGACACTCTACATATTATTTAATTTGATCATAATACTCTCATAATAAAAAATATAATTTGTATTACATTTTTAAAATTACTGGTATCCATATTAAAAATTTCAAAATATTCAATAAATTTTAAAATTTTATTTGCAATTTCACTGACAAATTAGAAATATGCGGTATGTTAATATGAGTTTCTACCAACACTTTCGAAATTGTATGTCAGGTGAAAGACCAAACAAAATTTTGGGTTTTATCAATTTTTAAAAAAATTTCTATATGCGTTGAAAGAAATTTTTGATAGATAAAGAAAGGGCAAAATACTCAAAAGTGTCAAAGTGGTCCTATAATTGTACAAAAAGTTCCACGTTAGTCCATTTTTTGACTTGGTGGCAGATGACATGGCTCATGTTTGTACGCGTGGAATCAGTGGCAGATGACGTAGCACTTGGTCATCAGACACGTGGCATAGTAAGCATAACTTTTAAAAACATTTCAAAATTTTGCTTCATGTGTATTACATTAACACATGATATATATATATATATATATATATATATATATATATATATATATATATATATATATATATATATATATATATATATATATATATATATATATATATATATATATATATATATTATTATTATTATTATTATTATTATTATTATTATTATTATTATTATTACTTTGATTTAAAAATAAAAACTGAATAATATTCTATTTTGCATATAAATAATATTTTTACCATTTTTTGCATGAATAAATTATTAAAAATAAATAAATAAATATTATATGTTTTTAAAACTGAATATTATATTTATAAAACCGAATATATGTTTAAAAATGGTATAATATATAAGGATATTATTATTATTTTTAAAAACGAAATATTATTAATATTATTTTAAAAAATCTAGAATATTAATAATATTATTAAATTTACTTATATTATTAAATTTATAAAAATAATATTATTAGTAATAATAATATTCAGGATTTAATAATATTATTAATATTATTTTTAAAATTCAGAATATTAATAATATTATTAAATTTACAATAATTTCTGGATTTTCAATAAAATTAAATTTACAATAATTTCTCATAACATGTTACTACCAATTTTCAATATTATAAATTTAATAATATAAGTAAATTTAATAATATTATTAATATTCTAGATTTTTTAAATAATATTAATAATATTATTAAATTCAGAATATTATTATTATTAATAATATTATTTTATAAATTTAATAATATATGTAAATTTAATAATATTATTAATATTCTAGATTTTTAAAAATAATATTAATAATATTATTAAATCCTGAATATTATTATTAATAATAATATGATTATTTTAAATTTAATAATATAAGTAAATTTAATAATATTATTAATATTCTGGATTTTTAAAAAAATAATATTAATATTATTTCGTTTTTAAAAAATAATAATAATATCCTTATATAGTATACCACTTTTAAACATATATTATTTGGTGTTATAAATATAATATTCAATTTTTTAAAACATATAATATTTATTTATTTATTTATTAATAATTTATTCATGCAAAAATATGATAAAAACATTATTTATATGCAAAATAGAATATTATTCAGTTTTTATTTTTTTAAATCAAAGTAATAATAATAATAATAGTAATAACAATAATAATCATAGTAATAATGTGAAATTGAATGAACAAAGCAAGATCAAGATTTATTTATTAATAATTTATTCATGCAAAAATATGGTAAAAATATTATTAATATGCAAAATAGAATATTATTCCGTTTTTATTTTTTTAAATCAAAGTAATAATAATAATAAAAATAATAACAATAATAGTAATAACAATAATAATCATAATAATAATGTGAAATTGAATGAACAAAGCAAGAACAAGATTTATTTATTTATTTATTAATAATTTATTCATGCAAAAATATGGTAAAAATATTATTTATATGTAAAATAGAATATTATTCAGTTTTTATTTTTTTAAATCAAAGTAATAATAATAATAATAAAAATAAAAATAATAATAATAGTAATAACAATAATAATCATAATAACAATGTGAAATTGAATGAACAAAGCAAGAGCAAGATGTGAGTGCTTACTTTGGAATACCAGAAATAATAAATTTGGTAATAAAATTGAATGAAACAATAAACATCAATTGTGAAATGGTGTAATGGAAATTTGATATTGCTTACAAGTAAGATGTCTTGGGTTCGAATATGGTCTAAAACAAAATTTTCAAAAAATTGAAGGCGTTTCCTATTTTCTATAAACTCAAGCACTTTTGCCATCACAAATTTAATTTAATGGGCTATAAATCTAGAATTTTTTTCTACTATACCACAAAAATCATAAATAATCCTTATCTTCTAGAGAGAGATGTCTAGAATAGATTTATAGAAGTTGAATTTATTACAATATAAAATTTGGGCCTAAAATTCCTAAGGCCCAAGCTAACAAACCCAAAATCAATTTAAATATTGAATTATTGTTTTAAACCATTTATTTTTTGGAAAAGACTCACGTGGACCACTAAAGTACTGAATAAAAAAATGTAACTGACACTAAATTACATAATGGTGGAAGAGGTTTTGATATTGCGAAAGAAGAGTTAAATAATAAACTAATAGATCAAAGAAAAAAGTCAAAATCATGTAAATCATTTATTTTTATTTTTTTTAAAGGGTCACATAGACCACTAAAAAAAAGAAAATAAATATTTCGCATAATCTTGACATTTTTCTTTGATCTAACATTGTATTTCGCGTTGTTGTGTTTGACTTTTATATATATATATATAAATATATATATATATATATATATATATATATATATATATATATATATATATATATATATATTTCTTCCAAGAAAATATTAACATGAGATATTAAAGAATGTTAATTAATTTTTTTAATTTTTAATTAATTATTGTAATAATTTGTATTGTGTTATAAGACAAAACTTTCTTACATATTAGTTCCTTTTTAAAACTGAGATTTTTGAAAATTGCATATTGAAAATTTTTAGCTATTAAAATATTTGATAGTAAAGAGTAATTGAAAATTCTCAATTCAATTATGAGTTGATATCAAGAATTAATACTATTATTATAGTTATATGATCAATTTTGCCATCTATAATATCCAAATATGCTCATTAATTTCACAAATGAAATCTATATTCTTTTCATAGTCCAAAATTCAGTAGCATCAGAAGTATACTGACTCAGAAAGAAAAGTCCCCTATTCAACAGTACTCAAATAATAGTACAATAAAGGCCCATCAACAAAACATTGTAATTGTAATATAATTTTGAAAGTTGTTTAATCCCACTAAAAGAAAAAAAAAACAGAAAATAAAGGAGTTGAATATGAGAAGAATAGAGAAAGAAAAATACCTATTATGATTTCAGTCTAATTGTTATTTGAGTCTGATTTAAAACAGAAAATATTAAAAATAATGATTTATTGTTCCAAAAATAATACCAGAAATTTGAAGAAACACATATCTTATTAAAATTTCAAAAATTTATGTTAACAAAAGGTGAAAAATAGATGTGAAAATAGATTATCAGTCAAATATATGTGAAAACAAATCATCCATAAATAAAATTAAAATGAAAAGAAAATATTTCTTTTTCTTCGCATCTCTTTTCTCCGTATTTACTTTTATCCATATCTACATAAATCTACATAAAGATAAAACACACTCCAAAGCATAATGTTATATATAAATCACAAAACAAAACAAAACACTACCGATAATAAACATTGCAAAGAAGAACGTAGAACACACAACAAAGCAACATCAACAATACACCAAAAATCATAAACGGCGGTAAACATTAAAAAGTTCTAATATCAACAATAAGCTTAACGAAGAACATGAAAAAATTAGATAATATTGCAACAAATTGTAAATAATAGTCAAATTTTGTAAGAATATTCAAATGGGCAAGAGAATAATCATCTTGTGCATGTCTGCCATTAATATAATCATCTACGATTTCTTCGGTCCTACGGCTACTACTTTTATTATGTTTCCTAGCACAACTATGATTCAAAACAACATCTCCTAAAAACATAAATATAAATCTATTTAGATCTCGATACATCAGAAGAGTTAGATCTTAACAAATAATATTAAACATATATCATATACTAAAAAGTGCAAATGCAAAAATTGAAACCAAATGCACACCTTCTTCAACCTAAAACAGCAACTGAACACACCCCTTCTTCAATCTAAAATCCTTTGATTTTATATTTACACCACACTCACTTTGATTTTAGGAAAAGATATATATATATATATATATATATATATATATATATATATATATATATATATATATATATATATATATATATATATATATATATATATATATAAAATGTGCAATTACTAGTGTTTCTACTAACGTTCAAGGTGAAAAAAGATTGAATACTAAAAAAATCCAAAAAATTTGTGCTCTAGATAAAGAGAAGGTGTGAAAACACTGATAATTGCACATTTTGTATTTTCTATAATGATTGTACAAAACAAAATGATTTATAAAGGAAGGAAAAAACTAGTGGATACTAGATCTCACCAAAGAGCATCAATAGAAACCGGACTCGAAGAACACACCAACAGAAATTGGTGCCGACGAGGTAAGCTAATAGAAATTGAACTTAACTTAAGAGTAATAGTGGAAACTAGACTCCAATAGAATGTTTTAGGATGGAAATGGATCACACACAATAATAAATAATAAACACAAATTGTTGGCCAAACAATAAAATATATTAAACATAAATAAATAAAAATCACACATCATAATAATTCACCAAATATTAAATTTTGCAACCAAGACTCGACCAATAATTACAAATATTGTTTCTTCTCCAAAATTTAGTCGTAACTCCTTAAATATATTATTGTTGATACATAATTTTTCAAAATAACTTACGGTTCCAAAAATGAAATGAGACTCCTTAGATTCTAATCCATGTAAATCTTTCATTCATCACCCCTTAAAATACCACACCTCTAAGCTTGCAAACTAGTAATGAGAGAATTATTTTGCTTCCCTCACCAAATAATGAAAGTATTTATCCTTTTGAACATTTATGAATGTTTTATTTTTCCATTGGTATCACTTCAAACTAAAGGATCTCCATGTTCAAAATATTTTGTTACAACATCAATACTTCACCTATGTTATGAAATCTTCCAAAAAAACCCTTTCTTTGCCTATTTGACACCATCGTATGCACTATATCTCACCCCCTTTCAACATTCTTCCTAATCATTTTTCTTTATAAGTTGGTTATCACCTTTCTGATTTGTTTTCTTCACCACTTGAGCCTAACTAGTATTTCCTCCGGTCATTATTATAAACAAAACAAAATAGCCTTAAATTTTAGTCACTATTATAAACAAGATTCGTTATCTTTTAAACTAATTAATGCTAATATTACTTTTATATCCTTAATTTAAATCAAAACATTTAATATTAGTAGTTGATTCATTAAATATAAGTAGAAATATTATTGTAAATTTTATTTTGATTGAACTTATTTTCTTAATCGATGAAAAATTAGTTATTTTGACTTATAATTATAACCGAAAAAAATATTATGCGAATAGAACTTTCCAAGAAATTGATCACTCTCTAATTCTTTCATGTTGCATTCTTGAACACAATATTGTTTAGGAACTTAGATACTACTATTAGGTTAGATTAGATAGATTAAATTTGGTAATTTGGTGTAGTTATAAGAGGCCAGCATGTTGTGATGTGGCTTGTAGCATGAGCAGAGTTCTGAAATCCAAGCTATACGTGTAATTTTGTGACCCTCACAAACATCACAATAATAGGCCCCACCTTCTTCCACTCTAAATCCCCTTTCTTCTCACACATAAGCAAAAACAAAATTACCCCCAAATTACCACCTCCACACGCGTCAAAACCGTTTCTCTCCCAACAAAACCCCATCCACTACCATGGAAGAACACTCAGTAGGACCTCTAGTCCCCGCCGTAGTGAAACCGGAACCTACCAAAAATCTCTCCACCGACACCACCGCCGCCGGCGACGCTTTTCCGGTTCCCACCATGTCTGAGCTAGATAAGGACTTCCTTTGTCCGATTTGCATGCAGATCATCAAAGACGCGTTTCTAACTGCGTGTGGTCATAGCTTTTGCTACATGTGTATCATCACTCATCTCCGCAACAAAAGCGATTGTCCTTGCTGTGGTCATTACCTCACCAACAGTAATTTGTTCCCCAACTTCTTGCTCGATAAGGTGAGCATTTCGCATATCGCATTCACAATCGTCTTCCTTCGTGTTTAATTGCGTTATTTTATTTGATGCTTTCAGTTTCTAATTGTGAAATTTCGGTTTGAAATGAAATTGCGTTTGAGATTAGATTGAAATTTGAGTAACTTCTTGTTTTAGTAATGGATTCGGTTTCGAGATCGTTTCAATTTTACGTTTTGTGAGAGCTTTTTGAGAATGTAACTGACTTAAGGTAGTATAGATTTTCGTGTGGAATTTGTTTATGATTTTTTTTAGCTTGAGTTGATTTATTTCGAAATGCAGCTCATTGTTAAACGGTTTCTGTACCAAATTTGTAGCTACTAAAAAAGACATCTGATAGGCAAATATCGAAGACGGCTTCTCCTGTGGAGCATTTCCGGCAGGCAGTACAAAAGGTTGGTGATACTCTCGCGACTTTGTTATTGTTGATTTTGTTTTCAGATAATAGCTCGTAGTCGCATTTCTGACATTTATGTAATCCACACTGCACTACATCCATGCATATGGCTATATTCTATCACTTCCATTTTTCAAATTATCCGTGTCACTATCAAGGGCCGTATCTGGTGTCGGTGTTAGTTTTTCATTATACGTGACACTTAATATGTAGAGTTTTGACAAGGGGAGATTAAACGAAACTAGATAAACTTTTAACTGCTATGATTCATTTGTTTACTATGCTAATTGTGCAACAGGGAGAAGAGGTATTTGATGCCATAGTAGGCTATTTTTATTTTTTGACGAAGTACTAGTAGGCCGTTGATCATGTAGTCCTTGTTCCGATAAATCATGAATATATTCTACGAGAAAGTTTGAAGTTCCCGTCCCGAAAACATAATGAAAGAGAATGATACTAATATTTCCCCTTTTCTTGGCCTATAATCTAAAGTTTAAGGGGGCTGGAGGAATACTGTAATGCCTGAAGTGCCAATATCTTGTAAAAGGAAATATAAGTAGATTCTCATTAAGTTACATCAGTTGGTGTGCTGAGAAGATTAAATAAAATAGTTGGCGTTATATCAAAGTAGATTGTTAAGAATAATCTTGTTTTTAAAACTGCAAGTAACCATAAAATATTAGTTTTAAGTCTTGTTAGATTTCATTGTCTAAATTATTTTATGAAAGGATCTTAATTATATGTTAGTCTTCTCATTACGCGAGGAGAGTAGGAAGGAGACTGCTTGTATATTCTTGAAAGAGCATACCTGTAGATTTTGTAGTAAGGAAAGTAAATCATATGAAGGATAGCCAAATCACTAGATGGTGAGAAAAATCTAGAAAAACTATAAGAGATAGAGAACTATCAAGAAAGATATAGAGATTAATAAGTTGGATAACGATATGTTATATGATAAAACATTATGCAGCCGTTTGATCATATAGGTGACTTCACTTAATGGGATAAGACTTGGTTTTTGTAGAGATTGCTATAGGTGGAGAGGCAGAGGCCGAGTAGGCCGAATCTGACTTTGGTTAATTTTGTGGCAGTTATATTTTTGTTTTAATTAATTATGTTTGTTGTTTGTTAGTAAGAATAACTATGAAAATAGCAAGTAATACTTGGTTATCTAGAAGATCTGTAATGGTTATTGAAAATAAAGAGAATCAGGGTCTTGAATTTGTGGTAAAATAAAATCGGGTCTTTGCCTATTGTTCTGTATAACTTCTATTTTCTGTTCGAGTGTGTAATTGTGTGAATGATCTCTGATTTGAGAACCCTTTCTTCAAAGATTGTCTCTAAGAAATAGTGGTTTTTCATCAATATTATCAATTGATACCAGTTTTTATCATTATATTGGAGATTACCTGTTTATTAGCTTATTTGAATTCATACAACTTTTGTACTAAAGATTACTGTATCACAAAATTTGTGGATCCTTGTTGATGCTTTTGTTGGTCTGTGATACATATATAATTTAAATTTTTTGAATCTTGAAACAGGGCTGTGAAGTGACAATGAAGGAGCTCGACACCCTTTTGTTACTCCTTACTGAGAAGAAAAGAAAAATGGAACAAGAAGAAGCTGAAAGAAATATGCAAATATTGTTAGATTTCTTGCATTGCCTACGCAAGCAAAAAGTTGATGAGTTGAAGGAGGTGTGCTGGATGCAATCTATCTATTTTAGTTTTGACTAAATTATACTCTATAACTAAGCGTCTATTTGGTTTTAAAAAAATCTGGAAATTTTTCTGTAATAATTAATTAAACTGGAATGAAAACATAACATTTTCTCAAACCAAACACGTTCTTGCTTATATTTCAATTTTTTCTTTCCCCTGTTTGCATGTGGTGGTCTTTATTGTACTACTTAGACAAGTTTTTTGTTGAATATATCTACTTATTGCAATCAATTGGTGTTTCATCTATAGGTGCAAACTGATCTCCAGTTCATAAAGGAGGACATTGGTGCTGTGGAGAAACATAGAATGGACTTGTATCGTGCTCGGGACAGGTACTCTGTGAAATTGCGGATGCTTGATGATTCAAGTGGAAGAAAATCACGGCATTCATCATTGGACTTGAATAGCAGTGGCCTCGCATCTAGTCCTTTAAATCTTCGAGGAGGGTTGTCTTCAGGGAGCCATACAAAGAAAAATGATGGAAAGTCACAAATCAGCTCTCATGGGCATGGGATCCAGAGAAGAGATCCCATCAGTGGATCAGATTCACAGTATATAAATCAATCGGGTCTTGCTCTAGTTAGAAAGAAGAGGGTGCATACACAGGTTATCTTAGTTTAGTTTTCTGTGCTTGAATTTCTTATTATATTTTATGTTTTTCTGAATATTTAATGGGTGTTTAGGAAAGGTTTTTGCCAGCAAAAAATTGCTTGATAACAGGACATACTTAACATTTCTGGGCAAATATAAGATTTTAGCTTTTGGTTTCATCTGAGAAATGCTAATCTATACGATCAGATGCAATTCTGAATTTTTTCGTGAATGAGTCTCGTTGAAATATGCGCTTATGCTATGTACAATAGTACAGGTTAACTGAACATTTTGTTTTGTGGTCATTGCAATATTTATTCGCCACAAGTTTGTGGATTGATGTAGCTGTAGTACATCTTAGGAGATTCTTAGATTTAACTCGCAAACTCTTTGGATTTACAGAGCTTAGGAAGACAGCGACAAATGTAGACTGAAACAAGCTATATATGAATGACCAAATTTTCATCATCCTCTTTTATTTTTTTAAAAGTCTCATCATCCTAAAGTCAGGAATGACATATACATTGTTGTTTTACTGAATACGATAAGGCCATAGACTCGAATTTAAAACTCTGCAAACTTATTTTCTACCACAAATAATTAAAACCAAATATCTTAATGAATTTTTTAAGACTCAAAGTCACAAATTAAGCCCAATTACAATCATACTAGTAGTAGGAACTGCTAAAATAACCATGAAACAGAAGTTCATTTAAATATAACTTGCATAGCAAAGTAGCAGACACCATATTGCTTATGAAGAACATAGACTTGTATAAAATTCAATATTCGATTCTGTTTTTATGTTTACTTGCTTCCTATGTGTTATTTATTATCTTGCAACTTGAGTTTTGCAGAAGGTTATGGTGCCTCTTATTGTTTCTTTCTATTACTGAATTTGCATTATACTTGGTTTATTTTTCCCCTCTATGAATCCCATATGATTTCCTTCCCTTGGTTCAGTTCAATGACCTACAAGAATGTTATCTACAAAAACGGCGGCAAGCAGCAGATAAGCCACAAGGCCAACAGGAAAGGGATACAAGTTTCATAAGTCGAGAAGGTTATAGTTGCGGTCTTGATGATTTTCAGTCAGTCTTGACCACTTTCACACGCTACAGGTATTACTATTTGTCTTTTTATGTCACTTGAAATATCAATTCATATGTTGTTGGGATTGAAGGGAAAATGGTCATTTTTCGTGGAAGAATAAAGGGAGTCAAAGTAGTTAGTTTGGAATAGTTAGGGCATTTAGCTAGTTAGAGGCGGATCAATTTTATAAATGTGGGAAATAGGGGTAGAATGGATTAAAAAAATTGTCTTTTGTGTGAATTGAGCAAATGCTATACTATAATAGGGGAAACGCTTTGTTGAAGTAATAGGATTTTAGGTGTAAGTAAGAAGGGAATCGAATGAACGAAATATTTTAATTGTTAATTTTGTTATAGCATGTTTCACTCTTTAGGTCTACTATCTTATATTTAGCTTGAAATCTTTGGTATACGATTGTTCTCACTATGTTGAATTTCAATTGAAACAGTCGATTGAGAGTCATTGCAGAAATAAGACACGGGGATATATTTCATTCAGCCAACATTGTTTCAAGGTGAGTTATTTTGTGAAATTGTCCATGGAACTCTTAATATTCATCTGGTATTTGCCTCTGTAGTCCTGGCTTTAAAGAAATAAAGTAATCAACGTTTTTATTCCAAGCTATTGTCGGTTACTGCATTATGGTTGGCCTCAAAAGTCACACAATGGGTCAACAGTGGCTGTGTTCTTAATTTAGTCTGTAATATGTTATTTATCATAGAATTTTAGGTCTGATCTGCTGTTACATTACATATGGGACATACTCTAAACTCCCTCTTCACGTATGTTCACATTTCAAGCTGGAGATATATTATATGGTAATAAGAACGTTAGGTAACTATGCCAAACAGACAAGTAGGTTTTTATTTAATATACTTTATCTTGCTGCCACTATAATCTTCATGTGAAGGAGTTAGGTACTGCATTGATAAAATGAATTTTATGGCACGCCCATGTTTCTATCCAAGTACTTAAATTGTCAACGAATATTATTTTCACTGAATGCGCGGACTCACCATGTGTATTGCAGCATAGAGTTTGACCGTGATGATGATTTGTTTGCTACTGCTGGAGTTTCCCGACGTATCAAAGTTTTTGATTTTTCTGCGGTAAGATGGTGGCATTTACTTTTCTAAAATTTCAATATCATTTTTTTTTAATTTTCTTTTCTTTTGATAGTCGAGTAACATTTTTATATGGATCATGTCAGATAAATACTTCAATGAGATAGATTCTCTTATGTTAAAACATTACATTTCCTTGCCATTTGAAACATATAAGTTTTGTAGTTATCTCTTTAATTAGAGACACTAATAGATGAAATCCTATCAAAATTTGTCGAGGTTATGAATAGAGACATGAACAATTCTTACATAAAGAGGAATCCTAAAGTAAGAAACTCCATTTCATGCTTCAACTCTTCCTTTGGTGGAAGTGTGGACCATTCTTATCACTTGATAATAAAATATATCACTTTTGTATGTTATGAATTTAATTTTTTTACTAGAGCTTACTTTCATCATAACTTAGCCAATATTATCATCTTTAATTATGCTACCAAGATTAGATTCTCAGCATTTAATTGATCATTAGTAAATCCTTCAAGAGACAAATGAATACTATAGGATAAAATTGAAGAGTTAGAAAGATTCACATGCTATAATATAAAGCATACAATATTTGATTTACTTCCATATCCTTGGAATTATTTAATAATACGTGCACCTATATAAACAAATGGCGTAATCTGTATCACAACATAATATTGGTTGAATGATTATAACACCTTAAGCTAGTTACAAGGGTTTCTGATGGAGTCTAATGTAGAAAAGTTGTAATGCTGGGTTAGTGGTTGAGAAAACCAAAGAAGATAATAGAAAGTAGTATTTTAAGGGTCTGTTTGGTCTAATGTAGTATATTGTTTTTTAAACTTTTTATAAATATCAAAAAACATTTTAAGGTATAGATGCAGCCCTCCATAGTCTTTCCTTCCAAAACCCTCCAAAAACTAACTCCCAAACAGACCCTATGTGGATTCAATTGTTGTATTGCTATAACTAATCTAGAGATCCCAGATTCTCCCAAGTTCCCTTTCTATTAATTTTTGATTTTATTTTGTTCCCTACCAGGTTCACTCTTGTAATGTTGCCAAAGCTAATAAAAAAAGATCATTCCTATGTTTTTGCTTTTCAGGTCGTGAATGAACCCACAGATGCTCATTGTCCTGTTGTGGAGATGACTACACGTTCAAAACTTAGTTGCTTGAGTTGGAACAAATATGCTAAGAACCAAATAGCTAGTAGTGATTATGAAGGCATTGTAACTGTTTGGGATGTGACCACTCGAAAGGTAGTTGTGACTCAAATGGACAGTTTTTCTTGTATCAGCTATTTGGGTATCTTAGTCTACATACTTGCTGTATTTCAGAGTTTTTTTTTATGACCATCGTTTTCCTTTGGCAGAGTTTAATGGAATATGAAGAGCATGAAAAGCGTGCATGGAGTGTTGATTTTTCAAGAACGGATCCCTCTATGCTTGTATCCGGTAGTGATGATTGTAAGGTATTCTACAACGTCTATACAGAAAAATATTACCGATATTACTGGAGTGCATCTGTACTTTCTGAAAATTTTCCTATGAGTCTATGTAATATCTTTCTGAATCCTTGTTGGATTAACTTCCTTTTAATTGGTTTCTCATTTGAGAGTTTGTGTTTGTGTTTTTTTTTTTTTTTGCGATTTATTTGCACAAATTCAAAGTTATTGGCATGGTAATTGTCTTCTCCCTTGCTCCCAAATGGTACAATCTGAATGGATTTCTCTTCTAGCCTTCTACAATTTAAACACAACCCTTATTTTTTACTACTTTCACCATGTTTGCTTTGTCTCCATTTCTTTGTCTTCTCGTTTCTTCTTCTAGTGTACTCCACTATGTTATTTTTCATTCTTGAGCGCCATCATGTTTATGTTTAATAAAGACAATTTAGCATTTCCTGAAACATGAAATTACATGATGGATAAGTGGTCAAATAGTAACCTTTTCTAATTTTGTTTTGATTATTGAAAGTGATAAATTAACTGTAATTTCTGTATACTTTGAGTAGGTCAAAGTTTGGTGCACGAATCAGGAAGCCAGTGTTCTAAATATAGACATGAAAGCAAACATATGCTGCGTGAAGTATAATCCTGGATCCGGGAATTACATCGCAGTATGTTCCTTTTCATTCAGTTAGTACTTGGTAGAACTCAGTTCTCTTAAAATTTGATCCCATAGGTTTGCTAGTATTTCAAAGCAATTTGCTTAATTTTACATTTTTATTTTCCCAAGAACTGCTTATTCCGTAATAGCTTGTGTAGTAGTTAATAGTTATTATGAATGATCGGATGTATTCACTTGATTGTTGAAGGATTAATCTTAAGAACATTTTTACAGGTTGGGTCAGCAGACCATCATATCCATTATTATGATTTGAGAAATATTAGCCGGCCTGTCCATGTTTTCACTGGGCACAAGAAGGCTGTTTCATATGTGAAATTTTTGTCCAATGATGAACTTGCATCAGCATCAACAGATAGTACACTGCGGTTATGGGATGTGAAGCAAAACTTACCAGTAAGTAATCTAACAAAAATAGTTTTTATTTCTTTGGTTTGATTGTTGTCCAAGTTATCCTTCATTCATTCTAAATTTAGTTTGTAGATTTTTGTACTTTCTAAATTAAAATGCTTTTTTACATTTTCATCCAAATGTGTGTACAGGTTCGTACTTTCAGAGGCCACGCAAACGAGAAAAACTTTGTTGGCCTTACAGTAAGCAGTGAATACATTGCATGTGGCAGTGAAACAAATGAAGTATTTGTCTACCACAAGGTTTGTCATCTTTAATCATTCAGATGGTTTCTCTTGCATTTGTCTTGTAAATAGCTAAGAGTTGAGTCACCCTTTGCAGGAAATTTCGAAGCCTCTGACGTGGCATAGATTTGGTACCCTAGACATGGAAGACGCGGAGGATGAGGCTGGATCTTACTTCATCAGTGCGGTATGCTGGAAGAGTGATCGCCCCACCATACTAACTGCAAATAGTCAAGGCACCATCAAAGTGCTGGTGCTTGCTGCTTAAATACAAGGAAAAATGAAAAGAATGCGGAGTCGGTATTAGTTGTTCCCTATGCTACAAATGTTGTACCATTAAAATTGTACAGAGTATCTAATTGTATATGATAGGTTTTAGGGATCTTATTGAGCTATTAGCTGAGGATATTATATGATAAATCAATTAAGAAACTGAACTTTTGCCTATTAAGGGTCTCAAATCTAATAAAATAAATCAGTTTAGGATTAAGCAAAGTCCAAAGGAACTAAAGGTTGGAAAGTAGGGATCAAAATTTTCAGTGTTACATATTATTGGTATGTATGTATGTACGTAGAACTGGAATTAGTTTTGTAGTAACTAATACAAACTCCTGTATAAATCTACAAAGCACATACTCTCCCTCAAAACAACCCTCACATATTAATATCGGTAATAATTTAAAATAAATAAACAAATAAAACCTAATGACGGTAATAATTTTTCTTGGAGGTTTTGGTAGGTGTAAGATATGTGCAAAAGAAAATTATTGTACAACTGCACTGAACCCTTTAAAAAAGGCCTAACCCAGATTTGAAATTGGTTAAAACACTGGGTACCCGAATTTGAATTTTATTTCTTGTTCGCTATATATATTCTAATGAAATGTCAATAAGCTACTAAATCATTGAAGTTTTTTAAATTTTAAGTGTCACTTGTCACTTAATATGATCAACATGATTGTGATTAGTTGACTTTGTTAATAAATCATTGGAGTTTTTTTAAATTTTAAGTGTCACTTGTTATTTAACATAATTGTGATTAATTGATAATATAAATTTATTTTATTTAACATAATTGTGATTAATTGATAATATAAATTTATTTTACATTGTCAATGCATATTTCTTCAAAATTGTGACAACACACATTTATTTCTCTTTCTCTTCTATAAATTTAGTTCAGTGAAAACCAAGTCAAAAGTCAAAAGTAAATCAATCTAAATAAAATCAATTCAATATGTAAACAAAACCAATTCAATATAATCATGAACTGCAATCAACCAAAACAAATTTGTATAATCTAGATGCAAAATTCTCAAACCGACAAAATTGACAATGGTTGATTCAATATTTTTTCTTCCATCTTTAAAACAAAATTGATGTTAAAGATGTTTCTTTTTCGAATACCAGTTTAAACATTGGGTTTTTTATAAGTAAATTTGCATCTAACTGAATTCAAATATGAGATCTTGAGAGAAACACATCAAATCAAATCCAATTCTTCACTAGTAGTCGGATTTTAATATGAGATCTTGAGAGGACCACGTCAAGATCCAAACTTTCACCAGTAATTCAAATATGAGATCTTGAGAGGAACACGTTAAGATCCAAACCTTCATCAATAATCCACACACATTCAAACCTTCACCAATCTTGAGAGGAACACGTTAAGATCCAAACCTTCATTAATAATCCACACACAGTCAAATATGAGATATTGAGAGGAACACGTCAAAATCCAAACCTACCTTCACCAGTAATCCACACATACTCAAATATGAGATCTTGAGAGGAACACGTCAAAATCCAAACCTTCATCGATAGTCCGCACATACACACACTCAAATCTGAGATCTTAAGAAACACATCAAGATTCAAACCTTCACCGATAGTCCGCACATACACACACTCAGAAACATGTATTTAGAAACCAGTTTTGTTTCCTATAAATAGTATTTTTAGTCAACCAACTCATACACACCTTAATTACTTTGTTTTTTTAGTGCGGTTCAAAACCAATAGACCTCAAAATAATGAGTTGATAAAAAAATTCTTGAGCATTTGGTTATGTATTAGCAAGAGATTTCCCCAAATTAGAAGAAGATGGTTTTTACATTACAAGATTATAAAAGAACAACCAGTAAAAAAAAAAACAGTACACAATAATTTAGTTCTATCCAACGGTGGATGTTTGACTAATTTTTTTTATGATAAGCCAAAATCTATACAGTAGTAGTTTTATTATTTATTTTTTTTACACAAAAAAACTTGCTGTAGTAGTTTTATTAAAAGTTGTAAAACACAAATATTTTTTTTACACATTCAATAATACAAATCATAAATCCTTTATGATCCTAAATTTTGTTTTGTAATTACTGTGAATATTTATTTTAATATTCTCAACATATATACAATATTTACCTGTGATTAAGCTATATCATCTACAAGGAGCAGCAAACAAATATTAAAACTCACATAAAACACAATATTCAAAAGATTTCAAAATATCTTGCTAATATAGGATTAGAAAAACAGAAGAATGTTTGAGAAAATAAGTAGATATAAGTCAAAGCTAGCTACCAAATAATCATTTCTTATAAATCTTTTATTTTATTATGACATAATAATTTTTGAATAATGAATACATTTGTTGTATACAAGAGCAATATTACATATTAAAAAAACCTAATTAAACTAAAAATGAAGGATAGAAGTCATACATGACAATTCTTACAAAAATCTAAAAACTAAGAGATGATTTATCATTATACTATCCTAAACTTATTATAAATCATCTTGACCTAGATTATTAAAGATCTTGGACTTGCAAGGTCAAGAAAACTTATAAACTATTTAAAAAATAAAAAATAACAAAACAAAAACATAAGAAGAATAAGCTCAGGAGAGATATCGCCATAACATTCACCACAAGTTCCTTTGTTCTTCATCACCTTGAAGAACCATGAAAAAGAACAACATTGTAACCATTTCTTGTATGAAACAATACATGTTAAAACCCTAGAGAGAACTCAACTTGAATATAGCTGCATTGCATGTATGTATGAGATGTGTGAGAGGGAATGGAGTAATGGGGCTATATATATAATGAAAAGTAGAGGGTGAGGAGGGTTATGAGAGATGAAAAAAATGAGAGAAAAAAAGGAAATAAAAATGACATGAAAGACAGAGGCAGTGAATATAGGTGATGATTACCTGCACATAAAATTAGGGTTGATGTGTCCCTTTCTTGCTAGGGTAAGACAGAAAGGATAATGAGAGTTTGTTTTTCTTGGGATATGCACCCCTTTATTCCTTGCTTGGACCCTCCTCTCTTGAAATTTTTTGGTCATTAATTTTTATGTCAGGCTCTTGGCCTACTCATGCTGACATTCTTGCTACCATTATGCTAAAAAATAAAACCATCCTTTTCTTGTATCAAAAAGTACTTGATCACGTTTATATGCAACAAATCGCCTTAAAAATTATTATTTGAATTTATAATATAGTCTAATCATGACCAATTCCTCGCTTAATACAAATTCGAAGTCTTGACAAGAATATATACTAACAATTAAATTAATAATAATTTTCTCATTCAAAAAAAGTTTTTTATTTTTTTAAATTTTTTCTATTTTTTTCTTCAAATGGTTTTTGAATATTTTTTGTTAGTAAATTAAACATATCATTATTTTTAAAGATTAAAACAAAAAATAACACATTTAAAAAATTTAAAACAAAAATAGATAACTCAACTAATACGTATTAGTTAAAATTAAATAATTATGTATACATTTGTTTTAGGTTCAACCTTTCACAAGAACATTTATTTTGTAATTATCCCAACATAGGGTTAATGTGTTTCAGCTTTAAAAAAATAGATTTTTTTTTGTATTTTTAAAAATAGATTTTACAAAATCGTTTTTAAAAATATTATATGTTTTTTTATATTCGCTTTTTTAAATTGTAACACTGATTTTGATATTATATAACATAAACATACATTATTGAAGACTAAAATATTGTCAAAATTATGATTTTTAAAAAAAATTATATTTCAAAAATGATATTTATGAAAATCTATTTGAAATAGCTTTAAAATTAAGTGATTTTTTTTGAAATTTTGATATAAAAAAAAAAGTTTCAATAAAAAGATGAAATATCTAAAATAACTTTTATGAATAACCATTCATCCCAATTTTTATTTAAAGCTTTTATGAAGAAAAAAAATTTATAAATTTTTTTTACTCAAAATTATATAACACTATAAAAATCATTATTAAAAAAAACCAAAGCAAACCGACCCATAATTTAATTATTAGAAGAGTTTATGTGGTATAGGAAATGCGACATCTTAATTATGTGGTAATGTGTGCGTGTTTATGTTGCATGCCTTGAGGTTCTGCCCTACAGTGAAGAAGACATGAGACGTGATATAGTGTCGAGTAGTTTAATTTATGGTTTTTATACAGGTAATTTGCAGGATTGAATTTCATTGAATTTAGTTGTGTATAGAAACATCTATGGCTGGTGCAACACTTGAGCAACTGGATGCCATGGTAAGTAAAACTGGAGAAATAAAGACATGCATGGTAATGACCATACGAGACCTTCCAACACCAAGAACATTATTGCTAACCGGGTACAAGATTATAATAATGCCATGTTACGGCAGAAGGATATTATGGGAAAGAAGAAGTTCGTTGAAATTGTTAGATGGCTCCCTCCTAATTCCGCCTTTGTTAATCTCTATGTAAATGGCGCTTGTGGGAAGGGTTATTTGTCGGGGTGTGGTGATGTTATTCGGGATGAGCATGACAATTGGATTTGTAGTTTTTTCAAATTTATTGGATCTTGTAATATTTTCTAGACCGAGCCGGTGTGGGGTGTGTTTCAAGGTCTTAAGATCACATTCTCTAGAGGTATTATAAAAATTATTATTAATGTGGATTCTAAAAGGGTTATTATACCATTATGCAAAAAGAGAATAATAGTGGCATTAATTCGTCAAATTCGGCCTTTTAATGGCCTAGTACAATGTTGTGATTTTAAATCATACATTTCGAAAACAAATCAAATTGCGGATGAGTTGGTTAAAATTGAGAAGTCGATGCAAAATGGGTACAAGTTTTATGAAGAAGCTCATGTGTTTCTCCTTCATCTTTTGTAAATGAATTGTCATGATATTTTTACAACTAAAATGTTCGTTTTCCTTTAGGGCTCTGGCTCTCTTGCTTATAAAAAAAATCTTATAAATATAAATTCTATTTTATTTTTAATCTCTTTATATAATACTAGTATATGTGAATATTATTTAAAAAAATAGAAAGACCTAAAATAAATAAATGTAACATATTTAGAAATCAAAAACTTATTTAATATATGTTTTTTTCTTAACATATGGAGTACCTAATAATAATTAATACTTTATGTACCATCATTATATTCCCTTAATGGTTTGTCTTATTGAAGACTCAGGTTTTAAGAATATGTTTTTTTCAAGTTTCATAACTAAATTCCCTTAGGCATTATTAGTAATAATATTTGTATTGAGCCAATCCATATTTACTAGTGAATATTACTGTATAATTGATTCACTAGAATGAGTGGATTACAAGGCCACATACGAAATAAATAAAAATACAGATAATAAAGACATGGAAGTTACTATATATTATTTTATTTGTATTTTATGATAATAAAAAGCATACAAATAATTAATTAAAATAGTTAATAAGACCATCATTATATACCACCCTTATTATGGAATGAAGGAAGTAAAAAATATTTACTTTTAAGGGTGAATAGTTTTTTTGGGATCATTAATTATGTACTATGAAGGTCACTGCATTGTACTACCATATTCCTTTTGCTACAATTTTGTGCAATATTCTCATCCTCTTTAATCATCAACTATTAATACCCTACCTACAAAATTACAAGTTATACATGTAGTACTTGTTAACCATGGTAATCTATTCTTGTCATTTTACTAAACATCATTGAAATTAAACTTGAAACCATGTTTGAAATTAAAACATGTTTGAAAACGTCTTTAAAAATCACAAAAACCATGGAACAATTCAAGTCCTAAAAACATGGTTTTGAAACAAAGACTCGGTTTCAAACAAACCAACATCCTATAAACATGTTTTGAGTCATACCTACACCACTGCATGGCAGTAACCTATAGTAACAGAGAAAACCATAGTTATTAAGGTAGCTATAGTTTTTGACTTTTGACCATAACAAATTTATTACAGCTCTGCAATGTTTTCAACCACTCGTGACTCACCAAAACCCATAGGACCACAAGCAAGGGTTGTAATAATTTTGATTCCTAACACAACATCAACAGTTTTATGCAATTGGTCATTCCAATCCAATACAATTGATTGCATGTTACTACAATATAGAAAAATTCATAACTTCATTATTATATATATTCATATTGTCTTCTGTTTTTTGTTTCCCTACCATGTTCTGATTTTGACAAAGATATAACATAAACAAAGTCCTATGAAGTTTGCTACAAAATGAATGTTGTTTTTGTCATGTTGTCCTGTCTGTGCAACTTGTAAATTCATACAAAGCAAAACCCTAATTCTCATAATTTTTTATTAAAACATCCAACATTTCCAACTGTTTTTCAAACCAGCCTAGTTTCTACACAGATTCCCATTGTACCCATGTTTTAAACAAATTAACTTTTTTATGGGTGGCTACTGACTTCAATGTGTTTGTTATTTATATTTTAGTTTCTTGCGATTTTTTTTACAAATTTTTTAATGAAAGTTTTTACTATTTTTCTGCAAAAATTGTTTCTTAAATTTCCTGTGAATTTTAACAAAATTCCAACTTTAAAATATATGGATTTGCTAAAATCCGTGTGAAATTAAAATATAAGTAAAAAAAATAGTCAATAGTGATAGCGACTGCGCCATTCATAAAAAATACAATGAGCGCTAACTGAATTGGTGCGTGGGGTGGTAAAATGGATCCAATCCATTGGACCAGTCTATTTTGTATCCACTATTTTGTGGGACGAATCAAAATTTTAACCCCGTATTTTTTAATATGTCAGCTCCACTGTGCTTTATTTTTCTGTAGACCTAAGTATTCACATAGGTGTGTAATTTTTAGTTTAAAATAGTGCTACAAACCTGCCTCTCTCCACTCTAATTTTTTTGTTAGACAGACCAAAATTTTAAGTACACGCCTTACTCAACGCCGCCCCACCCATCCTATCTTTTTACAAACTTTTATAAGAGAAATTTAAACAGGACGTAAATTTTCATTTGAGACATCTCTATATCAAAAAATTAATTTTATTTGAAACATTGGTACATGAAAATTTGTATAGAATCTAGGCTTATTTGAGAAAGAGAAAAAACTTGGAAATGTTAATAATAAATAATAACAATATTAATTATGGCAGTGTAAGGTCAATCTCAGATGAGGTTTCATATTTAATGCAGTAACTTTATAATTTTTTAATGGAAAATAAAAAACAAAGAGACATAACTAAAAATGGAAACTATAACATAAAAAGCAAGTCAAGGTAAAAAGTAAGAAAAGAGTGTAAAAAAAATAAATATACACTGAAATAGTCATAATGTTTTGGGGACCAGGAGGAAATGAAATATTTACCATGGCTGTAACACTGAAACACTGCACAAATTTGGATCTGTGGACAGAGTGAGGGAAATTGCAATTTATGATTCCCAAATTTGATGATATAACTGACAAACTTTTAATGTTTGATTCAACATCCTCGTGAAGTTATCATCATGAAGTTTTATCGTCATGTTAGGTCAACTATAATGTTTGTGTGATATCAAGGTGGTATATATGTTTTTTTACTTAGTTTGAAACTTTATTCAAATATGAATAGAAAACTTATTTTTAGTGTCAGTTGTTTAAAGAAGAGAAATTATTATTAATATTAAGAGGGTATTAACTAATCTAATGGCTGCTGCAAGTTTAGCAGAAAATTGTCTGCTCTTTGGAAACAGTTTGGATGTAGGTATCAAAGGAAATCTCATAAGCTTAAGTTGACTAACAACATGTTGGGATATTTGGTTTAGGGGATATTAATGAGATGCTCTTTTAAGTGATATGTAAAAAGAGTGGAAGGAGTAATCGAAAATATAAGTATTTTGGTCTTGGTATGTAGTACAATTTAAAATTAAATGCAATTTAATTATTTAGAATAAAGTTTGAATGCTTGACCTATTTATAAAAAGAATTATAAAAGATTTGAGCAAGCCTTTTACTCACATATAGTTATAATTATTAATATTAATTTAAATCAGATCCCAAGAATATTTTTTATATTAATGATGACAACCAGTTTGATCATACATAGCATCGGTTTTACATCTTCTAGGCACTATTTTCGTAGAGGTCTCTATTAATTCACCACAGGTTGAGACGAGGTCTCAGTATCATCACCATCACTAGATTTCCTAATAAATTCTTATAATCTTATGTAGTCTTGTGTCTGCATTGACGCTTTGTCGTAACTGAGTTCGTTACTCAAGCCGTTGTAGTTGGATTGTGTTGTTTGGGTTGATGGCGTTATTAGTGAGCGACATGATTGATTGGTAGCCATATGTTAGTTGGATATTTTAGTGTTGTGATGTTAGAGTGTTTTGACTATGGTAGGAAGTGTTGGTTTGAGTGTTTTGTCTAGGATGGTGTGTTGGCGACATAAGTTTGTTGGGGTTTTTATTATAATAAACATGTAGTTGTTGGTGGTATTAAGTATGCTCTTGATTTTGCGATTGAGTGTGTGACATGTATTGATTGTCGATTTGAGAGTTTGTTGGTTGGTAATTTTGTTGGGTAGAGTGTTGTGTGTAAGTAGTTTTGTAATTTTGTTGGGGGTTAGATGTTGATGCTTGTTGTGTGTAAGTAGTTTGATGTGGGTAGTATAATTACATATCTTCAAGGGAAAACCCAATTGTAATTGATCTATACCAATACATATAATTATGAGTTGGTTTAGTTTCATTTGGCATGCCAGTGTTGCTTAAGACTTATTGATGACGACATCTCTATTAATGACACTCAGCTTTAGCGAAGTATTTCCAATCGCCCCAAGCCCCTTGTTAATTAACTTTATTAACGCCATTGTCCGAGGAACCTCGAGGGATTTGAGATTTTTTTATGCATGCCAAAATGCAGTTTCATACGGTCACTATGGTGCATCTTTAGTGTGGTGAACATGATGATTGATGTTGTTTCAGTCCAAACGGCTGCATCTTCTTTGTCAATTTCATGATGATGTTCCAAACTCATATATGACCTCTAAATAAACTAAAGAGAAAAAATAAATTAGGTTAGTAAATGGTTAAATTAAATATAATTTATTATGAAATGATTAATTTAGTGGCAATACATTGTTTGGTGTTAGGTGATCCAAGAGATTCCAATGAGCACGTTGAAAATATGTTTGTTAGTCATGAACATTCCAAATTTAATTATATTGAGTTGTATATTTTATTCCAACAACCTCAATAGTATCAACAAAATCTTATATTGTTGAACAGTCACAAATATTTGATCAAGCAATAAGCAATCCATAACAAAAACTCACATTTGTAATTTATGTGTATGGATAAAGTGAGTTACGTTCCAAAAAATGCGATGAAGATGACACGAAAATGGTGGAGGAAGTTTTGTTTAAGTTTGATTGTCTTTCCTTTATTTCAAACTTTGTTGGTGCTTCAATGGCGTTAGAAGGGAGGAAATTAAGTCTCAAACATGTGTGTGTGATGCAAGTTAAGTTTAGAAATACGTTAGGGCGTTTCAATGGAGAAGATAAAGATAAAAATCGCTTAGGGTATATTTTACTTATAGACCGTTCAGATTCGCAAAAAAATAAAGACAAAAACATGTGTTGAAAAGTAAATGAAAGCTAGAGCCTAATTTTAGAAAATACATGCAAAAAATATTTTCTCTCGGTTGGACCATCCAACCAAGTGAGTAGAAAAATTAAGAGAAAAAGAGAAAAGTATCATAGTACTTGAAACTTTATGTTTGATAGAAAATAAAATTGAGGGAATAGATAAAAAGTGTCATTTGAAATTCAAAGCTCATATTTCTTTTCGGTTAGAAATCTCAACCGAGAGAATAGATACATTAAAAAATTAAGTAAATCGGCAGTTTAAAAAAATAAAAATGTAAAATGTGAATTTTGAAGCTTGCTCCATGAGTAGATTTCCTATCGGTAGTTTCTTACCATCGAATAAATAATTTATTTTGATTTTATTAAAATAAAATTTTAAAAGATATCAATTGAAAAATAAACAAAAAAACTAAAATATAGTGACATTTGAAGTGTGATCACTTAGCAACTTTTTCTATCAGTTTTATCCATAATCAATAAAATAAATTGTCTTTGTTACATTAAGCAGACGAGCCTAAGAATTAAACCTCATATGTTAAATTGACTGAAGTGAAAATTTTGTTATAAAATATATTATTCATCCATAATAATATAAAGTAGTGTGCAAGATAATACTGTAGAACATGTAGTTTATTTAAAGACCAAGGGTAATGGATCACAAAATCACACCCAAAATCGTGTGCGGGATGATTGGGAACCAAAACTACCAAAAGAAAATTTGTAAATTGGATTTGATCATTGTAATATCAAAAATATTTTATTTTAATAATAATGGAAGGGTTAACTTAAATATTAATACATGTTAGAATGATCAATTCTAATGTGAACCAATTTTTTTTTTTTGAAAAAAATAAACTTTATTTTAGTAAAAAAAATACAGACAAGACGATCAACGAATCCAACCAAAATAACACCTAGACAAGCTATGGCATCATAAGAATATTAAGCATCTTCCTAAGCTTAGTTCCTTGCCATCACCTATGAACAATAATATCAACAATTGTTTGACCAATATTTTTGTTACAAACATAAGTTCCAGTCCAAGTCCTGCTACGAACATGAGGTGCTGCAGATTCTCTGTGTGGGTGCAAAAATTGCATTGATCATTATCTAAGAAACCAAGCCTTTTCATTCGCTCTTTCGTCGCCAAACGATCATGGCAAGCCATCCAAAGAATGAAAATGGTATGCGGTCTAGCAGTAGATCCGTACATGATTTTCCTCCATTCAATACTCGGATGTTGCCCTTGGAATTCTTTATACATCCATCTGGTTTTATAGTTCACCTGGTTCATAATGACAGCCTAAGTTGTGCTTTGGGTAATGCATATCCTCAACTTCATAAACGCTTTTAAAACCCACGAACAAGAACTATTCACTGGCACGTTCATTATGTCCTCCCTTTTGTGTAGTAACAATGGATCCACCTGATCCAAAGACTATCTTTTTTCCCATTCAGATTCCATAGGATCCTCAACAAGGTTGCTTTGTTCCACTTGCTCAACTCAATTATGTTTAAACCACCTTTCTTTCTAGGAGTACAAACTTTGTACCACGCAATAGGGGACTTCCTAGAAATTTTTTCAAACCCTGGCCAAAGGAAAAGATCTACAAGTGGCTTCCGCCAACTTGATGACTCTTTTTGGGACAGAGATGCACTACATCCAGAAGTGGACACTAGCAAAGAGAACACTCTTAATTAATTTATTCCTACCCGCAAAACTCAGGAACTTAGAACTCCAATGCTTTATCCTCGACACAATTGTCTCCACCAAGATCATGCATCCCTGGACACTCAACTTCTTGCTCGACATAAGTATACCCAGATATCTAAACGGAATCAGGCTAACGCCATAACTAGTGTCATATCCCAAAATTTTCCCTCCTACTTCTCAAGACAATTCACATCTCCATACTTAAGTATTTCACAAGGGTTGACTAGACAAACCCTCTTCTAAGCAATCAATCCAAGCTAGGGTTTTGCTCCTCTCAAGTAAAAATGGATCTTCAATGCTCCAAGTGGTCATCATATGCTTCAAGGGATCACCATGTCAACTTTCAAGCCTTACAAGTCAAATTTGCTCATACAATTGCTTAGATGGTTGAAAATCAGCTATATTGGACAAAAAGTCAATTGTGGTCAACATACAGTCAAACTTCATAATTTTTGGTCAACATCAATATTTTGAAGTAATATTCATCATTTGATCAATGGTTGATCATGATTCCTCAAGGAAAGTCAAGATTTGATCAAAAGTCAAAGTTTCCAAATTAGGGTTTTTTAGACAAAAAGTCAACAGTACTTTGACCAAGCATAAATTTCACATACTTTATCAGTAATTTTTCCACCAAAGCTCATTTTGAATAGAATTCAATTCTCTACAATTTCATGTCTCTCAAGCTTTGGTAAAAAATGCTTCATTTGGAAGTTATGGATCAAAACATTACAGGTCCTTTTTAAAAGTCAACAAAACGTCATCTTTTTGCAAAGAAGTGTACATGAACATTAAAACTTCAATTAAGATGAAACAAAAAGGAGTGTTTATAGGACATCTTGAGCTTTCTAAAAAGTCCAAGAACACTAAAAAATGTTGAAAATTGAGCAAGATACAAATTGTGCAAGTTTGACATTTTTGAGGAGGTGCACAAAGGAAAAAACCTAGCAAATGCAAATATTTTTCAAATGGGCTTAAGTTTTCATGATCCATACTTATTATTGAGATTATCCATGACCCATATACTCCTTTCCACGCCTCTTATCTTTTTATTTAATTTATTTTTGAATTAAATGGTCAAAATTCAAAATTAATTAAATAAAATTCAAAGATAATTGATAATACAAGTTGGGCTTGGTTTTCACTTGTCTTGAGGTCCAAGATAACCTATGCAAGTTGTCAAATTCGCGCACAAGACTTTAAGGCAAGATTGAAACACTTTTGGGAAGATTTGATGAAAAATTCCAAATCAAATATTCTTGCATTCAAGGCAATATATTTTCCCATAATTCTTGACCTAATACACTCTCCTATAAATACACTACAAGATCAGAAGCACAAAAGTACGAAACCCTTGCCTCCAAGAGCAACCCTAAATTCACAAATATTCTCAAGAAATTTGCAAACTCGGTTTCAAAATTCCAGTCAGTTTCAAGCCATTCCAGCCATCCAATCGTGTTCCTGAGGTTCCCAAGGATCGATTCACATCATTACACAAAGCCAAAGCACTTCAAATCGAGCTTTCCAAGCCTCTCCAATTTGGTATATTTATTAAAATCGATTCTCTTAATCCATGATTACTAACTGATTTTGTTTGTTTGTATGATCTCAGGATAGTCATTAGAACAGGTTTGAATAATTAGAAACAAGCTCTAACGTGTAGATCGTGAAACACCATTGTTAGGGCAACCAGACCTGTTTTCTTCGAAACTCACTCTACAGTTTGTTTCAGGCCAAACGGCTACCACCACTGAACTCGCAGGGGTCGATTTAGGGGGGTAGCCTTAATCTCTTCCATCAATTCCCATTATTTTGCAGGTTTGCATTTTGGCCGATCGGAGAAGATGACCGGAGCCCTAGCTCCGGTGGAAGACTCCGGCGTTGACGCCTTGACCACATGCGTGGCAGGATCCTATTTCCTTATTCGTTCGTTCTAATATTCTGGGTCCCACGTTTTGTTTTATTTGAAAATTCAAAATAGGACGTGGATGCACTTATAATCCATCGGCTGCAATTCAGTGACAACAAAGCCACCTAGCTCAGATGGCAAACGCGCGTAGGGTATATCCCGGGGGTCCTGGGTTCGATCCCTACTGACCCCCCTTTCTCTTTTCCTAACTCTTTTTCTTATTTCTAACATTTTTCTATTTTTTTATTTCATTTAATTTTCTTTTCAAAATTAATTTAACTATTTTCAAAAATAAAAAAATATTTTAATTTCAGATTTAGGTTAATTAAATATTTAATTAATTTTTGACATAAAAATAATTTATTTTTCTCACAATTTAAATTATTTTTCATAATTAATTAATAATTAACTTAAAATTAGGTTTTTCTACATTAAAACCAATCCAAAAAATAGCAAAACAATATTTTTCCTTTGCAATTAGGGTTTAGATATTTTCTCTTATCATTAGACATTTTTCTTGCTATTTATTTATTTTATTTTGCATTTAAATATTAGAAATCGAAGTATAGGTCGCAAGGTCATTTTTGTGATATCGTAGGATTTACTTTCCGCACTTTATATTTTCGCACTTTACTTTCCGCACTCCTATTATGTATCTTCCCCAAAGCCATGTAATAGAGTAGGTTTTACTTTCCGCACTTTACATTTCCGCACTTTAATTTCTGTACATATCTAACTGCTAGTAATTAGGCATGTATGGCGAGATTAAAAACGACCTAGATCACTTCTAATTACAAGATAAATATCTGAATACAACACACTCTTCACACTTGCACCCACCTTAAGGTATCCTCTCTTGTTGCCTTTCGAATAACATGGTCATGTCCCCCGAACATAGGGATATCTTAGCTAAGACGCTTACGAATAACATCATCATAATCCCTTCGATATAAAGATCATAGTCCCTCGATGACCCTTGATGTTTCCTACGAATACATGATCTCGTCCCTCGATTGTTGCCTACGAAAAGTGATGTTCGTCCCTACGAATATGCTAAGGTATCCCTACATGTTGCCTTCTATGACCATATAATGACCCTTCAAATGTCCCTTTACATCCAACGGATAGAGTTACCTACCAACTAATGGTATGGATAGCGCTACCCTAAAGGAAAGCAAAATAACATGAAAACGACCATTCTGAGTAGGTAATAAGACTCTTTTGCTTGCTCCAATCTATCAAAATACTTTTTACACCTCACACTACTTTCAAAAACTTTTCAAACACTTTGTATACATTCCAACGTGAATCATTACAAAGTTAAACACTTTTCCAAAACAAAAACATTTCCAAACACTTCGTATACATTCCAGTGAGGATCATTACGAAGCCAAAGTGAAATGCCTTTTCAAAAACATCTTTTCAAACACACACAAAAAGTAATTTATAAAGTGAGCTAAGCAATTAAGAGCCCGTAGATAACTACGGATGGAAAGGGTGCTAATACCTTCCCTTTTCATAAGTGCCTCCCTTACTCAGAATCTAACGAAGGTCTTTTCCTGTTCTTTTCGCATTCCCTTAATTGGATAAAATAAAAGTCGGTGGAGACTCTTGCTATCCACAAAATTTGCGATACAACGCAAAACAAACAAGTCAGTTCTCCCACCGTATCACAACTAGTCATCTCAATATCTCAATAATCTCTTTTTTGTCAGCCTCATTAACACTTCCAAAATAGATTTTACACTTGGCCGAGTTAACATCTAAACCTATGGAAAGAGCAAACTCTTTGAAAGTCTTGAGCACCAACCCAGTAGAGGTAAGGTATCTAAAAAATATAAGCAAATCATCTGCAAAACAGATATTGATCAAGTGAAGCGTATCATATTTGGAATGGAAATTCAAATTGTGGTTTTTCCTGAGATTTTGCAGAGTTCTGAAAAGGTACTCCATCATGATAACGAAAAGAAAGAGGGAGAGTGGATCCCCTTGCCTCAATTCTCTTCTAGCCTTAAGAATCCAAGAGTAAGAACCATTGACTTTGTATTGGTAAGACATAGTAGTGAAAACTACCATAATCCATATGATGAATTGATGAGGAAAACTCAGGTCTTTTAACACGTATTCAAATGTCTACCAATCCTTAGTGTCGTATGCCTTTTGCAAATCCATATGCAACATAAACTTAGGAGGCCCACTGCTCTTGCTATAATCCTTAAGAATTTCAAAAGCTAGGAGAACATGATCATGCAGATTAAGCCCGAGGATAAAGGAAGCCTGACTCTTATCAATGATGTTATCAAAAACTTTGCTCAATCTATTAGCCATGATCTTCGAGATAATTTTGTAGATCGTAGTGCAACACGAAATAGGTCTATAATCACTAACCTTGGCAACATTTTTATTTTTAGGAATCAGAGTTACCAAGGTGTTGTTAATGGATTTGAACATCTTCTCTTTAAAAGAAATTCCTGGAAAACTTTAATAGTATCCTCCTAAACACATCCCTAGCAGCCTTACAAAATTTTGAGCCAAACCCATTCGTTCTAGGAGAAGTATTGTCTCTAATACTTTTCAAAGCGTGCTTAATGTCATCTTTAGTTATAGGGGCAATCAACATAATACTGTTGTTATGGTATATTTTCCTTCGATCCCTCATAGTGACAATGTTAAGATCATAGAGAGAATCACTCCTAGACTCAACTAGCTTCTCATAGAAAGCAATAACCTCCTGCTCCAAATTATTCTGCTCCCTAATCAAATAGCCATCATCTTTCTGCAACATATCTATGTGACTCTATCTTTGTTTACTCTTGAAGGTAGCATAAAAGTTGTTGTTGTTACCATCCGCAAGCTTTAACCACTCAATTTTTACTCTTTGATGCAACATCCCCTCCTTTATGTTACGCAGCCTGAGAACTTCCTTAGTTAAATGTTTGCTCATAACAATAAGCTCTTTATTCATCCTGTCAGTGAGGAGGTGGGAGTTAGAATTGGTAAGATCCTCCCTGGCTAAAGTCGGATGGGATTTAATATCTTTGAATGGCTTACCAAATTGTGTGATAACATGTTTAAGCCTATGGAGTTTCCTCTACAACACAAACATAGCAGACCCCTCCAGAGGTTTATTCCAATCACTTTTGACCTTTTCCACAAAACCAACAACAATTGTGACAATATTCTTGAACTTAAAGTAATTTTTGGGAACACTTCTCTGATTGTGGTATTCAAGGCAAAGTAAAGAGTGATTTGAAACTCCAAGCCCCAAACCTTTCAACACAATACTCACATTTCTAGAATCCCACTCCAAATTACCTATTACCCCATATATTTTGGAGTAAATATGGTTTTTAGAATGATTGTTGAACCAGGTGAAACGATCCCCCTCACTATCGTTTTCGGTTAGATCAAGGTTGTCCATCATATTAGCCAGATCCTCGAACTCTACCACAGTCACCTTCTTGTCGCTTATTCTATCTGGAAAGCTGCAAACATTATTGAAATCTCCCATAGAAAACCAGGCCCCTGTGATATTTAGGCTAATTTTCTCAATATCCTTCCATAGTTTTTTCTGATGGTCCAGGCTGTTAAGAGCATAGATTGCAGTGCATTCACAATAACTTCCATTCAAATACTTATTACTACAAATAAAGTAGCTAATGTCGGACGTGAAATATGTTTTTCCTTGGCATCTGAAGCGAGGTACATAAGGTCGTCATAACAATTATGGCCTTATCACCTCGATGTTTAAAACACCAAGGGTTATTCTAATAGTGCATGGGTTCGATCCACAACGTCTGCATTTTTATTATTTACAAAATCTAGTGTACTATTATCCCGATTTTCAATAAAACCGAGGGGTGATCATTTTTTTTAAAATAAAAATCGTTACATTGTTTACCCAAAATATTTTATCTTTTTGCGCAGGAAAAAAACTAATTGTCCATGAAGATCAAATACTATGCTAGGTAATTTAATATCCTGAAGATCTTGATTTCAGATCTTAAAGATATATAATTTTAGGGTAGATCAAATGTTTGATGGAAGGAGATCTTCAAATTATATAATGAAATGGTATATCAAATATTGTGTGGAAGGAGATTTTCAATCGCTTTTGCATCCATTTGTTTCTAATATGAATAAAAAAAGAGTTAGACACAAAAAAGGGTTAGATAAATAAATAATCTTTTGCTCAAATAAATATTTAAGAACACAAACCTTAAACTCAAATAGTTTTATGCTCTTGCAGTCCATCATAGAGAAATGTTCATGGGAAACACTCTTGCAAACCTAAAACTCTTCATGACGTTACAATGCTTGAGAGGCACACGTCTTGATATTCAATATGCTTTTATAGTGGAGGTTTTTTATTTTTCCCACGGATCACTAATGGTAATGTCTTGAGCGTTGATAGTCATGAAATAAACGACGAGGATTTGATTAAGGATTTGTTAAATGTACCAATTTTAACGCTAAATTTTACGTCAGTTATTTAGGAAAATCGACGTGTTATAACATTTTAACTTCAAAATAAAAAATACAATTAAATAGAGGTTCCAGTTTTAACTTTATGTTTTAAGCTAGACTTTCCCTCAGTTTTGTAAGAAAATCAACGAGCTAAAACATTTAATTTACAATTAAAAATACAATTAACAGGGAATTTAGAACAGCATGGTGGCACTCATGCACTGGAAACGTCTCTTTTAGATTATCACTAGAATAATAATGGTGATCTTATTTTAATTTCGTAATGTCTCTTTAAGATTATCAAAGAGGCTTTTGAGCTATTTAAACGTCTAATTACCAACTCATTGATTCAAAGTCTTTTCCTATTTTCAACTTCTCATTACCAACTCTCTGTTTCCTTGTTACGAAATTATAAAAAATAGATGCAAATCAGTTGTTTGTTATCAAAGAAAAGTATGTTAACTTCAATGATTTCGAAGGTTTAGAAAAAACTTTGAGGGAAGTTGTTAACAAAGAAAAATTTAGTGGTTACTTTAACATTCTACATGGCCCTATCCATATACACTAAACTTGTTAAAGAGTTCTGGATGAATGCGTCCATTGCGCCAGCTGGTGATAAAGAGATCATCCAGTCTTATGTCAATGGCGGTCATTTTTCATTAATCTATCACTGATTGCTTTGACAATCAATTGTGAAGAGTTTGGTAGTTGTGTTGAACATTATGAATTCAACCGTGTCTACGCAAACCTCCTTCACCGAATTTATGCCCAAGAATACTAATCTCTCTAGTCATACTTTTCTACGCCCTATTGCAAAAATTTGGTTTCAACTTCTAGTGTAAAATCTCCGCCCATGAGTGAAAGACATGAAAACGCTTACCTGGTATGACAGGCATCTCTTGTTATTCCTCACCTACAACATGAGAGTTAATCTTCGTCTTACCATTTTCAACGTCTTGAAGAAAATGATAGAGAATTCTCGTGAGGAAAAGACTTTCGTCATACCTTATGGAAGAGTTTTTTATGAACATTTAATAACTTAGGGATGGTTAGGGGTGATGTTGTAGTTGAGTGGACTGAGAAGTTTGAATTTGTTGAGTAGTTTTATTTATTTGTGTTGTTGTAGTTTCTTTGGTGATGTTCTAGTTCCTTTAAATGAAATATTTAAATTTTACTATTATTGCCCATTCTTATTTAACTCATTTTTTGTGTTAAGTCGTTGAAAACAGTTAAAAATACAACAAATAATATTCGGAGCGAGGTTCCTTATAGCTATATTACCTCGGTTCTAAAACAAAAATAAGATAATAGATTTATTATTATTTAATGGATTAAAGAAGGCGCTAACTTATAGTTGTGTTACCTCGACGTAACATGTTTATTATCTCTTTAATAAAATCAAACATTGCGCTCCCAGGACATATTCTCTCATTTTTAGCGTGTTGGACATGAAAGCTCCATCATCAAATGTATTATTTATTGTAGTGAATGGATGCCACAATGGATGAATTGGTCAGAACAACTTATCCTGTTAACTTTAACCTTACTAGCATTCCAAAAGATCCAGATCCTACCATTATGGTGGAGGGAATAATTGTCAAGGAACATCAAATTACTATCCCACTTATTCCTAATATTCTGAGCTTTAATGACTTTAACTCTATTTTCAACTTAAATACCAAAATCAGAGTTCATGTTTTTGAGACGATATAAGATATCACTACACTTTCCTACATTATTCATCCCCTAACATTCCAAGCAATAATCACCCCTTATGGGATGGCTACTTATACCTGGGTCATACCAAAATTCCAGTGTTTCAAATCCATTCTTGTAATTCACTTCATCAATAGTATCAAGCTCATAGGGGGATAAATTTACCTTTTGTCTTCCTCTAATTAGCCACATATGTCTAAGGTGATTATTGTGTGTTAGGCTGTCGAGATGGTGTCTTTAGGACCTCTTCAGATTGCGCATGAACCTTCCTCGTTTCTTTCAAAATGGTCTCCTTAGATTTCCAGACTCTTCTTATACTTCACTACTTCATTTGAACATGTGTCACCAATTGATCTGGAGTCTTATTTAGAATCTAAGATGACCGGAGCAATGAAGGTTCGTCGAGCAGTGTTTGATGAGGAGAGGGTGGATTCCCAGTAAGACACTTCGATGCTAAAGTAACCAAGTGTTAAATATGGGAATAGAAAGGTATTAGGGTTGTTTAGAATGAGAATGAGATACTTGTCCCTCAAATGTATGAGGGTTTATATAATGATCTTAGGAATGATTCTATTGGTTGCTATCCTTTGGGCCTAGATATGTGGGCCCGAGATTATAGCTAGCTGAGCTGACATGGTCAAACCGGGCACTAATACCCAAAACTAGCCGTTATGTCCTTCAAGGGGATGATAACGGGCATAACTCTCGATGGAAAGTATTAGTCGATCAGCTCGACGATTGTCGAGCAGTGGGCTCCTAGCGAGGAGCACGACAGGCCGTTGATTCCCATCGAGGCCGTCGGAAAGCCCAAAGAGGTGTGGTGGCCCAATACCCATTGGGGCAATCCAGAACACCAACCTTTTACAAATATCATAATATTGAGGCTTCCATTCAAACTCAATAGGTTGTTTTGTCATTTCTCCTTGTCTATCTTTTATCAATATATTGTCTTATTATTTCTGAGTAATGTCCACGTCAATTAAGATTCGTGCATACAGAACTCTCAATCTATTAGCAGTGCATTCGTATGTGAAAACTGATTTACCAATCACGCTCCCTATTTTTCCAAGACTCTTTACACCCCACGTATGCAAAGACCATTGGAAACTCTCAATATATTGGCAATGCATTCATATGTGAAGAGTGATTTACCAATCACGCTCCCTATTTTTTCAAGACTCTTTACACGGTGTAATAAAGCAACATATAACTCATTCTCATTCTAAAATAAATCAATGTATGATGACTCGACAAAACAATGTAATAAAGGAATATATAACTCTTGTTATGAGTCATATATTGAGTCATACATTATTTATGTAATTTTTTATCATAATATATATATATATATATATATATATATATATATATATATATATATATATATATATATATATATATATATATATATATATATATATATATATATATATATATATATATATATATATATATATATATATATATATATATATATATATATATATATATATATATATATATATATATATATATATATATATATATATATATATATATATATATATATATATATATATATATATATATATATATATATATATATATATATATATATAAATTAAGTATTTGAGCGAGTATAATTTATGGTGTAACTTTTCGAATGTAATTTGATCTCTCCTCAAAACAAAATTACATAAATAAAACAAACAAAATATATTTGTAAGGATTCGTTACATACTTAAATTTAAAAAAATGGTTCAACTATCTTCTTCATTGTACATTGATCATCTCAAATATAATTAGTATGTCCACTACTTAGAAAAATACAAAATTAGTTGCAATCTATTTCAATGAAAAAATAAAATAAGTTTGCACTAGAGTAAACAAAAAAAGATTTTTTTAAAGAATAATATTGGATTGAATAAAATAGAGACTAATTATTTCACCTCTATAAAGATAGTTTTTTTTTCTTATTATAACAGAATATTTGAGATGTTAGCTTAATAGTCAGAATTTAATCATTTAATCTTAAGACACTCGCTTAAAAATGTCTCAAGAACGGTTGATCTTTAGTACCACTTCTATTATAAATCTATAAAAATGAAAGTATCTGGATTTTACCACAACACCCTTTCTGAAAATTACAATTTGGTCTATTTTTTAAGGGTAATTAAGTAACTATGACAAATGCTTGCACTACATTCATTTGGAGCTGATGTGTCACTCTCACATTTTTTCCCCATTTTTATAATTTTCTTTTTTTACACTAAACAAATGAATTTATTAATATCCCTATTAACCCTAATTGGAATGTAATCAAAAGCCAAGGAATGGAAATTTCAAACGTTTTTTCCTTCCCCATGCCTTATCATTATCTCTCTCTGAATCAAGATTCAAATTGCAATGGGAAACCAACAGTTCTTCTCTCTTCCTTCAATGCTTCCCCACTGTTCTCTTACTTCCAACAATCGGTTTCCTCTGCTTCTTCTCCTAAACTCACCTCTTTCCATATACCTTCAGCCGCCGTAAACCCCTTCATTCTCTCACCGGAACCTCCTTCGAACTCCTCTACAGCCGCTGCCATACGCAACTCTGGAGCCGGAGGGGACTATGAAGGAGATTCTTGGAATATGTGTTTCTGTTGTGTGTATGGTTGTTGGGAAGGATCCAAAAGATTTGCAACAGAAGATCAATGACGGTGATGTTGAAATCCCTAAAGATTGATTTTTTTAAACTCTGTTATCAAACTCTCAAAATTGCATTTCTATTAAGTACTATGTATGTTTGCAGATACCTGTTGGTTCTGATTGTGTTAATTGAAAATTTGCTGCATTTGCCAAAGTTTTATGCTCTTCTCATAGGTAGCCTCTTTTTGACAGTCATCGACACATTGCACATCTATTTTTGCTTATTGTTTCCCTCTATGCTTAGTGTTGTGGAGTTTAATATTTCTTTACCCCTCACCTACATTTCTGATACAGAATGTTCAAATTTATCAAGTGTGGTGCTCTGTGGCTATGTAAAGATTGATTCATGTATTTGATGAATCTGATTAATATGGCTCTATTGATAGTATGTTTTTTATTGCTGATTTTGACTCTTTTTTTCATCAACCGTTCCACAACTTATTTTTCTTACATATAGTTTATGAGATGTATTATTGATTTGCAGTTCTAATGGTCATAAGATGCTTTTTACTATTGGAGGATGAAGATGCGAACGCCGTTACGCTTTAGTTGCTAAGAATACGCAGCAGAGATATGTCTAAAGTTCTAGTTGAGATTCAAGTTGAACCAGAGATAGAAGTGAAGAAGAAATATGGCTTATTCTCACAGGAGTTTCTAAGTCGCCATGGATGGCATCTTCTTGGTACAACAACCACTTGGTTCTTGCTTGATATAGCGTTTTATAGCCAAAATCTATTTCAGAAGGATATCTTCAGTTGGTTGGATACCTCCTGCACAGACCATGAATGCACTTGAAGAGGTTTACAAAATTGCAAGAGCTCAAACACTTATTGCTCTTTGCAGTACGGTTCTAGGTTACTGGTTTACAGTGGCTCTCATTGATAGGATAGAAAGATTTACAATTCAATTGATGGGATTTTTCTTTATGACAGTGTTCATGTTTGCACTGGCTATTCCTTATGATCATTGGACTCATAAGGATAACCGAATATGATTTGTAGTATTGTATTCCTTGACCTTCTTCTTTGCAAATTTCGGACCTAATGCTACCATATTTGTTGTACCAGCAGAGATTTTTCCTGCAAGATTCCGTTCTACTTGCCATGGAATATCATCCGCGGCAGGGAAGCTTGGTGCTATAGTTGGTGCATTCGGTTTCTTGTACTTGGCACAAAACCAGGACAAGAGTAAAACCGATGCAGGATATCCTGCAGGTATTGGTGTGAAGAATTCACTGATAGTGTTGGGTGTAGTTAACATTATGGGGTTCGGCTTTACTTTCTTGGTGCCCGAGGAAAATGGAAAATCATTAGAGGAGATGTCAGGTGAAAATGAAGAAGAGGAAGTTGAAGTCATTGAAGAGTTGGAGCAATCTCCTTCTAATAATCAAAGAACAGATTCTCTTATTTAGACTTAGTTTATTTATTTTGTTATTATTGTAATAAAGCAGTATCTTTCAATTTGTTAGGCCCAAAAGCATTCCCTTCCCCTCTTCTGTGTTTCTAGAGTTACAAATGGTGTTATTCCCTTAGTGTTACAAATGGTGTTAAGCAATTTGATTATGCTGTAATTTCAATGAACAGTGTTGCCCCACCACTCTGGTATATGTAACTTGCGTCTTCAATTTGTGGTCAATACAGAATAAGATTCTTTGAGAGAATGTTTTTAAACCATCCTTTATGGCATCAAAAGTATATTTTTTGAAAGGTTACATCTATATTCTTGAGAAAATTAACGTAGTTTAAACGATGTATTGTTAACTATAAATATATTGTTAATAAAATTAACAAAAAAGTATATTATAAATATATTGTTATTCAAATATTGGAGAACCATTTAATTCGAAACTTTATTAATATATCTTTTGAATAGAGACATTATTATCATTTATTTTTATTATACTTATATGGAAATTATTTTGAATGGTGACATAAATATGTTTAATTTTTATGTATGATTTGATTCCATAAAATATTATGATCAATAAAATTTGAATTCTCTTTTAATATTATAGGTTTAATACTGTTTCATATTGTAGGAATATTATATACATTAGAATATATAAAGATATGAAAAAAATTAAATCAAAACTTTACAAATATATCTTTTGAATGTAGGTATTAATATTATTTATTTTTATTATATATAGAAATTATTTTGAATAGTCACATTAATACATTTTATTTTTATGCATGATTTGATTTCAAAAATTTATGATTAATAAACTTTGAATGGAATTATAATTTAACCAATAAAATTTTCTACCGATTTCTAAATATATTTGTGTATATTTTTTAAAGGTTACATTTATAATTTTGAAAAAATTAACGTAGTTTAAACGATGTATTGTTAACTATAAATATATTAATAAAATTAACAAAAAAGTATATTATAAATATGTTGTTAATCAAATATTGGAGTACCATTTAATTCAAAACTTTACTAATATATCTTTTGAATAGAGACATTATTATCATTTATTTTTATTATACTTATATGGAAATTATTTTGAATGGTGACATAAATATGTTTAATTTTTATGTATGATTTGATTCCATAAAATATTATGATCAATAAAATTTGAATTCTTTTTTAATATTATAGGTTTGATATTGTTTCATATTATAGGAATATTATATACATTAGAATATATATAAAGATGTGAAAAAAATTATTATTTAATATTATAATAGATTTTTTGATATTCTTAGATTTAATTTATTCTTTTTCCCGTATATAATAATAATATTATATTATTATTTAATATTATAATTTTTTATTGACAATGATAAATTCATTTTAATTAGTTACACATTAAGATAATAAATTTAATATATATCACTAATACGCGATATTTAGTTATAAATGGAATTAACTATGAGACACATATTTATCACCGTTGAATAAATAAATTTAAGATGATATGGTAAATATTTATTTTTACAATTATTTTTATAAACTTAAATAACTTAAAATATTTTTATAAACGAACAAAATTCAAATATTGGTGTTCATGTTTTTAACATGAATAAGTTAAAATATTTCTATAAATTGTCACACGGGTTAAAGACACTTATAAACGAGAAAAAATCTACCTATTAATATAATTAATTTTACAAACTAAAAATATATTACAATAATTTTTATAAACACAAATAAATTATAAATATTTTTATAAACTGGAAAAATTCAAGTATTGATACAATTATATTTATAAAATAGTATAAGTTTCAAATATTTTTATAAATAGACACACGGATTCATTTTTATAAACGAGAATAATTTACAATTACTTTTATAAATGAGAAATTCAAATTTGATAAATGATTATATATCATAAATTTACGGGTAGAAGTAAATGTATCTATGACATACCAGATAATTGAAGTTAAAGAATTGAGTGTACTATTTTAAATGACAATTAAGTTATATTTTTAAATACAAATTAGAAAATAAATTCATCTAAAATAAATTTCATTCATTAAATAAATATAGAAAATAATATACAATAGTTTTATCTATAGATTTTATTTATCTTCTTTTGAAAAATATTTTATATAGTTAGAATAAGTTACATATTTACATAGTTTATTAAGTTTGGACGGGGTACAGTAAAAAATTAATAAACTATGTAAAATTTATAAATATCATCTAATAAGAAGACAATAAAATTAAAATGTAACGAGAAATTGTCATACATTGTAGGATGTAATATTTTTTTAGAATTAACTCATTTGGATTCAACTGGGTTTGTTAACTCATCTGGATTTACGAATAGATGTCAATGTAATATTTTTTTAGAATTAACTCATTAGGATTTAACTGGATTTGTTAACTCATCTGGATTTACGGATAAATGTGAATGTATCTATGAAATAGCAGCGGTAGATTGTTCATATTTTAAAAATTTATATTGCTATTGTTTTATATAATTGAAGTTAGAGAATCAAATGTACGATTTATTATAAGTACATATCAATGCTTAAAAATGTGAATCACGACGGAAAGTTGTGATACATTTTATATTTGGAAAATATGCTAATATCTAAAATTGGTTTAATACATTTTTACAATTAATTATTTGAATTTAATTGGAGTTTGTTAACTCATCTAGATTCATCGGTAAAATGTGAACTTATGATAACCAACTATTGACTGGTCATTTTAATATCTATTTGTTAACTATTTTTTTAATTGTTGTCTTATATAATTGAAAATATGTTGTCATACTTAAAAAATATACGAATGTTCTATTACATGACAAAGTAAATTTCATATTATATGAAATCTCGACCGGACTCGTGCGACAACACGGATTACTTACTAATTATTTAATAAAAATTTTCTTCACCAGTTTTTTAAAAGACTCAACAAAACAATGTAATAAAGCAATATATAACTCTTGTGAAACTAATATGTCATAAACCATATAAAATATCAAAAATTATAAAAATTAAATAGTTTTTTTATTTTTTATTTAAATAATAAAATAGTCGTTAAAAAAAGTAGGAGTGTTAATTATAATTGTAGTGGTGCTAGGTATAATTCTGGATGTATTGGTGGAGGTGGGCCTAAAGAATTAAGTAGGGCCAGGAAGCCCACGAAAACCTTTATTTTGCCTTCCAAAATTAATAAGGGATTTCCTTTTTCACCTTTACACATTGAAATTTTATATTTATTCTAATAATTTATAGATGTATCTCCGAACGCACCACACTTTATTTTTTTAGAGATATTTTTGAAGATGTATTATCGAAACATTTTTTTTAAATCAGGAGTGTTTAAGAGATACATTTTTGAATTAGATGTTTACAACGATAAACATGAACAACCACCCCTCATTATCATTTCTTTCATATTCTAACTATCAAACACATTTCAACAACTTTAAAATTTTCAAATTTGAGTAAGTTCTCCAATCCCTTTTAATCTTTGCATGTGGATTTTAAGTTTAAATTATGTGTAACCTGTAAGAAGCTTGCTTTTATGTGTAAAAAAATAGATTTTAGTGTAAAATTGGCGTTGTTAGGATGGAACTTTGGGTATGGAAGTCGCAGGTTTTTTCGGAGATGTATCTCCAAAAACCTCTCTGAGAAATTTCGGAGATGCGTCTCCGAAAAAAGGCATGAGTTTTTTAATCCAAACATGTCCTTGTTCGTTCGCTTCCGTTTGATTAACGATTTTTTTTCCAGTTAAATGGTTGAGAACCAAAACAAATTGAGACTTAGTAGGCCTAGCAAAATTGCATCCGTCTAATAAGAATATCTTAGAGAACCAGCAGACTGAGGATGACCATGCCATTGATCTCTTGTCGAACTGTCATCAGATACATATGATTGAGTGAAAGTCTTTGGACATAGGTATCATTGATTGGGGCGGTCCTGAGGCAGTGACCATTAGAGAGAGGATTATTAGGGAGGCAGAGAGTGCGGCGGGATACATGAGACAGAGAAGGGGCCAGAGAATGAGAATCAGACATATACAATATACTATGCCTTTTGTTATTTCAAAAATAATTTATGAATAGTTATTGTATTATTTTTTATTTTAAACAATTTATTGTGTCTATTATCGTATCTTATTTGTTATCATTTTTCATTTACAAATTTATTATCGTTTTCATCTAATTATTTATCAAAACATTGATGATTTTAAAAAAAATATCACTGTCCAGGATTTCAGAGTTGTATCTCTGAAAGAACCAAATCAAAGTGTCTTAAAGATGCATCTACAAAAATATCACTGCATATTTAAATATAACGTCCAAGTTCAAATAAATTTTTCAGAGATGCATCTCCAAAACACCCTAATTTAAGGTTCGTTCGAAGATACATCTTCGAAGAATATTTTTGAGTTTTTAAGAGATTTTTCTGCACCCATAAAAGGTATAAAAACTCCCAACTAATAAGATTTAAGTAATAACAAAGTGAAAGTTTTACTTCAGACCACCTTATTACTTTTCCATTTATTATAACAAAATCGAAGAAAAAAGAATAGTTTCATCTCTCTTGATATTTAATTTTGACTTAAATAGTATTTTGGTCCCTGAAAATTAGCGCATTTTTAGTTTTCGTCCATAAAATATTAAAATACCATTTAAAAAATTGATCCCAAATAATTTTGAACCATGGACCTTTAGCTCATAACCTTGAGTCTTTTTCACCAAGCCACTTGTGTGTATATATATATATATATATATATATATATATATATATATATATATATATATATATATATATATATATATATATATATATATATATATATATATATATATATATATATATATATTATATAACGACTTAACTTCTTTGGAATATATTTTGTTTTGTTTTGAGTTTTGGTATTAATTTTTGTTTTGTTCTAATAAATAATAATATACAGTAATAAATGACTGCAAATATTTTAAGAAATATTTCATATTATTTTCAGTATTTAATATTTCAAATATTTTATATTTACTAGTCTTCAAATTAATATAATAAAAGTTGATAAATTAGATAGTTGAAATATTAATAGTTTATATATTAAATAGTTAAAATATTTAATACATTAAATAGTTAAAATATTAATATTTGAAACCTGAAATTAAGGACCTAAGCCAAAAAATACAGTATCAGAACCACATAATTAGGGACCTAAACCAAAAATTATATATGTATTTAGGGACTAAAACAAAATACACGCTAATTAACATGGACGATAACAAAAAAAATCTAATTAAATAATTTATTAAATATTTCAAATATTTATTAAATAGGTTAATAATTGTTTCAACAAATTATTTAATGTTTCAATTGTTATTATTAAATAATTATTTCATAATATATAATTCAAACTATTGAATTTATTTATTAACTATTAAATATTTAAATTATTATTAATTAAATAATATAGTTAAAAAGTAACTAAAATTTTTCAAACTATATAATATATAAATTACTGTATTTATTAATGTATATTATTATTTTTTAGAACAAAACAAAAATTAATACCAAAACTCAAAACAAAATAAAATATATTAAAAAATAAAATTATTTATTATGTAATATATACAAATAAATTGTAATTATATAGCAAGTAATACAAGTGGTTTGGTGGAAAAGACTTAAGGTTGGGAACCAAAAAAGCAAAATGCAAAGCTGACTTGGACTGCCATGTCAGCGTTGTCTGCCACATATGAATTTTTGTAACGGAAGTTGGACGGTAGGAACCAACGCCAAAAAAAAATAGAGATATAAAAATTTGGATCTAAAAAAAATTCAGAAACGAAAACCAAAAACACGCTAACTTACGAGAACAAAAATACTATTTAAACCTTTAATTTTTTACTTTTAGTTTTAACCTTAATATTAAGACTACTAAAATGTTTATTGGGAAACTTAATATTAAATTGTTCCGTATGTATTTTGTTTTAAAAATGGTTTCTTTTAGATATGGAGATATCTCTATTATACAATAAAGACCAATCAGGTGGAAATATTATTGAAACATTACAATGATACAAAAATTTAATAGAAAAGTAATGCACTGATAATGTAAAATCATTTTACATTTTTAATCAATCACAATTATGTATTCAATTATACTATATTTTTATTTAATTTCTTTTAATGACATGGCAGATTGTTAAGTTTCTATTGGTTGATTGTGTAACAAAAATTACACTGATAGTGTATAAATATTATTCTCTAAATTTAATATCCTAAAAATTGTAATAGTACGGTCTAGGGATATCAAAAGTAGAAATAGTTACTATTACTAGGTCAGATACAAAGACAACAATAAGATGAATATGTTAGAATTTAATTTCGAATTGTCATAAAGATGGAAGTACAAGGAAGCCAAAAGTTTAACACAAAGTATGGTCTATTCAAAATTTGATCAACATCACCTAAAAATAGTTTAAAAATGGAAAATTAAGTTAAAGTATTGTGGGGCGTCTAAGTGAAAATGTGCGTAAGCATGTTGTGGATTTGAGAAAGCGTCATGTTCCACTTAGAACATACTTCTGTTGTTGTAAGAACGAAATTCATATAACGCCGCTCAAATCTCCCGAATATATAAAAAGAAGAGCATTCATTCCCGAATGTATAAAAAGAAGAGTATTCGTAAAAAAGAATGAAAAATCATAAAATAAAGATATAACATTGGTTTAAGTGGACAAAGGATATGAAATTAGGTATATTGGTGAAGAAGAAAATATGAACTAGATGTTATGAGAGATATTTTTGGGGCATGTTCAAATTCATTCAGTTATTTTTTTATAAGCAAAAGTGTATCAAAGTGAGTAGAAGAGGTACTCAACCTTAGTACAAAGAGAGTTAGGTCAAATTTACCAACATACAAGCTATAGGATCCAATAATCAATCATGCAAATTACAATTCAAAACAGGTGAAACTCTAGCACCAAACCAATCTCAAGTTAGTTTTCTAGCCAAAGCAATAACTCAAGGAATCTTTTGTGACCATCCTTAAATATAGTATCATTCCTCACTAACCAAATTGACAGTATAACAACTAACCAGAAAATCAAGCATCTAAGTTTATCAACATTCTCCTTAATGTTACTAAAAAACTCTGCTAAGTGATAAAAAAACTAAAGTTGGTTGTGAAAGAGGCTTTACACTGATCTAATTAGCTAAGATGGCCCAAACATGAATAGCTACCGGACAGAGGAAAAACAAGTGCATAAGGTCTTTTGCAAGGCCTAGACATAATGGACACACAATATTCCATTGTCCACTCAAAATTCGTCTCTTTACTAATTGATCACGCGTGTGATATCTATTGAGCGAGGGCCTCAACGTGAACTCTTTTAGATTACTCAGAACCCAAGATTTCTAAATTAACATGCAAAATGGCAACAATTTCTCATCACTAGAATCATCTTCAACATATAGTAGAGGACGTAACATGTCTGCTACATTTTTGACAGAAAATCCTTCTGTGTGACACCACAAAAAATTTCAGCAAATACAAATGAAGATCGTGAAAATCATTTGTTGCTTCGACAGAAAGAGAGGATGGGTCAATATGAAGATCCTAAATTCAGCCAAGACCAATCCAAAAACCCGAATATTCTATTGATATTCTAAAAGGATGGAAATTGAACACATAAAGGAATTGCCCCTAGCCACTTATGCCTCAAAAATCCAAACTTGAACCATCGTCTAATTTGCCTAAAAAAAATACTCACAAACCAATTTATTTGAGCCCCCAAGAGTCTATAACAAGTCTTAAGTCCCTCCATCATAAGGAGGTTTCCCGGTCCTTAACACACCATAAAGGGTACAACATAACCCTTTGGATCTCCATAGTTGAATAAAAGCAGCGATCTCCAAACAACATTTGAATCAGATAAAATACATCATCCTCGTTTACTCAACAAACTGTGTAACTATGCCACCCATAGATAAGTTTCTTCCTTTACACACTGGTAGCCTACTCCGGAGTGTGGTCAAGACAGAGTTCCAAGACGAACATCTATGAGGAATTATACAAATAGGAACACCTAAAAAATTGAACAGAAAAGAGCTCATCGAACATGACAAAAAATATGAAGCAACCTCAAGAAAATAAGAATAGACATTGCAACCCAAGATCTTTCTTTTGTGGAAATTTACTCTAATACCGGAAGCCAATTCAAATCCACAAAGAATCACTAAAATAGACCAAGAGGAAGCTCCCATTATTATAGTGTCATCCGCAAATTGGATCAAATCAAACTCTTGATTTTTAGCCAAAAGAAAAGGTTGAAAATTGAGGGCTGCCAGATTGTTAGCCAACCACCTAGATAAACGTTCACCATCTAAAATGAAGATAAATTGAGAGATTGGATCGCTCTGACACAATCCCCTATTAACTTAGAATTCATCTATTGGACTACCGTTTATAAGGACTAAAAGAGATTTGTTGAAAACACGAGCTTGATTCCACTTGGAACCACCAAAGAGAACAAGGGTTCGAGGCTCGCACTAGCTGAAGAAGAGACAAAAAAAACAAATAAATACTACCATTATTTAAAATTGTAGGTATGGTGTCAAAAGAGTCGACATTTTCTGTTGTGTTTGCTTATAAGGAATCATAGTGCACATAACTTTTTTGGCATTAGAGAAGTTGATATAAATGTTTATTAATTAAGGCTTATTTCTTTGAGTGATTTTTAATGACACATACCTTTCTTTGGCTAAAGAAATTAAATTTTTATTTCTACACATTATTAGTTTATTTTTAGATATTACATAGACAAGAATTTTGGTGCAAAATGAAAACAATATATCTTTAAGGATGTGCAAGAATCAACTATCACATTGTCTATGGATGTTGTATGGTCGTCTTATGAAGTGGAGTATCAACAATAAGTGTAAATAATTGAGAAGACACACGCAAATTAAACCTATTTGTTGCTTATGTGAAACACCTGGTTAACATTGTGTAGGAAAACATTTGTTGGAGCATGGATCAATCAAGTGTTGTATTTGGGAAACATAATGACTAATATGTATGATTACAAAAAATCATTTTTTATTTGAGAATTTAGTTCTATATTGTATTGAATTCTATTTTATGTGATATTATTTTTTTATAATAGAATTACATCTCCTCATTAAAGACATAAACAAATGCCGAAACACAGTTAAATTGACTTATGAAAATGTCGGAATAACATGCATAAAAATATAAAGTTATAATTTGGTAATACGAGAGTTTTTTAAAAAAATAATTTTTATGAAGTTAAGCATGCATATACCAATTGATTATAAGAGAAATTGCATGGATCTATATTGAGAATTACCTTGAGACGCAATAGAAAAGTAACCAAGTCCAAGTTATCAGTTTTTATGATTTTTAGTCTTTTATTAATGAATCCAACAAAGATAAAGTGAAAGAGTCCAAGTAGACAAAAAGAAAATAGCGGAATCATAAACATCATAATGAATGCTGAAAATAAAGTGGTAAAGAAAGCGTGAAATAAAGCTGTAAAGACAATGTAAAGATAAAGAGCGGGAATTTAAAGTTAATTGTTAGTAATTAGTTGTTAGTTGGTTTCATATGATTGATCCATAATATTTTGGACTTTGAGCCTAAGTCAAATGTTATGAGGACTCATCAGAAGATTGATAGAATCAAAACAACTACGTGATGAATCAACGATTTTACTGGCCATATCTCAAAATCTAATCATCCTTGGGCTTACAAGTTCAAGTCTTGGGCCATGAAGAATCAAGCATACAAAGAAAAGCAAATAAGATTGTATGGTTCGCGATGATTTAAGCCTTGAGCTTAGGTCAAAGGTTATGAGGACTCATCAGAAGATTGATAGAATCAAAACAACTGCACGATGAATCGACAATTTTACTGACCGTATCCCAACACTTAATCATAGTTGGAAAATTTCAAGAATAAATCTTGGGCCACGAAGAACTAACTTTATTATCCGAGGGACAAACTATAAAGCTATGTTAAACAATCGCCAAGTAACCTATATAGAGGTCACCCTACAACGAGGCCAGTCAAGCATGATCTATGTGTTGGAAAGACAAACTAGAGGAATGATATGTAGATCAATCGTTGATGTTTGCAACACATGTAAAAAAAGAATAGGATAAGATGAAGAGGGAGGAGAACATGCCAAGAATCATCAATGCGTTAGATGAATTTATCCGGCCTGACTTCGTCAAAATCAACCAACTATCTTGGTGGATTTGATCATGAGACCTATCAACACCAAAGTTTTATTGATGATGATGAAATTTATGACTCAAAATGAATCCAAGTCAGAACAAATATTAAATAATTTAAAGAAAATAAAATAATGATTAAAAATGACTTGAAAATGGATTAATTAATTAAATTTTTATTGATGAAATACATAATGGTATCCATACATCAAAATAAAACTCCAAGAAAATTATCTAATGTTAAACAAAGGTCAACAAGTGCTGACAATTTTTTTTAGAATTTTAAAAAGTCAGAAACTATTTTTAAAAATAAAATAAAATATCAAAATAAACCAAAATTGGAAAAAAATAGTAAAATCATAAATAAAAACAAAATGAGGTCACCACTATTTGTCAAGGGACTATTGGATCATTCCCTAATTTTTTAAGAATTTTAAAATGTCAAGATGTATTTTTAAACATTTAAAAAATTCAAATAAAAGGAAAAAATCATTAAAAAATACCAAATCTGAAAATAAAAGTATGAAAAAATAAAAGTCAGAAAGAGAATAATCGGGGGGAAATTTGTGAATGTTTTCATAATTTTTGAGTCAGAAATGAATTTTCTATTAATTTTTGAAGTTTAAAACAATTAAATAAAAATCAGAAAATAAAATAATAAACCAAAAAAATATGGATCATCAGATCATAGTCAAAACGCGTTAGTAAACAGATCCAAAGGATCTAGCGCGTCGTGCTTGATATGGACCCTCTTGGAAATCACACCAGATCAGTTTTTAAAATTAAAGTAAAACAAAATAATGTGGACCATCAGATAATGTCAAAACGCGTTAGTAAGCCAATCCAACAGATCAGACGCGTTGTGCAATCATGGTCTTCTGGAAATATCACACGTGATTAAATATTAAACGGATTTGAAAAAATGTGTGGCAATTTGTCATTGGTTGAGACGAGATCGTCTCCAACCTCCAGCCAACATGAGTTATAGGTTTCTGAAATGGAAAAATTAGAGGTCGAGACCGGTGTCATTCGCTTCTTCTCTTCAAGACGATTCCAGTGGTAACATCGCGAAATATTTCTTTTTACTCAAACGTAGTCGATTTGGAAAAAACCAGAAGAGAATTTGAAAAGGGATTTGAAAATTCGTAAGTAAAACTCACTTCCTGTTAAAAATAAACGATGTTATGAGTATTAGAGTGATGAGAGCTACATTGTAGCTACAAAGTTGAGGCGAATTGGTGGAGAAATATACATGTTAGAACTCAAATATGAAGCTCTGAAACTGGACTTATGGAGCTCGATTCAGGTCACGATTCTTCTTGCTAAGAGTATGGCTAGTTTCAGGGAAGTTCAGTGAAAAAGAATAAACAAAGAAATTGGATTTAAAAGTGGAGAAAATGTGAATTCAAAAACTCAAAAATGTGTGTTATGAAGAGAGTTTGACAGTGTATTTCTGGCTATCCAAGCTTGAGGAAATGATGTGGGGAGCATTCTCTATTTATAGGGAAGTGAATGTTGATGAAAGTGACAAGAAATTATGATGAAATCGTGCAAACCAAGCTAGCTAAAATCATGTCAAACGTGTGACTCGAAAAGCATCAAAACGACCTTATTCCAAGTGCAAACTTTGTCAAAATGCATTTGGGCAATTAGATAAACATGTTTAGAAACTAAACTTTGAGTAATTTTCCTTGTAATCCAAGTTTACTCATGGTAAATTTTCTGACTTGAAGCAAAAATGAATTCCATAAAGCCTACTTCAAACATGCATAGCTCACTACTCAGGGACCTTTATGATGCAATCTTGGACTCTTTGGAAAGATGAGATTACAAACTTTGCAATGTGCTTGGAAATATGGAATTTGGTGTCTTGAATCAAAATTTTTGACCATTTGAAATCAACAAAAACTCAATGACTTTTATACGAATTGTTTTTAAGTTTGGCATCAAAAAGTGGCTTATAATGTTTTGCCTTCAAAAGTGCTTTTCCATTCAAAATTTGCTCTTGGCCAACAAATATGGAATGAAGGAGACCTATTAAATGGAATTGTGGAAAAAGAACCACTCAAAAACTCCAAAAAATGAGAAAGTTATGGCCTTGTGAAGTTGATGGAAAATCATGAAATGACCTATAATCTTTTGATCTCTTTAAGCATCCTCCAAACGTCTTCAAGTCTTGAAACATAAACGAAGTTAAAGTTCACATCCTCAAGATTATTATGGAAAAATAATGAACTCAATATGGTAACCATGACCAAGTTATGCTTCCATGACATTGATGATAAAAAAATGGAGAAATTCACTAAGGACTTGTAATATTTTGACTTCCCAAGTGATTTTCCAAGAATTTTCTATTCTTTCCAATTGAACTAAATTGTAATAGACATAATTAGGTTCATTTTTAAAAAATAGTGAGCTCAAGGAGACAAATGATGACCAAGTTAAGATCTTTTGAAGTTACACAAGAGAGATGGGTAATCATTCTAGAGGGCTTGTGATCTTTGATCCTCAAAGCATCTCTCAATCAAATTAAATCCTTGAACCATGAAGAGACTTGTTAAATTTCCTTTTGAAATACTAATGGATTTTGAATCAACCAATAATCTCAAACAACAACCAAGATATGGTTCTCAAAAGTCTAAAACCCTAGTTCAAAGAGCATTGGCCATGCCATGGAGACTTCTTTCAACTCTAATGATCTCTCTTACACATGGAGTATTGTCACATGAGTAGATATTGTTGTAGATGATAATGAGAAACTATAGAAAGAACATCCACTTCAAAACATTGAGAATTGAGGGAACTATGCACTTGTGATCCAAAGCTCAAAGACTTGTCCAAATTAGGTCAACCACTTGAATGAACTTTGCATTTTGAATTTCTCTTGTAATATAGTACATGATGAGCTTCATTAGACCTTGTAAATGATGATAACTTGAGACACACCACATGACAAAACTTGACAAATCCTTGAGTGTTGAGAGAGAAGACATGGAAATAAATACATGAACCTATGAACTCCTTGAAGAGGAACTTTTGTATCATCCACCTACAACACAATGTCTAAAGAGAAAATAATGTACATATCTTATGGTTAGGCAAATATCAATTAACATGTATAAAATATACACAAACAAGGTGCTTAGTGATCCCCATGAGGGCAAACTTACATAAGAGAGAAAGGCAACCCTAATTTATGATCTTTGTGCAATATAACAGTATTATATGATAGAGGATCATATGGGCAAAAATTGGGGTATGACAATATTCTTGTGATTTAAGATGATATAAAAAAGTGACGTGTTGATACTAATTGATTCAGTTCATATCAAATGAGGAAGTTAATCATGGAAGGTCCATATGAGGTAGATACTAAAACTCAATATAAGTTAGACATGACTGATAAAAATGAAGCATCATGGATAAGGTTTGGGTCACTTAATATTGTTTTGGAAAAAGTGTTAAAAGGTAAAGTGTGTGAAATTTGTTACCAAACTACAATTTCAATGTGTCTATTGCCTCAAAAAGTTAAAATCAAATGAGGAATTAAAGGGAAAGCTCCAAACCTTTTGTATCTTGAGCATGTTGGTGAAGCCGATTCTAATTCTAAAGTATATTCAAAGAGGTCATCTAAAAAAATATCTCAACAATTTCGGAAGCAACTTTCTCAAAAAAAACTCTCTCTTTGAATAAACTATCTCAAAAGAAATCCTCTTGAAAGAAACTATGTTAACCGTCTCAGAGTTTCTTTGTTAAATTTCTTAATCCTATTGAGACATATATTGATGACATAATTAATTCTGATTCAAATGAAAAATATGAATTAAGAGCAATTGCATCACTACTCATATATGATTATGATGGTTGCTCTATGGTATACAGAGACTTGGATTATGAGATTAGAGCTAGAGTTACTTTATACAAAACTTGGAAACAGATCTCCTGCAATCCTTTTAGTTATGTCATCCCTCCTACCTTCATCTAATGATTCAAAATCAGCAGCAACACAAGAGTTGTAGAGCATCCAAATCTAAAAGAAAATATATAGGAAAATTATACATGACTCATATCTAGTATGGTCATCAATCAATCTCAAGGATAAGAGCCCAAATCTGATGTCTTCAATGAGTCTTTCATTTCTTGTAGACACATATCTAATAAGGTTTTGTGAATCTAAATTATCTCCCGCTCTTTTACTGTTGTTTATCCAACTTTCATTTCAACCAATCATTTATATTTATTTATCTCTTTTCAAAACAATAAATTTTCATTTATTTATTATTAATTTTGAACTATTAGACAAAGGTAAGAGGGATGACAGAACATAACATATTTTTAGTGTAAGATCTAAATATTATATGAGATTAAAGGAAGTATATTGTGTCATTATAAACAATTTTAAAATAATTCAATCATATTATTTAATATTTTAAAATTAAAAAATTAAAAGTGTGATTTAGTGAAATACACACCCATAATTAATTTATCGTATAAACATATTTTACAAACAATTCATGTTTTTTTTTTCTCATATCATATTTTGTGGTCATAAATCATTTATAAAATAAAAAATATTTATATATAATTATTGTCGACTAAACCCCGGTTAATTTTGTGTCTAACTTTTAAACCTCGAACTTATGAATACGAGTCCGGTCCTTGGTATTATTTTTACTAAAACACGTTTTATCATATTGATACATTCATTCATCTTTATTATAAATGTGAAGTTGAAAGCAATAAATTAAAAATGATGCAAATTAGAAAGTATAGTTAAAAAATAATTATATTTAAAAATAAAAACGGTCATTTAGTTTGGGCTTAACCTCACTTAATCTCACACCTCTCATGAAGTGTTATATTAAAAATACTATTAAGTTATAAGTTTTTTTCTTAAATACAAGCAAATTTTATCATACTCAGACAAATAAATGTTAATGTGATTTTGTTACCATTTTAAATATATGATAATGGAACTTTAAAAATTTAAATATGTATATAACGGTAACAAAATTATATTGAAAATAATAAATTAAATTATTTCAATTTAATAAAAAATTTATCGAAAATATATAAAGGGTTAAAACAACTTAAAATCACATCAATAATTAAAAGTAGTACTTAATTCTCATTAATAAATGAGTGTGAAATAAAAAACTTTGTTAATTAATCTATTTAATAAATGGTAACAATATCAAGTTGAAAAATAATAAATTGAATTATTTAAAAGGGTTAAAACAGACAATTTTTTATATTATTAATTGAGTATAGTTTATTTTTGTGATATAAAGACCATATTTTCTTTTATTTTTAATAGAAATAATCTATAAAATATTAAATAAATAATATACTATGCATCACTTCCATATTCCAAAAACATATTTTTTTTCCATATAAAATATATACTTATTTGTGAATAACTCATCTCATTATTTCAAGTTAAATATATCTATAATTCATAATAAAATTATAGTATAAAATATTATAATAATAAGTTGAATAATCATATTTATTTAAAATTCAATTCAAGTTGAATAATTTTACTTTAAATTAAAATTTTCAATTCAAACATAAAAATTAATCTACAGATGCTCCTACACTGAAATGGGCTTTTATAAAGTAAAACTAAGTAAACCAAAAATCAATATATCAAACAAAATTATAAACTTTCTCTGCTGACAAAACAATGCTTTTTATAGCTTTCTTGAATTTCTCTTAGCCTCAAGAAAAAAATCAAGACTAATCTACATTCTCATTGCTCATGAATAAGGAGCAGAAAAACAAAATAGTAGGAACACAAACACAGTTACATCTTACTATACTATAATAATACCACTTGATGGTTTTTCTTATCTTATTCTAAAAATGGAAGAAAAAGAAGAATTATTCCTTTGTTGCTTCTATGCATTGAAGAACTTCATCACCTTTTCCTATTTTATTATTCAAAAGTCTTTGCTTCATCAGAGATTCACTTTCACTAGCTAATGAAAGGAAAACCCAGTTTAGTATCACTTTTTTTTATGTTTGTTGTTGTTACCTCTTCAAATATGAAAATGGTATAGGCAAATGCTTCAAGCTTGAAATATCAAACAACTCTACAAACCTCTGATCCGAAACTCGAGCTTTTGCTGCTGCAAAACGTTGGTACTCGTCGAAAACTGATGATAAGCACCATTTTTGGAGCTTTCTGTAGCATCCGACTAAACAACCTGTTCGGTGCTGTAAACAGAAAGAATTCAAGATATTAACTACTTTAACGAGTAAATATTCTTTTAATAGGGTTTTGTTCTTATTAACAGAACCCTATTAGTTCAAATCACAAACACATTCGCGAGAAAAAGATGTTTTTTCTCGGTAGAGTCTTACCTTTCCTCGCTTACAGTGAATTATAACCGGGTGGTTCCTTACATCTGCATTATTTAGACCACCAATGATTATTATTGCTTGAAAAACTAAGAGATGAAATTGCAATTGTTTGAACTGAATAAAAAGATATAAGCATACCAAGAAGAACTTTTAGGGCTTCCCGAATAGTGTCGTCGGGGATGTTAACAAAAGGCTCCTGGATCCACAAGTTCATATAAGGTTACAATTTGATACATCACATACAAAACATGCTAGTAAACACACAAAAACATTACTAATGAATTCGAGTTAGAAACTCAAGAATACGCGATTGGCTCTTCAAATATAGTAAATTGGACTCAAAGAAGACCCAACTTACTTGATTGCAGAGAATCAAAATCCGAATTTTAAGCAATGTTTTTCTCGATATTTTCCTTCTTCGCTTTCCTAGGGTTGATCATGACTAGGTGCTATTTATTTATCATGATGGAAAATTTATGGTTCTTGAACGAAATCGGTTTTTGGCAAATTCGTAATGGTCCCATTATACAGACAAGAAGAATACTCTACGATCTCTTCTTAGCCATTAAATATTCACAAAAAAACAAATGATTGTGATAATTTGATTTTGAAATAACCATGGAAAAGACATCACAAGCCAGCTTAGATTCCATCCACAGTGATTTCCATTTTCCATATTATAAAGTTGGCATATAGCTGAAGATTGATGAGGATTCTTTCACACACATATGTCAAATATGCTCAAGAAAAAAACAGTGGATTTAACCAGAATCAATTATAGATCAAAAAATGATATAAAAATATAATATTGATATCTAAAAAACTATGATGATAAAGTTGACATCATGTTTTTGTTGAAAGTTCAAAGAGTAATTTTAATCAAAATTAGGGCGATTCATCGTAATTCTATCAATCTCGATGTGAATCCAAACATGCACAAAATCAACCTAGAAGAGAAGCATGTGAATAAGAAATAATAGCGAAAACAACCAGCTTTATGACCACCCCTTTTATCCTCTTATACTTGCCATAGCAACTCATTGGACTACACACTAGAATTCATATAAAGGTCCCATTGGCAAGGTTTTAAATAACGGTCGCGGTAAAGACTTTAGCGGGTGTTGTGAATTCTGATTGTGGTCATGGTATGAATTAGCCACAATTTTTTCTTCATCATTGCGATCCTGATTGTGGTCGTGGGATGAATTAGCCACAATTTTTGTATCATATAAAAACGGCAAATAACAGTATGATTATTGTTTTTATCATATAAAAACGGTGAATAACAGTGTGATTATCGTTTTGTCGCAGCCGTTTTTGCACTTGCAGACTGTTTTTTACAACCTTGCCCATTTGTTTCACCATATGTCACAAATTTTATCCACCCATACACCAACTTGAAGAAAATAATTGAAGACCACATAAGATTATGAGAAAGACAAGTCAATTGAACTAGATATATATATCCATTGATCTTTATCCAATTATCCATTCAATTCACTTCATCACTTTGTGCATTCATATAATTGATTAATTAATAAAAAGTTAAATTGAAGATATATTAATAGAGTCACAAACCTTATGACCCTCAATTCCAAAGTGATAAAGCTTGATTCCATTTGACTTGAGAAACTCCATGTTAGCTTCTGGATATGGTTCAGGGCACAAATATCTATAAAAAAATAGACCCATCAAAGAAAAACTCAATAAAATCACAAAAAGTTAAATAATTTACTAATAAATCATGAATTGGGTTATCAAGAAAGAGTACAAAAACTAGAACAAAAGCAAAACACATGCAAAACAAAACAAGTATATATACATGATGGAGCGAAGGCCAAGGGTTTGAAGGAAAAAGAAGTTGGAAGGTTCAGGGAAACCAGAACGGAAAATGCCATTATCAACCATAGAAAAATTGAGAGGTGGAATGAAGAGATCCTCGCCGTCTATCTTGTCACAGACATCATCGTTGTCAGCATCATCAACGGTGGTTGTGAGTTTGAGGTTGTTGTGATCAGTGATACTTAGTTTGATTTTTCTACACATCTGTGTTTCTTGGTTCTTTTTTTTCAGTTGGTGGTGTTGAACTTCTGATGCCACTTGTTGTTGCATATTAAAGGAGAGAGAGAGAGAGAGAGAGAGAGAGAAAGAAGAGGTGTTTGGAGGAGTGTGTGTTATGTAAGAATGAATGGATATTTAATAATATAATAATAGAAAAGAGGGAGAGAGTAGAGAAAGGGAAAGGGGGAAGGTTTTGGGATCAAAGGGTATATTCCTTGTTGGGAGAGAGAGAGAGAGTTTGAATGGTGTTTTGGTTTGTGAGAGTGAAATTTGAAAGAAGAAGGAAAAAAAGAGAGGTGATTGCTTTGAATAGAGGAAAGAGTGGTAGTTAGGCAATTGAGTTGAGGTGAAGATGTTACTTATATATATACAAATTTGAGAGAGTGGTAACAACAACATAAAAGAAGAAATTGTTAATTAGTGTTTGTGTGTGAGTGTGACCGAGTGAGAGACACATAGAGTGGTTAATTAATGGTTTTTCTTTTGCTTCTTCTTAACTAGTGGGATACTCGTGCGTGGGATATTCGTGCGTATGTAAGAGTACACAGCTGTGGATTGTAAAATTGTCACCGATTTATTATAAAAATTCAAATAAATTAAAAAATATTAAAATATTATTAGAATAAAGATAAAAATAAAAAATTGATTGGAAGATAATTATATAATTTATTAAAAACAATTATCATTAAAAAAAACTATTAAAGACATATTTTGTAAAACATAATTGTGTAAAATTGAAAAAAAAAAGTGTTTTTAGAGTTGATAGTGTTGTAATAATAAAAGAGTTTATAAGGTTATGTATAATGGAGTGTTGAAAAAAAATTCAATAGTTGAATGCTTGTAATGGAGTGTTGAAAGTAAAGTGAATTAATTGGTGTTGAAAACATTCAACATGTTGAATGAGAAGGAAGTGAACCCATAAAATATTTTACAAAATCTTATTTGTTGTTGTGAATGTTTAGATTTTTAGTGTGTTGTGAATGGTGGTGAGGTATGATGTTGAATTTTATTAAACAAAACTATTATAGTGATTAAAAATTGAATGTGTGTTTAATTATTAAGTAGAAGAAAGAGAAGATGATGTGGACGATAAAAAATGAAAAAGTAGGGTGTTGAATATATAAACCATTATACATAGCCTAACGTTTAATGAATGAGACAAATAAATATCCAAAATTAAAATTAATTGAAAATCGGTTAAAAAATAATTTTACATAAAAGTAAAAAAAAAAAAAAAGGAATGATAAGCAAATGAGAATTAAGTTTAATGTAGTATTAATTAAATTTTGAACTATGGTTTAAAATATAAAAAATAATTAAAAGTCAATAGTACAATTGACATAAATTTAACTTTTATTTTATTTAATTGTACACAAAATGTAAAAACTCATATGTTCGCACAATTTTTAATATGATTACTTGTGTATTCACACAATACTATTGTATTACCCGTGCGTTCGCACGGATATTGATGTGATATACACGCTTTGTTTTTAAAACATAATAAAAATATAAATAAGAAAAATAAAATAGTTTTATCAAAATAGTTTTATCAAAGTAGTTTATTATTTCTAAGAGAAATACATATTTTTAAAATAACATGAGTATTAAATATTCAATTTAAAAAAAAAAACATAATAATATATATTTCAATTACTCATATATTATTTTAAAAATTATTGTGTTTTACTTAAAAATAATTGTAAAATAAAAAATATTAAATACTAAGTAATTAAAAACAATACATCTTTTTTGTGTTTGGATTCATACATTATTTTAATTATATATTTTTTTATTTTCTTTAATTATACAAAAAAAGTAATAACTCGAGCGTTCACAAGGACTTTAGTCTAGTTATCTGTGTGTTCACACAGTACCTCTACGTTCACACAGATTTTAGTCTGGTTACCCGTGCGTTTACATGATACTATTGTGTTACCCGTGCGTTTGCACTTATTTTGATCTGATTACTCGTGCGCTTACATGCTACTGGTATGTTACCTGTTTGTTTTATATAATTTTAATTAAATAGTTAAAAAATTGATTAAAGTATTAGAAAGGTCCAACCATAAAATAACACGCTTCCTCAAAATTATCATTGCTTGCTATTTTATATATTTTCATTCCCATGTTTTCTCGCTCATTTTTATCCATAGGGTGTGTTTGTTTCAAGGATAAAATTTATAAGGGTTAAATATATTTTTAGTTTCTATAAATATGACACCCTTCAATTTTAGTCTCTATAATTTTTTTTTCAAATAATGGTCCTTGCAATATTTTTCGTCCTTATTATTGGTCCTTCACATTAGGCTATGTACAATGGGGGTGTTGAAAAAAAATTTAATTGTTGAATGTTTGCAATGGGGTGTTGAATGAGGTGATGAAAGTGAGGTGGATTAATTGGTGTTGAAAACATTCAACATGTTGAATGAGGAAAGAGTCAAGTCCATAAAATACTTTATAAAATTTTATTGGTTGTTGTGAATGTTTAAATTTTTAGTGTATTGTGAATGGTGGTGGGATATGATGTTGAATTTTATTAAATAAAACCATTGTAGTGAGTAAAAATTGAATGTGTGTTGAATAATTGGGTGGAAGAAAGAGAAGATGATGTGGAGTATAAAAAGTGAAAAAGAAGGGTGTTGAATAATGAAACCATTGTACATATTCTTTGATTTAACTAACGGAGGCTTACGTGGCATGTCACGTGTGATACCACGTCAACTAAAGTTTAAATTAAAGAAAATCTGACGGATTGCGGGGGTTTTAAACCCCCTTTAAATAACTTTAAAAACACTAAATTTTTAACATTGAATTTTCTCAGTATGGTGGTTTTCTCAACATTAAAAAAGGACAAATTATAATGATTAGGTTTTATCAATATGGACCTTGGTGGTTGTGGTACAGGTATGCTTGATTTAAGATGCAATTTTCCCCGACTTTTCTCAAAGAGATGGAAGTAAAGGCTGAAGAAATTGTTTGCACCTCTTCTTAAAGACATCTGGTACTTCCTGCATTTATGACTTTATTTTTTGAATTTAAACTATAAATGTATACCACGTTTAACTGATTCAAACTATAATGGATTAAAATTATTCTTTTTATATTTCCTCTGGGGAGAAATTGTATTTGTGCATATATCCCATCATGATAACTTAATGTGAACGTTGTCTTTTGAAAGAATAACCATCCTCATGGAATATTTGTCTGTCATGAAGACTGTTTTTTCTTATTTAAGATTAATATTATATTCAATACTTGTTTGGGATCTGGAAGTGAAAATATGAAGTGTGTTATCAATAAAAGATATAACTTCATATCATACTTACAGTTGTCTAACTCCTATTATTACTTTTGATTTTTGGTAGCCTTGATTGAGCAAACATATAATAATGAACTTGAAATTATAGTCAAGCACCACCCATCGGTTTTATTCCAGCGTCATAGCTAGAAAACATTTTTGTATCGAACAATGATATTATCACATGGAATATGTTTCTACTAAGCACTTACCAGGACATAATGTGAAAGGAATGATATTATCACCTGGAGGAATGGAACAAAAAAGGTTTGTGGAATATCGGGAAATAAGGAATGGATTTATTCCGGAGAGTCGATAGAACATCTTACATCTCAAATGAAGCTAAAAAAGCTTATAAGGATAGACAAAATTATTTTCGGGGAAGGTATATATTACTTCCTGTATGATATATTTTAGTGATATATTTTAAAAACACTATCAAGTAGACCAAGAGAAGAGTGGAAATTAGGTAGCGTGAAGAATGAATGATCCTCAACTTTGATGGTAGCTAAAATTTAATGTTGAGAAAACTACGATGTTGATAAAATTCAATGTTCAAAATTTATTATTTTTTAAGTCATATAAAGGGGGTTTATAACCCCTGCAATCTGTCAGATTTTCTTTAATTTTGAATTTCAGTTGACGTGGCGTTACACGTAAGCTTCCATTAGTGAAATCTAATGGGAGGGACCAAAAGTAGAGACGAAAAATATTACGAGGATCATTATTTGGAAAAAAAATTGTAGGGACTAAAATTCAAGGTTTCCATATTCATAGGGACTCCTAACATATTTAACCCAAATTTTAATCTTAAAAATATTATTCCTTGGAATATTAATACTGACAACATTATTCCAATCAACATGTTTGGTAACTAATTTTATTTACTAGGAATATTTATAAAATATAGTTATTTTAATTTTTAAAATAAATAATAAATAAATTTAAATATTTAATAATGAGAAGTTATAGGTGGTTAGTTCTTATTCCCATGGGAATAAAAGATTCTCACCCTATAACATGAAAATAGAATGTGACAAAATTACGTGTAAAACAAAATTCCGGAAATAAAAAATTCTTAGGCATAATTTTTTCTAACTTGAAACAAACATTATCATAAAAAATATTTTAGCCTATATTCCTGAAAATAACTTCACAATCCATAAAACAAACGCCCCCTAGTTTTAATATTGTTGTTGGTTGCTATTAACTCATGAATTTGATACGAAAATATGCCATCAATAAATATGTGTACCAGGTTTCACCTAGTAGGATATGGTTGGTACTTGGTGTTGGTTATATTTTTTTTTTTGGTTAATAGTCTTCTACCCTGCAATATTAGCATGTTATGATTTTTCCCCACTTAAATTTTTTTTTTAAAACATCCCTTATAATATAAAGATTCCCTCCAATATGACTCTGATGGCAAAGATTCTCTAATTTAACCAACATGACATTTCACGTGGTTTTTTTATAAATATTTTTTAATTATTTTATTATTATCCAGGTGGCATTTTTTAATTATGATTTTTTTACTTGTTTTAAAATATTTTTTTACGTTTTTTATATTTTTTATATTTTATTTTTACTATTAGTTTTAAAATTATTTGTATTAATAATTTTTTTGAAATTATATTTACAAATTAATTATTAAAATGTTAATTGGGCCTTAAAGACCCATTACATATTTAGATATGCTATGATTACAAGAGCCCATTAGGTAATGTTTTGAAATACAATGTGTAAATTTGTTATATAAACTCTTATATTTGAAGAAGCATTGTCGACGTGGGACTCTTTGTTTTCCAAACTTCAGCAAAAAACATTACTTTCAATGAAAATTCATTACTTTAGGAAATCACTTCATTCTTGTAACTACATCTCAAGAGTGGTAATATAACATGGGTATGTTGTAAAGAATGGATTTGAATCTAATGTGTTTGTTGTTACATAACATGAGTACCTTTCCAACTGTATTGACAACATGTTCTTCTGTTTCGGCCTTTTCTGCCTTTGGTAGTGCTAATGCTGGAACTGTTTCAATTGCTAGCACATTGTTTATCACTATCATTGATGATACTGTCTTGGCTTTGGCTTTCAAAACTAATGTTTCTACTATTCAAACATTGAAGAAAGGATTTGCTTCTTAAGGATATATTATGATAATAATTGATCCAACACAACAAAATTTCAATAGAGCTTATGGTTGCGTCTGAAAGACCAAAGTTGCACCAACACCTTTTGGCCTATTTCCCATTTGTTTTCCGCAACAAGTTCGTTTCATCCATTTGTGATATTGTAGACTTCAACAGTCTCCATATTCCACTTCTTTAAGCACATTTCATCCCAAAGGTTAAGATCATGATCCAACATAGATACAGACAAACCAACAATCTTCTCTTTTCTATCTCTGTTACGCTCGTAATCCAAATAGGATTCTTCTGCCGGAGTCAAGAAACTCTCCATAACTTTTCCTTTTGTGATGAAGGGTGAATGAGAAAGAGGTGTATAAAAGAATTAAGATGGAGGAATAATGGTTAGGGTGGAAATGGTGCAAAATTCTGGAAGATAGTTGAAGATTGAATGATAATGGATGAAGAGAATGAATGGTTTAGAAGGGTCCCCAGAAGGAATGTGAGGGAGTGGTTATATAGATTGATATTAGTAACAGGGGTTAGAAGGATTCAGTTGGAGATGTGGAAGGTAGTTAGAAGAGTTGGAGTTTGTTGTGAAGTTAGTTAAGTTCTGTTTTGGTTCCAGATAGAGGAATGAGATGGTGTTTGCATGTTGTATGTTGTAATAGCTAAAAGTCCCACATCGTTTTGACAAATACAACATGAGTGTTTATATAGTGAAAACACATAATAGGTAATGAATTGAGAACAAGAAGACTATATGACATGCTGTTGCATAAATTATATTAAAAATCCTGTTGGACTTCCACGTAGGTCAAATTATTATAATCTTAGCTAAAAAAATGCATCAGGGTCTTTGGAGTTGGAATCTTTATATGTTAAGGTTTAGGAACAATTTTTTTTTAAGGGGGGGATCAAAACACGCTCATATGGCAGGGGGTAGAAGGCTATTAACCCTATTTTTTTTGTTCTTATATTGTCATAGTCCACTACTGTCTCAATATACACAACATGAAATTTAAAGTATTGTTTCTCTTTCTCTTCATTATAAGTTAAATGAGTGGCTTCACGCAAGAGTTTTATGTCTGTTTAAAATCCATTCCTCGATTTCGACACAACAAAAGGCTTTACTTATAATTGTTATTTGACACACTTTATTGGTTAACAGTTGTTTGTTAAATTCTTCTATCCAATGAATGTTTTCCAAATCAATATGTGTGCAAATTACTAATTGGCAGCATTTCATAACTGTATCCAGCATCACCTAAATTATTGTTTGTAAAAGGAGGATACTCGTGTTCTTAATAGAAACTCATTAAATCTTTTGAAATCCTGCAGTTTTTTTATATAAGTGTATTATCTCATATGAGTGCATTAGAATCAAATAGGACCAATTCAAACTAAGAAAATCGAAAATCATATTGCAAACACAAGATAGATCCATTATATTGCAATGTCATTTACATGAATTTTCTACATCATCTACATGAATTTTCTAGTGCCAAACAGAAAAAAAATGTAATAAATTCAAATATGGTAGTTGAATTTTCTACATCATCTACATGAAATTTCCAAACATAAATTATAAACATAAGGTATGTTGCATTTTCATCAGGTGTTGCCTCCCAACTTGTTCAACCAATTAAGTTATGAGCGATTTTCTTCGAAAACATGGTACAGTTCTCGAGAGGTTTCGATAAGTCATACATGTAAATAGCTTCCGCGTTCATCTACTTCTCTGATATACCCTGAAACAATTCAGTAAAGTCCTAGTTAGAGGTAAACAATGTTGGATAATGAAATTGAAAATTGCCACAAGTTTATAATGCAGGGAATAAGAAAATGATAATGATGATACTACATAATATAGGTGCAGGGAATAAGAAGGTAATGGAAAATATTATATTACATCGCATGGATACAAAATTTAACAAATCATCGACTCAGATTAGGGAGATATTCCAGATTAACACACATCATGACTAACATAGTTGAATGACTTGGATTTGTCATTAACTTTTAACCAATTTTAACAAAGGGAAAATCACACAAAATTCCAGAAAAAAAGTTCAAAGGAAAAATACTACTTACTATGTTCCTTTGAATAAAGTATATTCAATAATTCCTTCAACTTCTCCCAGAGCTTGAATAACATCAGTTCGATAATTATTCAAATTCCACAACTTCTCGTCGTGTATTTAGTGTGTCCACTAGAAAGGATTTTGTTTTAAAAATTGATACTGCTTGAAGTCTGTACGCACTATCCATCCTTTATCATAAGTTAAAGTATGTATATGCTTTTGAAACAAAGTGTTAATACATGGTATTCCTCTGTCCCATGAATCCCGCCAAAACAATCAAGAGTAAGAATGAAGAGGAAAAAAGACATATTGCCACTATAGTCAAAGACACCAAGATCCTAATATTTTAGAGTGCGCACTTCTAAATTCTCAAGGGTCAAGCGCCTATTTTGTGCTTGTGCTTCTTTCCTTTTCAATGTGTATTCAGCCCAGGCGCATTGTGAATCTACAAATTCACTTTCCCAAGGTTGCATCATTTCTACATGGGTCTATCTAAGATACATAACATAGAGAGTAATGGTTCACATGTATATAACGATAAAGGTTAGGAGATGGCGCTTAGAGGATTGGTTGTCGGGTTTTGATTAGTTTCAAGCAAGCTTTATAGAATTTCTTGGTCAATTAAATAATTTTTTCGGGTCTTTTGTCAAGATTTACACTTAACTTAGACAAGCCATTCAACATTCCAAGAAAATGTTGAATAAATTTTGATCATTCTTCATTCCTTTCACAAACAAATCATTCATGACAACGTCAAATATTCTTGTCCCTCAAAAGTGAAACTTAGTGCTTTCCTGCATAATAAAAAGTATTAGGAATTATTAGGAGAACATAATAAAGGGAATCTATATTTACTTATGTCTTGAAATTTCTTTTAAATCTGTATAATAGATATATAAAATCAGAACTTGTCAAACCATTGAAAATTCATTGGTGTTTGGTGAATTCGTAATTTACCTCAAGCTGTTTGTGAATCACATTATTGCGTAAAAGCGGAACTCGAGATCAAAATCTGCGGTCAATCAATAAGCTTCCATTAATTTTATATACAATCCAAAACATAATCATTAACAACCACACATCTAAAACAAAAAAAAAACTAACAAAGTGATTAGTTTGAATCTTTCATTGAACACTTTGAAGGCAACTTATTTAAACCCAGAAAATATGTATACCTAAAAAAAATGTTAAAACAAACTGTTAGTGTTTTAAGTTGGCATCAATTTTGGTAAAACTAGGCTTTAGAAATGTCTTGATAGATGTCATGACATTCAAAGATTGAAGATAAACCCTACTGGACAAGGATGGTAAAAGTACTCAAAAGGAAGCTAAAGTCAGGGGAAATTTCAGAATACCGATGTCATAACGATGTTATGACATTCAGACATTCTGCCAGAATCGCTTTTCCGAGATTTTTCGAAGTTTGTTGAGCATTTTATTTATGTTTTTCTTATTAGAAAGCATGCTCACGTGGCTGCTAGGTTAATCTTAATTAAACCTAAATTGGTTGTTGAACAAACCATGTTTTAGGAGAGAATTAAGTAAACCCTAGCTATCTTTATGGAAGCCCAAACGAAGATTCGGGATCGCTTCTATATAAAGAATTCAACCCTTACTCTACCCACGCCTCGATTCCATTGAAGACATTGAAGGCTTTTGTTTGTGTTTAAGGTTAGTAACAGTTGGTATTGTGTAATTCTAGTTTCTCTTGTGAGCCAAGCAACTATCAATTGATAAGTGCATTGGACTAGGATTTCTGTAAGGGTAGTTTATCACCAAAGCTTTAAAGCACGAGTGTTTGTCTCTTGATTAAAGCTTTGAAGCAAGATCAAGATATTTTATTGAAGTGTGTCTTCACAATTCAATTAGTCAATAGGTTGATATCACGCGGTGATTGAGGGGAGTGAGGAACTCATATCTAAGTAGGACTTAGGTAAAAGGGTCATTGGGTAGTGATTAAGTGAGAAGGTCAACCGTGTGTTGGTGTAGGGTCTTCAATTGATCTGCTAATAGTGAACTTTCTCCCGGCTTGGTAGCCCCGATGTAGGTTTGTTGAACCGAATGGTGAACAACTTATTGTGTTATTTATCGCTTGATTTCTCGTGAATTGCTAACACGGTCGACATCGTGTCATAACATTCTCTGTGACATCAAGTATCTGCTGCCAGGAATTTCAATTGGCATCAGAGCGGGCACCCTGCTTGTTATTTCTGGGTGAGATCTAGGGATAATAGTTTCGCGTAATGGATAAAGAAGGAGGATTTGGAGGAAGACCACCTATTCGGATGGGTCTAATTATGATTCTTGGAAGCCTCGTATGGTTGCCTTCTTAAGATCGGTGGATATCAAGGCTTGGAGAGCTGCTGATAAAGGATGGAAACATCCAACCAAGGTTGAGAAAGATGGGACTACTGTCTTGAAACCTGAGGAGGAATGGAGCAAAGAGGAAGAAGAGTTAGTTCTAGGAAACTCTAAGGCATTGAATGCTGCTCAATGGCATTGATAAACATATTCGATGGTCCATCAATGTGAGTGGCCAAGGATGTTTGGGACACTCTCGAACTACTCATGAGGGACATCCAAGGTGAAGATGTCAAGATGCGATGCTCACTACCAAATTTGAGAATTTGAAGATGAAGGAAGATGAGACCATTCATGAATTTCACATGAATATTCGAAATTGCCAATGCCTCGGAGCACTTGGTGAAAAGATGTCGAGGAGAAATTGGTGAGGAAGATTCTCGGATCCCGCCTAAAAGATTTGCAATGAAAGTAACGCAATAGAAGAGGCACAGGACATCGCACCGAAAGTTGAAGAACTTATTGGATCCCTTATGACTTTTGAGATGGGAATCGGTGAAACCGCTGATGGAAGAATAAAAGCATAGCTCTTGTATCAAATTCAAGAAGGATGCAAGGTAGAAGATGAGGAGAAGATATCCGAATCTATAGCTATGCTTGGAAGACCAACAAGCTTATCAAGAGGATTGATCCAAAGTCAAGGTCAAATGTCAAGGACATTGCATCGACATCGCAGATCGTATGACTCAGCAGAAGATCCAAGTCAAGACAAAGGAAGTCAAAGCGAGGAGTCCAATGTCATGAATGTGAAGGATATGGACATATTAGAGTGAATGTCCCACCTTCTTAAGAAACAAAAGAAAGGAATGGTCACTTGGTCGATGGTGATTCGGAAGTGAATCGAGGAAGAAGGTGCCAAACTTGTCACCACTCACAGGAGTGTACAATTCGATATGGATTCTAGTGATGAGGAAGTAACCTTTGAAGAGCTTGAGACCTACAGAAGTCGTGTGAAAATGGTGAAGTGTGTCAGAATGAGGAACAAAAGTCGATTGAGAAGTTGGAAGTCGAGAATGTGAAGCTAGAGGTGGGAAAAAGGAAAACACACCACTATAAATCTCCTCAACAGTGATATTGTCATGTTGAACTCCAAACTTGATCGATGTCTAAATCACAAAATGTTGACATCAATGAAAAGTTGGATGAAATTCTTGACTTGAACAAAATGCGGAAATAAGCATGGTTTAGGATATGTGGATGAAAAGAAACCGGTGACATCAAGGAGAAGAGACATGGGAGAACAATGTCAAAACAGTTACAACACAAAAGGATATGTGTCCGAACAGGTATGTGGGCAAAGAGATTTGCTAATAACCGGAGAGGAACAAACCTGGGAAGTCAAAGGCAAAGAGGATGTCATACCACAAAACAGGAAATAGGTCTGGATCAGGATATGTGAAGGCTAAGAAATTTGTTGATCACAAAAGGAAAAACAGACCTAATGAACCAATGTCAAAGCAGATGTCACAACATTGGGTTCAACATCAAAATCATAGAAACCTGAACCAAAAGTTTCAAAGATGGAGATGTTATTATTGTGGAAGGTTTGGTCACATAAAGTCCACCTGCTATAGGCTACATGGGTATCCTAATCAAGTTCCATATGTGAAGCCTAAGTCCAACAAGGCATCATACACTCACGGAAGAAGAAGAAGACTACGCGATAGACTTCTCTTAAAGTATCTTCCAAGGAAGATTGGTATTTTGACGGGTGTTCCAAACATATGACCGGAGACAAATCTTCTCAATGATGTTAAGCCTCATTCTACCAGCTTTGTTACCTTTGGGGATGGAGCTAAAGGAGAAATCAAAGGTGGAAACTCAAACTGTCCGAGTTCCAAACACGAATAGAGTACTGGTAAAAGGTTTGGCAAATCTCATTAGCATAAGTCGCCTATGTGATATGGGATTCATAGTCAACTTCACTAAGACGAATGTCTTGTGATTAATGATGAACAAGCGTTGATTATGAGAGGAGTCGATCAAAGGACAACCGCTACTTGTGGGAATCGAGAACCCACTCGCCATCTATGTGTTCTTCGACAAAGATGAAGAAAAAGTGAAGTTGGGGCAAAAGAACCGATCACCACACCTCGGAGGAATGAAAAGGATCGGTTCCATAGAGGGAGTCAAGATTACCAAGAATTCACATGGGAAAAGGAAAACTGTGTAATTGTCGGGACAGAAATCGAATGTCACACTCAATGTCCGACATTTGATCACTCTGAAGTACTAAAGCAAAGCACTAGGTTACGCATGAAAGGTTGACCAGTGTCTTACTATCAAATGTTGCGGGAGAAAAGTATTGGATGAAATCCTCATTGTCGAGGAGGAAATAGCATGGTGGCTTCAATCCATGGTAATCACTTGGTATCCGAAGGAGTCTCGCACAATGATGGATGGCTCAACACTTCTCACGAACAAGTGTGCAAAGAATTGTCAAGAAGCTTGGAATGAAGAATGGCAGCCACACTAGGACTATTACCCTTCCTCATTTGAAGGTGTCCAAAAGAACAAGTGGAAAAGGTGTTGATCAAAGCTTGTGGAAAAGGAATTCTATTGGATGTGTCCCCTTGAGAAGTAATCTCATTCCTTGGATCAGCAAGAAGCAGAACTATGTGGTCCTATACAATGTTGAAGTCAAACGATAGCAATTGTTCTAGGGTGGTCTGGTTGAAGCAGACACTGATTGAGTACAATGTCATACAGGATGTCATGACTTTGTACTGTGACATTGTTACAAAAGTTCTTGAGGTTAGTCAGTTTAAGACTTTAAGGGACAAATTGGGTATTTGTCAATATGAGGAGTTGTAGCAATTAAGCGTGCCTACATCAAGGATAAAATGGATTTGTTATGTCAATTACTCATAAGTGGGCTATTTAGGTACTTTCATCCTCATTTTAAAAAGTCCAAGAATAGGAAGAGACACCCACATAAGAGTTTCCTTCCGAAAGTAGTATCATTCTTTCTTCATCTAAAAGAAACTCGAATCCTTGCCTTTTCGCTCTCGGTCTCAACAACCAACGTCTTCATCCTCGTCTTCATTCCAAAAGACAGCTCCATCTCCTCCATGGTCAAGTCGGGAAAATGTTGAATCCATGCCCTGATCCATTGCAGATACTCAGCATCCACTCAAAGACCTCTGCTCCATCATCTTCCGCTTCCCGAAAGAGTGAACCCGAGGAGTCTAGGATGTAGCAATAGCTAGGATAGTGATGAGTATCCTAAATGAGAATCAATATGTGCCCGAGTTTCAATCCTCTAAATGAAAAGTCTGCTAGCCCTAGCTTAGTAGTTGATCCGATGTCACGAGAATGTCAAGACATCCGTGATCATGTTGATTCTCTGCCAAGAATGCCGTTGATCCTTTTAAAATTCAGTGAGCATGAATGATGCTTGTAATGAAACCCCGCTAATGAAGATGTGATTTATGATGTTCTTGAGAAATCTCCACTAAGTGTATTTCGATGAAACTCCTGCGACTATATCTCCGATAGTATCCTAGAAGAGACTCCAGAAACCATTGATGATAATCTTGAAAAGTCCCCGCTCAAGATTCGAGAATTGGATGAAACCCCGTCATAGACTGGATGAAGTATTCTCGACAATGACCTCATTGCCAATGTTAATCCTAGCATTGCAAAGAGGATAATGAGAAGAAAGGAAAACAGGCCTCACAGAGCGTTAAAGAAAAGGTTGATGTAAATGTTTCTAAGAAACATCAAACCTCTACAAAGAAATGTAGAGCAAAACTGTGGTGGTGGCTCCGACCCAAGAGGACACCAATTGTAAAGAAAAGAAAATGCACGAATCTTGAGTCGATCAAGATTCGAGTTTGATGTTGAAATGAATGTCACCGACATCCATCCAAGGAAGAAGGCAACTCTTGGGAAACGCCCATGGTGCCGAAGTGGCCATTGACAACATCTCATTCCATCATCCCGAGAATCCGAGAGATGGAAGTATGTTTGCTCAAGAGGATTGCTTTGGAGAGGAGTTGAATAAGAGTGCTCGGAGTGTAAAGAGATTGTAAATCGATTAAGAAGGCGGACGATGAAAATGGAGAAACTCTCAAATTATGAAACTTTGGTAAGAGAGTTTATTGTCAATCTCTCAAAGGGCTGTGGGGATAGGAATTCTGATGATTACCAGACTGTTTATGTGAGGGGGAGAAAAGTCAAGTTTTCTTCAAAGGTGATCAATAGATTCCTAGGTAGATCTGCTAACACTCAGCCAGAGCTGGAGGAAACTGACAACAAGATTTGTCAAACCATCACTGCCAAACAAGTCAGACAATGGCCTTTAAAGGGAAAACTATCAGCTAGCAAATTGAGTGTCAAATTTTCCATACTGCATAAGATTGGTGCTGCAAACTAGGTCCCAACCAATCACAATCCACTATTTCTAATGGATTGGGAAGATTCATTTATGCAGGAACTCGCTACCTTTGACTATGGATCCTACATATTTGATCGACACTCAAGCATGCTAATATGCTATCAAAGGTCCAATAGCTTTTCCTCCTGTGTGGCATTATAATTGATCAAGATCCGACATTACGGGAAACAGATTCACCGCAAGAGAGCTCCGCTTGGATTCCACTACAAACTGCTCCAAGGGAAGCATGTCCCAGATATTGTCATGACATCTGCGAGACATCACCGTCAAAGAAAATTCTCGAAGGCAAATGTCATTCTTGTGCTAAGAGCAACTTGCAAGGAGCTTGAAGCAAGAAAGCAAAGTCGAAAAGCTTATCTCTCAACTAGAGCGGACACGAGGTTGAGGATGAAGAGAAAGCGATAATGATGTTGTTGGTGATATCAAGATGATGATGTTCAGATGGCTGGTGGTGAAGAAGGCTCTGAAGATGCTTCCTTCCACAGTGCTTCTTCTGGAGAAGAAAGCACTTGATGTCTCCCTGCCCCTGTTTCTGCTGTGTTGATTTCATTTCCGCTTGCTTACATCAATGTTCATTACTCGCTTCTTGTATTTCCTCCATTTGTGTTTCATTTTGTTTGTTTGTAATCTTTATTGACAGATGTGTAATGCCTGAACAAAAATGTGTATCCCTGTATACCAATGCTGGTACTTAATTATTGGCTGGTATAATTGTTTTTGGTACTGTTTGAATTAAAAGTTTGGGGAACTTGTATGGTTTCCTTTGGCCCTTTGTGGCTAAAAAAGGGGAGAAGAAATACTGTGGGAAGTATTAATGTTTGGGAAACTGTATGGGGATTGGGGATTGTAAAATGTATGCCTCCTGTTTGTGGGCAATTATGGGAATTATGGGATATGTGTATGGGTAGAATTTATCTTCTCTTAGTTCTAGTTACTTGAAGCTTAGGAAAGCTTAGGAAAACTTAGAACTAGGTTGTTAGTCTTCTCCATTTTGTACTCGATAGGTCTAGTAGTTTTAGCCAAAATGTGCCAAAGGGGGAGTTTGTTAGTGTTTTAAGTTGGCATCAATTTTGGTAAAACTAGGCTTTAGAAATGTCTTGATAGATGTCATGACATTCAAAGATTGAAGATAAACCCTACTGGACAAGGATGGTAAAAGTACGAAAACAGGAAGCTAAAGTCAGGAAATTCAGACCGATGTCATAATGTATGTTATGACATTCGGTGACATTCTGCTCGCAATCGCTTTTCCGAGATTTTTCGGAAGTTTGTTGAGCATTTTATTTATGTTTTCTGTTATTAGAAAGCATGCTCACGTGATCGCTAGGTTAATCTTAATTAAACCTAAATTGGTTGTTGAACAAACCATGTTTTTAGAGAATTAAGTAAACCCTAGCTATCTTTATGGAAGCCCAAAAAAGAGGATCGCTTCTATATAAAGAATTCAACCCTTACTCTACAGCCACGCTGGATTCCATTGAAGACATTGAAGGCTTTTGTTTGTGTAATTAAGGTTAGTAACATTGGTATTGTGTAATTCTAGTTTCTCTTGTGAGCCAAGCAACTATCAATTGATAAGTGCATTGGACTAGGATTTGTGTAAGGGTAGTTTATCACCAAAGCTTTAAAGCACGAGTGTTTGTCTCTTGATTAAAGCTTTGAAGCAAGATCAAGATATTTTATTGAAGTGTGTCTTCACAATTCAATTAGTCAATAGGTTGATATCACTGCGGTGGATTGAGGGGAGTGAGTAGGAACTCATATCTAAGTAGGACTTAGGTAAAAGGGTCATTGGGTAGTGATTAAGTGAGAAGGCTGTCAACTGGTGTGTTGGCTGTAGGGTCTTCGAATTGATACTGCTAATAGTGAACTTTCTCCCGGCTTGGTAGCCCCGATGTAGGTTTGTTGAACCAACCTGGGTGAACAACTTATTGTGTTATTTACTGCTTTCTGTATTTACTATGTGAATTGCTAACACAGTGTCAGATACTGTGTTATAACATTCTCTGTGACATCAAGTATCTGCTGCCAGGAATTTCACAAACCATTAAGAAACATGAACAACAATAGCTACCACCATCCAACATTCATTTAAACCATAACAAAAACACATCGACACAGAAAACTTAAAAGGAATTCATAAAACAACCGTAACTTACGTTTTTGTCGACAACAACCATCTCAAAGTGCTCATTCGTAGTGGTTGTAACCTTCAATTTGTGATGTATTTTCCACACTTATTTTCGGTCGGTTATTTTCTACACTTTTTACCAGATAACAATGTATCCATGGAACCATTGGATCTAAAAAATATAGACCTATTATTAAGAAGAAATGAAGAATGGAAAGAAAGAAGAATGAAATGGAAGAGGAAAAGAAAGAAAAAGGGGAAGAAAGAAGAAGAGAAAAAGAGAGAAATAGATAATAATTAATAGGACGAGAGAGAAAGATAAGATGTTGTATCATTTTTAAATTAAAGTTAACATTGGAAGAAGAGAAAAGAGGTAAAGCTATTTAATTGGAACTATGTGACATATCAAACCATTGATCAGAGGCAAAAAAAACAACAATTGTGTAATTGAAATAGAACTATATAACATCATTAGTTGGAAAAGTATTTTTAAGACATAAAATACCTCTATTTTAGTGAGGTGGAAGATGAAGAGTTTGGGGTAGAAAAATATTTTCCAATGTAGTTGATGTTCTTATATGGTAGATGTCCATCTTTTGACAAATGAAACGGAGAAGGGTTGATTTAAAAAATGGTAAAATGTTTAACGAGTGGATTTAGTTTGATTTATTTTCTTTGGGGTGTTTATTTCTAAAATATAAATAAAAAATAACTATGTATTTAGACTTAAGTGGTAAATGAATTTTTGCTAAAGATACAATCACGAATTTGATTTTTAGATGAGAAAATATTTAACCGGTATCTGTATCGCTTGGTACTAGCTCTGAATTATTAGGATTCATTTTCTCTAAAAATCAGAATGCGAAAGTAAATAAATAAATAACTTACTTTTTTATTCTAAATTATTTTTAGAAATTAACTTTTATTTTTTCTGAGTATAGAATTTACAATCTTTCTTATTTTCTCTATAATTAATAATTAGTTAATTTTATTTTTATATTTTTTACAAAATTTATTTTAAAAAAGCTTAATTTTAATTATTATACTTTATTTTTCTATAAATACAGTTTTTTTCTCTAAATGTATGGAGTATTGTTCTTTCGGAAATGCTAACAAGTGTCTCGGAGGCACTCGTTAAGAATTAAAAAAAAAACATATTTTTGTTTGATAACACTTATATTTAATGCATGCGTAAAATACTATTTTTTGTCCTTTAACTTTATCTTGAGGTTCAGTTTGGTCCCTTAACTTTAAAAATTATCATGTTGGTCCTTTAACTTTCAAAATGGTGTCCCGTTTGTCCTTATGTCTGTGGTCGTTAGTCAAAGCTTGTAAATACATTCCCATGTGTCATTTTTGTGGCGACGTGGATATAATAAATAATATATGATGAAAAATGTATTCTCTTGTTTATAAACCCAGAAAACTTTGGGAAGGGTTATGGTGCCTTTATGGCGCCAAAGGCATGCTGCCTTTAGTTGAAAATTACACCTTTTTTATGATAAAAAATAAAAATAAAATTTAAATATGATGAGAGAGAGTAGTTGCAAGAGAGAGACAGGTACAAAAGCAGGCTACCTTTGCCGCTATAAAGACATGTAAGCCTGATTCGAAAACTTTCACGAAGAAGCCCTAAAATGTATGTTGCTGCGATGGTGAATCGAAGTGAGGAATCGAAATGAAATCAAAGATTGAACACGTTATTGAAGGCATATTGGTTGGCTTTATCAAAGAAGTGATGAATTGAAAAGACACGTTTATCAAAAAGTTAGTAATCTTCTGTCTGTTTTAGGTCAAATCTTTGTTATGTAAATGCTTTAGTCATGTAAATGTTTTATTGCAAATATTTGTTATGTTTTAGGGAAAATTTTAGGAGATTATGTTTGTGTTATGTAATTTTAGTGTTTACGAATGTGTTAGAGTAATGTGTGTTTTTGTTCAGTTTTAGGGCCTACAATGTTTTTGGTAATGAGTGGTTTTGTTATGTAAATGTTTTAGTGCAAACTCTAATTACGAAAGTGATATGAATAGGTATAATTGATGAATACTTAAAACTCGAAATTCATCACAGTGGTGAATTCATTGATGAAGGACTAAGTGTGTGTGAATGGGGACTAATAGATGATTTAAAAGTAGATGTTGATAGCTGGATCTATTTAAGTTAATTGGTGTATTGAAGGATTTAGGTCATAGGGACTTTGAGACAATATATTACAAGGACCCTACATTTGGGATGAATGCACTTGTTGATGACAAAGGTGCTTTAAAAATTGCTGAACTTTACAGGTTGCACCAAAGTGTTTACACACACACACACACACACACACACACACACACACATATATATATATATATATATATATATATATATATATATATATATATATACACATTGTCTTAACCTGACTATTGTGACAACATTGTTGATAATTTTGATGAGGGGCCTGGTGATATTGTAGATGAGGTGGAATAGTTGCTTAATAAATTGAATGATGACATTGTAGATAAGTTGAATAATGCTAATGTTAAAGTTGCGAGTGGAGGTAATGTTGGATTGAAGGGATGTATTTTTTTTTTAGTAGAACAAGCCACTGTTGAGTTGGAGGAAGGTAATGTTGTAGTAGAACAACCCATTGTTGGGTTGGAGGAAGGTAATGTTGAAGTTGAATAAGCCATTGTTGAAGTTGAAGAAGGTGATGTAGGAGTTGAACAAGGTAATGTTGAAGTTGAACAAGTCAATGTTAGAGTTGAACAAGTCAATGTTAGAGTTGAATAAGTTAATGTTGGAATAAAGTATGGTAATTTTAGAGTTGAAAAGGGTAATGTTGGAGTGGATCCAGATGATGGTGGAGTTCATGATGAGTTAAGTTCTGATGATAGTGAAGATGAAAACTTCAATTATGAGAGTGTTCTTCAAGTGGATTTTAAGGATGAGTATGATGGGTATGATGACATTGAGGAATATGGCCTTGTTAACCTAATTGACTATGAAAGTGAGGGTAATGGAAAAGGAAATAAACAAAAAGAAAAGTGCGAAGAAGATAAAGGGAGTTATAATGATAATGAAGACATGAAAAGTGGATGTGATAATGATGATAATAGTCGAGTTACAAGTAAGAAATAAGTACTCAATTGGATGTGATAGGCATATTTATTACAATTTTAGGAAAATGTGTCCTGGAAATATGTTGAAGGAGGTAAGGGGAAGAGAGATGACGAGAATGATGGCTATCAATGAAGAATCATATAAACATATTGTGAAGATTCCATCAAGATTTTTCAATAGATCTTATTTTAAAACCATAAAAGTGTGATGTTGTTCTCAACAATATGTCTAAATATTTTAATTGTGTGATTTTTGAGGCAACTGCAAAACTACTAGTCATTATGTTGGAAGACATCAGAATATACATTATGGAGAGATGGGCAACCAATAGAATGAGATTTCAAACTTTGGATGATAATGAGATATTTCCTAATAGTATAAGGAAACTTGATGTCACCAGCACATACACCAACTTATGGCTTGTAAGGTATGTAAAATTTGATTGTCTTTGATTATTACTTATATGTAAAAATTAGATTACTGATAAATATGAATAATTTGCTTGTCTTTTAGGATGTATGATGAACAATATTTGAAATAAGGAACTTGGAAAATCAAGTTGATAAATTTTCTATAAACTTGAAAGATCGTGTATGTTCATGTTGAAGATAGGAACACATTATACTTTCATGTGTTCATGCATTGTCAGCTATAAAGAGTAAGAACTTCAAGGTTGATGCTTACATTCCTAAGTATTATAGGGTTTAAAGGTACAAGTCAGTATATAAGCATGTGCTCTATCATGTAAATGGATAAAACTTGTGGGTTAAGACACCATTTATTATTGTGCAACCACCCAAGTATAGGAAGATACCTGGTAGACCAAAGAAGAGGATAAATCTTAAACAATGAGAGATTGATGGGTCTGATAACAAAATGAGAAGAACATGTTTCATTTTGAAGTGTAGTAAGTGCAAGAAAGCAGGAAACAACAAGTATACTTATAACAGAACAAAAACTCAGAGTACTCAACTACCAACACAAGCTTCTCAACAATCAGCTCAAGTTTCTTAACAACAACACAGGCTTCTCAACCATTAGCTCAATCTTCTAAGAATCCAACATTGGCTTCTCAACCATCAATTTAAGTTTCTCAACATACTCAACCATTACAGATATCTAAGGAAAAGGCTACTCAAAAGACTCTTGGACCTGCTAAAGACACAACACAAAAGCTAGGTGTTATGAGGGAATCAAAACCTTTTTGTATCCCCAGGGCCTACAACTAGATTGACTGCATCCAAGAATGTTGTTGGCCCAACAAAAATGAGGACTACTCCAACTAAGAGAACCACACCAAAGAAGAACCTCTGGTTTTAAATAGGATGTCAATTTATGTATTTTGGAATTTTAGAAATGGTATCATATGTATTTTGGATATCAGTTTATGCTGTCATGTGTATTTTGAATTTTGTAAATGATATCAGTCTATGTTGTTATGTATTATGGAACATATTGTCTTATGATATTGTGTTATGGAATCAGTTTATATCAATGTTATGGAATCTATTTATATCAATTTATGTCAAATATTATGTAACTCATATGAAAAACACATATATGCTAGACCAGTTATTGCAAATAGATCATGCCAAAAACTATAACTTTTCTTAACATTTAACTAATATAAATAATTCATGCCAAACTTTAAGTATACCAAACAGATCATGCCAAACAATTCATGCCAAACTTTTCAATTAAGATTAATTGATAGAGACTTTAACATTCCATTAAGATCAACTATTAAAGACAAACTTTAAAGGATCCATCGTAATACCCTATTTCATTCAAAAACCTGATATAATGATAATCATAAAAACACATCAAATTCAAAAAAAAAACCACTTCATGATATTCTTCATTTCACCTTCAAGTTTCATCAGTTGTTTCCCTAATTCTCTATTCGTCGTTGTGATTTTTTCGAAGAACAACCATGTCTCCACAATGACATATTATTTTCCATCTTGAGTTATTGTATACGTTCAAGTCACCACTTTTTGAGTTTTTCTATTTCAACCTGGATAAAAAACCACCTGATTTCATGCTTGCCTAAACCCTAATTCCTAATTCCAAAAATGAATCCCTAATTCTAATTTTCCATAGGTCAAATTTGGGAATCATGGAACATGAACAATTTTTGTTAATAAAGGATCAGACTAACAAACCCTAATAGATTTTAATATTGGGATAATCTCGAACATTATCCAAGCTCTTAATACCATGCTAAACTTTAACCTAAACTAGATTCTACCATGGGCTAACCAAGAGCCTATGAAAGCTTTTATCATGAGTTGAGCCTTCAAACCTAAACAAGGGCTTGATCACACAATCCAGAAACTAAAGTTTTTACGAGTTTAGCTTTTAAATCACAAAAGATCTCTAAATGCATATTATTCAAACAAGGTGTAAACAAAAATTCTCTTGGTGAATTTTACAATTCCAATCTTCCAGAATTTCAACTTATCCTCACTCAGAAAAGAACTTTCTCGAAGAAGCACTTCAGCTAAAATATTAGTGAGAAAAAGTAAAAGAAAAGTTTAGAGAGAGTGTGTGAGAGGGCGAGAAGTGTCAAAATATGATTTTAGATACCTCAAAATAGTCTATTGTGAAATCAAAGATATATAGTCAATGCACATCATTAAGATATTGTCCTAATCGCTTAAAGCTTAATTTTGAACATAGCTAACCGATGAGGGTTAATGCACCAATTGATTAGCAAAGACAACTTTGGTCTGACCTATTATGACAACTTTCAATTTATCTGGCATAACTCCCAAGACATTTTTGAAGATATTTTCTTTGAGAGAAACCAGCTTGAAAATATGTTTTTGTGCATGTGTGATTTAGCCATGCACTTTTACAATAATGCCCTTATGCTTTACAATGTATTCACTCAGACTAATTAAGGTACAGTTTTCTTACAATTCAAGAATTTGTCGAATAATTTATTTTGTTGACACTTGATTGAGTTCTCTTGAGATGAATATTGAGTTTATATTCCATTTGATTGCCATCATCAGATAGTCAAGTCCATCAAACTCTAATACTTAGGTTTTCATCTTTATTTGCTTAATCTCTCATGTTTGACTTGTCAGAAATATTAGTTGTCATTATCAAAAGTTGTTGTCCTCGTTGAAGCATAACACTTGCAAAATAAGGTTACAAAATAAGTATTTTAATTTTAATATAAGAGACACGTCCTTTTTTGTAACCAAAAAATGAAGAAAAAAATGTTGGTGTTGGAATTTGAAATTTGTGAATCTTTGTGTGTCACGAGGGTTGTTAGTATGGACCACGGTGAAAAGTAGGGTCGACCCAATTAATCTGAAGGCTTTGTTCGATATTAAAAAATGGGCCTAATAGGAGTATTTGTGGTGCAACTTAAATTGTTTTTGAAATAAAAACACATTTGAATAGATTATTCACGGCTCGATTTAATTTTTTATAATTGATTAAAAAAATTAAATCCAATCCAATTTTATATAATTTAATTTGAATTAATTTTTTTTACTTTTTATTTAGATTTGAAAACTCCTAAGTATACTGTTCATTAATAATTTGTTTCTTTTGGATTTACAATTACAAGACTTTAGAAGAAGATCTTATAAATGTATTAGAGTAGTATGATGATAAATATATTTTTTAAATTAATACTTTTAAAATACTTTTTGAAATAAGGAATTCCTACTGCCTCCTCCTTTAATTTGTAAGCTAGCTTTTCTTCTTAGTACAAGAGGTAAAGGGGCTTAACTCCTTACTTTTATTATTAAAATAGTTGAACTTATTAAATTTATTTGAGAGGGTATATTTGATTTTAGAGACTCTTTGAAAATTGAGTAGCAATGCTTGCACATGAACAGGACCAACATTAGTGAAAAGTGTTTTAATACAATAAAAATAAATATAGTCACTTAAATAAGTGTTTTTACTTCGATATATTAAATAAATAACGTAATAAAATGTTACGTACTTTTCATTTGTAGTGGAAGAACGAAACACCACCCTCAACCACTTAAATATCTTATTGTAGACAAACACAGTCAAGTTGCATGCCACAAACAAATGTTTGTCTCAATATTAACTTCTTAAATGATTTGAATAAAACTAAAATTTGGAAAATTATAGTTAGTGCATTATAAGCGTTCTTATTTTTATCTTACATATGAAAAATATATAAATTTTACTCAATTATTTGTCACAAATATTTGTTTTTTCAAATAATTTGTATGATAAATAAATTTTTGTATAATAATATTTTTTATTTTTTATAAGTAATTTTTTACTAAATAATTAATGACGTCAATTGTATATACTAAAGACTTGAAGTCTTTAGCTATTGATTTCAACAACAACAAAAAAACATTAAATTAAGATTGAAAATCCATAACTGTAATTTAACTTAAATACGGTGTAGATATTAATTTGAACTACTTTTCTATCACAAATATATGTCATATTTTTTTTATTATAAAAATTATAATGATAATGCTAATATGTACTCTAAAATTATATGTTAAAAAATAAATATAAAAATATATATGTTTTAAAAAATTGTGCATTATATTTATTAAAGTTTTATAATTAATTTTTTATTATTCTTTTTAATACAAACTTGTTATTTTAAGATTTTTTTTAACATGTACTACCTCTGTTCCTATATATAAGAGACAATTTATTTTTTATATTCATTGAATAATCAATGTATTTGGTCAATTTATAGACTAGGTACATTGATTATTCAATGAATCTAAAAATTGAATTGTCTCTTATATATAGGAACGGAGGTAGTATTTGTTAAGGTACATGTTAGCATTATCTAATTTTTATAATTAATATATTTTTTATTTTTTTATAAAAACAAAAATAAACTTAACTAATTGACTAATGACAACAACGGTCTCATTTATGAATTGTACTCGCGAACCATACTCTTTAATGACTCATTTAGTTAAAAAAATATCTGAATAATAAAGGGTGCAAAAATTATGATATATTAATTTTTTCCTTTTATAGAGATTTCATTTTGATTCATTGAATAAATAATGTACCTGGATCATTTATAGACCAAGTACATTAATTATTCAATGAATCTAAAAAGGTGAAGTGTTTTTTATAAAAAGGACCGGAGGGAGTAATTAATATATCATAATTGTTAACTTTTTATGTCAGATATTATTAAAGAGGGATTTCCAATCAGTTTCTTAAACATCATTAATTACTCTAATATGTATATCATGTGAAAGAGAAAATAAGTATACATTATATGGAATAGAAAGTGAATGTATTAAATTTATTTGAAGTATTTAAATATTATATTTTAAAAAAATTAAGGACAATTTAAAACTCTTTATCCCATGAGATGATGAGAACACTCTATACAATATTTATTTTAAATTTTTTAATAATAAACGTTTATCTTTTTTAAAAATGTTACAAAAAAGATATTTATGAAGTAGATATTCAAAAATCGTTTATATCTAACATATTATAATTATTTAATTTTTATGAGTCAAAATTCAAGTAGACTCGTTCACATATATCTCAAGTCATTTGCTCGCCTTAAACCTTTGAATCCAATTTAATAACCTTTTGTTGTTCAAGTCACACCCACTAAAAATGGTTTATCATATATAAATTCGGTTATGCGTCCTATAATTATAACTTTCTTTAAAAACTTACACCAAAGTATCAAATAGTTTCTACACTAGCTTTCATCAACTAACCACCAATCTCACACATGAGTAGCCGACTTTGGTTCATACATAAATTTTATGAATTTATATGTTATGGATCATCCACTTTTCTAAAAATATCATTTCTAATTCTCACTTTCCATAAACCTAATAAAAATTTAGATCCATGTTGGATCCAACTAGGGCGGAAACATGTGCACCGCTAATTTATGTCAGATTTTCGTTAAGATAATTAAATATTATCAAGTTATAAACATATTAAGCAAAATTAGATTTGAACTCTTGTGTACTATAGAGAATGCCAAAATACTTTTTACGATTGTAGTACAATTGAATAGGTTAATGATTACTCCATTATGATAGAGGGAGAAATGGAACATTCCCTGGAATATGCTTTTACCGAGAATCTCTTTTGTACTTTATTAAATTTTATTTTATAATATATGAAAAATTCCATTTGTACTTTTTCATTGACGTTTTGGAAAACGAAATAAATAATAAATCTGGAAATAAAAAATAATGATGATGATGATGGTAAGTAATATACGAAGGCTATGCGCCACATAAATATATACTTTTACTAGTAGTTTCTTTTGCATCTCACGCACGCTTGCGCTAGAAAGTGCTATAAAAAGTGCGCACCAAAACGATTCTCCTCTTCTTTTTACTTGGACTCGAAATCTGTTTAGAGAATATAACCAACACAACTTGATTTTTTTTCTTTCTTTTGAACATAAAAATTAACAAAGATGTATCCCCCGTTAGAAATATAGCATAACTTAAAAATTACTTATAAGAAGTCCATGAATATGTACGATATTGTTTTGCATATGAAACATGAGACATACTACTACGTGAAATACTTTTCATTAAAAGGAGACAATAATAAAATAATTTTTTTTATTATTAAAATTAATTTATTTATACACAATTAACGTGTACATTAAGTTGACTAACAAATCCTAATTATATTTGAATTTATATTACATAATTTGAATTATATTCAATATTATATCTAAAATTTTAACGTATCCTCATAATGTAAGTTGTCAAATCTACTCTAATCGTAATCCATATAAATTATTTCTAATTTTTTCTCAAAATCAAGAATTTGTTGATCTTCAATCCTTTGGTGAAAATGTCCGTCAATTGTGCTTCACTTGAGCAATGTCTTACTTCAAGTTCACCTCGATTTAACTTTTACACTAAGAATTGAAATATAACTTCAACTTGATTTAACTTTTACATCGACTTTGTCTTCCTCTCCATGCTTCTCCAACTTTAAATCTGGTTCGACACACGAAGATGCTGGAATCGGGTCATCCATCCCGAATCTCTTGAGTATCTCTTTTACATACTTTCTTTTATGCAACACCATACCTTGCTTCTACATTTGAAATTACATGCCTATGAAATAAGACAATTTTACTAGATCCGACATTTCAACTTCTCTCATCATTAGCTCTTTGAACTCTGGCAACTTCTCCAAGCTATTTGTAGTTACGAGCAAGTCATTGACATATAAGCATATGACTGAAATATCTTGTGCTACAACCTGAACATAGACACCATAATCAAACTTTTATTTTACAAATCTCAATTCAACTAAGTATGAGTCGATCTTCTTGTTCCATGCCCTAGGTGCCTGCTTGAGGTCATAAATTGCTTTGTGCAACTTATACACCTTACTCGCATCTTTCCTAATCACAAATCCTGGAGGTTATGTGACAAAGACCTCTTCGTCTAAAAGACCATTTAGAAATATTGATTTCATATCTAAATTAAATGTCAACCAACATTGCTTACACGCCAAGGCTACCATTAGTCTAATAGTCTATAATCTTGCTACTGGACCAAGTACTTCAGAGGAGTCGAGTCCTGCTCTCTGAAGAAATCCTCGAGCTACCAATCTTGGATAATGTCTTGTTGTTGCCCCATCAACATTGTGTTTCAACTACCCACTTCATTTTGATAGCTTTTGTGTGTGCTGACAATTCGACTAACTTCAATGTGTTCTTTCTTTTGATTGCGTGTATTCATTCAACCATAGCTGACTTTCATTATTTATTCATTAAAGAATTGTTATAGTTGGCTGGTTCAACACCTTTAAGTAAAGCAAAATAATTTAATTCTCCATCTAGTGTTACTTCATCATCATAGTCTTGAACTCTTGTTGGACGAACTCTAGTTCTTTGACGTCTTTGGCTTATGTTAGCCACACCCTCTTCGACTTCGACTTCATCAGTTTATTCGTCGAAACCATAACTCATCAATTGCTTGTTAATTGCATCATTAGAATTCCAATCCCAAGCAATTTTTTTTATCAATTACAATGTCTCGAATTATCACAATTTTATCATTGATTGGATTGAATATCCTTTATGCACTAGTTTTATGATATACTACAAGAATCATAGGTTCACTCTTATAATCAAGCTTCCTTCTTCTCGCATCAGGAGTGTGCTTGTAACACATAGAGCCAAACACCTTCAGATGACTTATTGACTGTCGTTTGTAACTCCACACTTCTTCAAGAACCTTGTTCTTCAACTTCTTCGTAGAGTCCCTATTCAAAATATAAACTGCAGTCAAAATAACTTTGCCCCGTAAGGATTTTGGAAAATTATTTTGCTCTAGAATGCATCTCACTATATCCAATATGGTTCTATTTCTTATTTCTGCAATTACATTGTGTTAAGGCGTATATGGAGCAATTACCTCATAATCGACACCATGTTCCGCATAGAAATGTTCAAACATCTTAGATATGTATTCACCACCTTCATTTGTTCGTAGAACTTTGATCTTCTTCTCACTCTGGTTTTTAACAAGTATCTTGAATCTCGTAAATATTTCAAATATTTCATCTTTTTGCTTGATCAGATAAATCCAAAGCTTTCGACTATACTTATCGCCAAATGAAACAAAATACTTGCTTCCATCGATGGCTTTTTCTTCAAACGAGCCACTTACATCTGAATGTAAAACTTGATTATTTAGGAGGATCTCATTGACACGGTCGAAATGAAAGAAATTCTGGGTTTCTTTCTAGTTTACCGGGCATCTTAAGAGTTGGTATGCCATTTACCATCTCTTGAGCAATCGGTTGATTGAGTGACCTAAAATTCAGATGGCCAAACCTTAAATGCCACAACAAATTATCCTTGTGGTTGACAACTGTTTTTAAGCATTGTACCTTTGTCAAACTGATCATAGTCTTAAACGTCTGATTCTTCAACCATAGAGATTTTAAGACCAAATTGTTTTGGGTGTCGAACAATTCTAAAGTTGCATCTTTTATGACGATTGAGAAACCTTTTTCGACCATTTTTCAAACACTTAGTAGATTACACTTCATGTTAGGTACATATAGTACATCTTTGATCAAAGGCTTTAGCTTTATTGCTCCTTTGAATAATAATGTTGCTTGTACCTTCTTTTTGCAACAAGTTGTTATCAGCAATTTTGACCTTGCCCTTCTCCAACTCGTTTAAATCTACTAACTACTCCTTTCGAACAATCATGTGATTCGATCATCCAGATTCAAGGAACCAGATCTTGGATTCGACATGGTTATCTGCAACTGCCACCATAATCACTATACATTTAGAATCATCAGAATATTGACGTGTGAGGTCCTCTCTTTTATCTTTTCCTATTGCCGATCCCTTATATTTCTTGTACCAATAATGCTTATCCTAGTGACTCCATTTTTCACAGTTATAGAATTGTAAACATTTTTTCCTTTTCTCTGTCATACAGATTCAACGTGAATGGGAATCATATGGATATAATGGAAGCAAAAAGAGGCCTTCGGCAAGGTGACCCTATATCGCCTATGCTTTTTGTTATTGTTATGGAATGTCTTAATAGATACCTATACAAGATGCAAAAGAATAGCGATTTCAATTACCACCCGAGATGCGATAAACTAAAGATCACCAATTTATGTTATGCGGACGATCTTCTTATGCTTTCTAGAGGTTATAAAATATCAGTTGCGATGATGATGACGTCCTACGGTAAGTTCTCGAAGGATACAGGTTTGGAGGTAAACCCTCGTAAATGTCGTATGTATTGTGCTGGGGTTGATGCAGACACTAGGAAATAGCTTTTATTAATCTCGGGTTTCCTGGAGGGTTAATGTCATTTAAATATCTGGGTGTTCCTATGACAAGTAAGAAGTTGTCTATAACTCAATACTCGTCGTTGATCGACAAAATTGTTTGTAAGATTAAGCATTAGACATCCCGTTTGCTCACATATGCGGGGAGATTGCAGCTTATCAATAGTGTTATTTTTGCAATGACGAGCTACTAGATGAACTGTTTTCCTTTCCCGAAAAGTGTTATGCACAAGATTGAAACCATTTGCCGCAATTTTCGTTGGACTGGTGGTTATAAGGAAAGCCGAAAAGCTCCGGTAGCTTGGAAACATATTTGCCGGCCTAAAAGCTATGGTGGACTGAATATCATCGACCTCAAAGTTAGAAATAACGATTCTTGGATTATGAAGGGAGTGCTTGACCAACGAGAAGATATTGCGAGACTTATAGATCTTGGAAAAAGTTTTAATATGAGTGAGATATATATGACTCTGCAAAATTATGGTCCCAAGGTAAGATGGAAAAACCTATTGTACGGTAATATGGCAAGACCAAGAGCTCAATTTATTTTTTTGTTAGCTTGTAATGAAAGACTGTCGACAAAGGATAGACTGCTCAAATTTGGTATGATCGAAAACTCAACCTGTTGTTTCTGTTCAAAAGAAGAATCGCACAAGCATTTATTCTTTGAATGTGAAACTATGAAGCATATTTGGATGAAAATTCTAAATTGGATGTTACTTGTACATACTCCTGGAAATTGGAATGAAGAGATTAGCTGGTTAATCCAACAAACGAAAGGTAAAGGAATACGGGCTGTTGTCCTTAAAATGGTTGCGGCTGAAACAATATATGAATTGTGGAAAGCTAGAAACAATAAAAGCTTTGGTGAAACTGTTGATATTACACAGATAGGTAAGAGGATTATAGATATGTTGGTGTATAGAAGGTGAAACAACAATAAACTTAAGAAGTACATAGCTATCTTAATGATAGAGGAGTAGTTTTTTTTTTTTTTTTACCTTTCTTTTAGTTTCCTGGTTTTTGATCGATAGTTGGATCCAGTTTGGATCGCTTCTGATGTACTGAGTTTTTGATCTTAATAAAGTTTATTATTTTCAAAAAAATAATAATAATATCATAATATTAAATCATAACAAATAATAATAATAATAATAATAATAATAATATAATATTTACCTAATTATAATACTAAAATAATAATAATAATATAATAATCAATTACCGCAATTAAAAATAATAATAATAATATATTCAATTAACGCTATTATATCTTAATATCCTAATTCTTATTTTTTATACAAAAAATATTTAACTCAAATTATAATAATATTAAATCATCACTATTAATAATAATATAATATCTAGCCAATATTAATAATAATAATAATTATAATTATAATTATAATTATAATATAACTTATAAAATAACTCAATTAAATTTTTTATACTTCAATAAAATAATAAAATTTCAAAAAGTTTTGCCAAAAAAAATCTCGCTATCAAAAATGATATTTTTCTTTTCAAATTAATAGTGATCTTTAATTTCTTAGTAATTAAAATATTAATTATAGTTAAATTGAGATATTTCTTCAACTTTCTTCATTTTTTTTCAATTCTATAACTACTCCATCACACACTAAAACCTTTATCCTTAAATAAAATAATAAAATATCACTATTTTTATTCTATTTCAATGTATTATTTAAAAATATATAATTAAAATAATATAAAAATCAATTAAAATAATAAACCATTAATATAAAATAAATATATTTTAACTAAAATACAAACATTTTAAAAAATATAAATTAGGATAAATTAGAAAAAATTATTTAAATATTTTTGTTTTGCTATTCCATAACTACTCAATCACTTACTAAAATAATACTAATTAATGATAAATTTTAATTATTAAAATTATGAGCTACAAATTTGAATAAGATTTATTATCTTTTTAATAGTCATTATTGTTGTTGTGTATATAAATACGTAATTGGTAGATGGATTTTACATATTTGTAGTATACATTTTTATTTTAGATCTTTTTTCAATTTTGTATTGATACTTTCAGTTTTTTTTCATACTCTATGTTCTAACTATCATTCTTCGTTTTTCTATCAAACAATGCAAACAAGATACCTACTTTTTGTTTTGTATTATTTTTCTTTTTTAATTTTTGACAATTATTTTAAATTTTATTTATTTATGTGGCCGTTTATGGCTCAACTTACTATAGTATAGCAGTTACCTAAATATTGTTGCTATATTTTTTGTAATAATTTTCTTATATTATTTCGTTCTATGAATATTTTTAATATAGTCAATCTTGATACATGTTATTGTCATTGTATTGCAGACCGATATAATGTAATTTTTGTAATTGTTAAAATAAATTGTCTAATAAATTTGTATTATTTCTTATTTATAATTGTTAGTTTCATATGAGTATAAAATATTTAATTTAAATAAAACTAAAATGATTGGAAAAATATAAGTTTATTTTTAAAAAAATTATATATTGTAATTTTTGTTTCAAAATAATATTTTTTGTTAAAAAATTATTTTAATTATGAACTTTCATAGTATTTTGAATAAGTAATGATAATTGAAGTTAGAAAATGAATAATTATGTAAAACAAATAATGATAGTGATAATAATAATTAATTAAAATTATAAGATTTAATACAGTATTTAAGAGGTGAAAATAAGAAGAGTTATAATAAAATTATAGCATGATATGTAAAGAAAATATGATAGAATGACATGATAACAACGTATTTTTCTATCAATAATTATTAATTTTGTCAAAAAACTTAAAGTAAAATATTTGTTATGACATTTATCAAATGAAGATACAACTCATGCTTAAGATTTATTTATATATTGTAGTTATCTTAGTAGTTAAAGCTTACAACAGTAAGCTTTTTTTTTTAATATATTTATTTTTACTTTTTCAAACTTAAAAAGAAAAAATATTAAAATGGTATAGTATTTAAAAAATTATTTATAATGATGTAAGTAGAAATGTTTAAATTTTAACATATATGTTTATGAGTATAAATATATAACTATTGGAAATAATTAATAATAATAAATAAAATTGTCAACAAAAAAAAATTAAATAGAAGGTATTTACAAAAATTAGTATTGTATTTGAGATATGAGAATAGTAAGAGATCAAATAAAATATGAAGGTATTTAATCATTATAAATTAAGTTTAATATTTAAAAATAATTTATTTTTCTATTTATTTTTTTAAACATTTTGGTCTTGCCTTTTCGCTTATGTTGGAGTATATCACCCGACCAATTTTTTCTCATGGAGAAATATATATTGTCATATCAAGGATTACTTTTGAAGATATTTGAGACTAATGATTAATGTGTAGATATTGACACGACATCAAATATTATTTATAAATAAGTATTTAATAATATTTTTTAATTAATTAATATTCATTTTATTAAATTTATACAATTTAAATTATAATAGTTTTATTTCTAACATACATGTGCGAAGCACGGGCCAGTGATCTAGTTGAAAGCAAATCCAAATTTTTCCAGCAAAATATATTTTTTGAATTAAATATTCTAAAATAAATACGCATTTAAACAAGCAAAATAAATCTTTACAAAACACACTAGCATAGATTTAGTCGGTGTTTTAAAAATTGGACCAGGTCGGTCGATCAGGGCGGTCAAACTGGTCGAACTGGGAATCAACCAGGTAATAAGTCTGATTAAATTGTTAGGTCGGATATGTCGTTGAACCGACAACAATCGGTAAGAACCGGTGAAAACCGGTGGTTCAATTGCATTTTTTAATTTTTAATTTTTTTTACTCAAAATTTTTAAAGTTTTTTAAAAAATTGCAATTTAATTTTTTATTTATTTTGATTATTTTATTAAAATATTATATTTAAATAAATAAAAAAATATAAATATAATTGACAAAGAAAATGTTGCAGATACGGTTGATTTTGTTGCCGATAATTTTGATATTGGAGAAGAATATCTCAATATTAAAATAATCTTTATTCCTTAAAACTAAATTTAATAGAGAATAAAATTATTTTGTTATAAATTATTCAATTATATTAATTATATTATGTTGTAATTAAACTTTGTAAGTTTATACTATTTTATTATATATGATACCTATATTTAAAATTTAAATTTAAATTATAAATTTATTTATGATATGATATTTTCAAACTGTTTAAAATTAAAATTAAAATTATCAAATTGTGAATTTATTTATGATATGATATTTTTAAAAATTTAATTCTAGTTATATTTTGTAGAGATTGAGTTACCTGGTTCGACAAGTTTTATACCTATATAATTTTGTTATAAATATACCAGCCTATTCAACCGAGTTATCTGGTTTAATCTAGTTTAGTCATGCGGTTCGACCTATTGAAAGTAATTCCTTGTGTCAAAAAATATTTGATTTGATTTAGGAGTGTGGAAACAGTTTGTTACACACATATTTGATTTTAGATTTAGATGAATTTGATTTAAATCTAAAATAGAATATATTTGATTTGACTTAGGGAGCAAACTAACCTAAATCTATAAATAGAGGGAGTAACCTCCTATTTTTTGTAATTCAATTCATTCACAGAATTTTGCAGTTGCAAAGTGAATAAGAAGTTTTCCACAGTTTGTGGGCAGAGAGTTACTCTGCAGAAAATAACTATTTCTTCTTTTTTCTCTTTAATTGTTCATTGTCATTGTGTGGTGATATCAATCTTGTTCATCAAGATTGGTAGAAATTCATCATAGATATTTGGTGGATTTCCAACATCTGATATCAAGAGCTCCGGTTAATTGATTCAAGGAAAGAATAATCAAGAACAATCAAGAACGATTATGGAAGAAGAATTCACGATGGCAGTGAGTTATGGAAATGCAAACTATCCAACAAGTCTACCAATTCTGAAAGTAGATAACTATGACAATTGGTGCAAGCAAATGAAGGTTTTATTCTGTTGTCAACGTCTTTGGGATCTTGTAAAGGATGGAGTAGAAGAGCTTGAAGAAGACACTTTAGAAGAAGAAAAGAAAGAACACATAGAATCAGATAAGAAGAGTTATAAATCACTCTTTATAATTCATCAATGTTTGAGTCTAGATAACTTCAAAAAGGTCAGTAATACAGAATCTGCAAAAGAAGCTTGGGATATTCTTGAGAAATATTTTGGAGGCGCATCAAAGGTGAAAGAGGCGAGGTTACAAACTCACAGGAGAACATATGAATTGCTTCAGATGGAAGATAGTGAAAGCATATCTGATTTCTTCACTAGAGTTACAAAACTAGTGAATCAAATCAAGATATGTGGAGAATCACTAACAACAAGAGTTGTTGTTTCCAAGATTTTGAGATCTTTGGCTCCTAAGTTCGACCACGTTGTGGTGGATATCGAATAAGGGAAAGATTTGTTGAAATTGACAAGGGAAGAGCTTCAAGGGATGCTTGAATCTCATGAACAAAGGATGAATGAAAGAGCTGCACGAAAATCGAAGAGTGATGTGGCTTTGCAGGCACATTCAGCAAAAGAAACCAAAGGCAATGGAAAGTGGTTTGGCAGAGGTAGAGGTGGCTACAACAATTCGAATAGTAGAGGAAACCAGAATAAAGGAAACATGTCGACCCAGAGAAGACCATACCAAGACAACCAAGGAGGTGGTGTTGCAAATAAAGGAAGAGATGGTGGTCGAAAGCCTAACAAGAGTCACATTCAATGTTACAATTGTCAGAAATATGGTCACTATTTTAGTGATTGTCCAAAGAAGCGAAAGAATCAAGAAAATGATGCAAAGTTCGCTAAGTATGAAGAAGAAGAGATGTTGTTGATGGTCACAACAAGATATGAAAAATTCAAGGATCAATGGTACTTGGATTCAGGATGTTCATCACATATGTTTGGAAAGAAAGATTGGTTTGTCAATCTAAATTCCTCAATGAAGAACATGGTGAAATTTGCAAATTACAATACTCTAGCAGCTGAAGGTATTGGAGATGTTATGATCATGAGGAAAGATGGAAAAAGGTCAGTAATTTCAAATGTGTTATACATTCCAGGCATGAAGAGCAACTTGCTTAGCATAGGGCAGTTGGTCAAAAAGAATTACAAAGTGACAGTCGAAGACAAGATGATGAGAGTTGTCGACGCGAATGAAAGATTAATCTTGAAGGCTCCTATGTCCCAGAATAGAACCTTCAAGGTTGAACTTAATGTGATGGAGCATAAATGCCTTTCGACTGCAGCTAGCAGAGACGAATGGATTATGCACTATTGACTAGGACATATCAACTTCAGAGACATCAGAGATTTAAAGAGGAATAATATGGTTTCAGGATTGACAGAAATTGGTATTCCAAAAGAAGTTTGTGAAGAATGTGTGCAAGCGAAGCAACACAAAAATAGCTTCAGCAAGGATGCAGGAATTAAGTCGAAGGTTGTTCTCGAAATCATATACTTTGATATATGTGGACCAATCCAGGTGGATTCGTTTGGAGGTAATAAATACATTGTCACGTTCATTAATGATTTCAGTTGAAAACTATGGACTTACATGATCAAGAAGAAAAGTGAAGTGATCGAGGTATTTTCAAAATTTAAGTCTATGGTTGAAAGACAAAGCGGTCGAAGGCTCAAAGTTTTGAGAACGGATGATGGTGGAGAGTATGTGTCGAAAGATTTCGACAGGTTATGTGAAAATGAAGCGATTGTGCATGAGGTGGTGCCACCCTACACTCCATAGTAGAATGGGACTACATAAAGGAATAATCAAACTATCATGAATATGGTTCGAAGAATGCTGAAAGGCAAGAATTTACCTAAAGAGTTTTGGAGGGAAACTGTGTCGACTGCAACTTATATTTTGAGCATATGTCCAACGAAGAAGCTAAAAGGAATTACTCCAGAAGAATGTTGGTCTGGTGTAAAACCTAGTTTGAGTCATTTGAATATATTTGGATCTATCGCACATAGACATGTGCCAGATCAATTGAGAAGAAAACTTGATGACAAGTCGAGTCAAATGATTCTAGTAGGATATCATTCGATAGGAGGTTACAAGTTGTTCGACCCAGTGAACAATCAGATTGTGATTAATAGGGACGTGATCATAGATGATTAGAAAGAATGTAATTTATCTCAAAATGTCAAGAAAGATTCAATGAGAATTTTACTTGAAGAACTAGAAACTCAAGTCGAAAGAGAAGTTCAATAAGAGGAACCAACAATTATAGATCAACCAAGGACAAGCAGACCTCAAAGAACAAGACGCATACCTGCAAGGTTGCAAGATTGTGTGGTTACATTAGATAAGATGGTTGATAACGAAGGTGAGCTGGTGCATTATTCTTTCTATGCAGATGCCGAACCTGTCAATGCTGCTGAAGCATTGAAAGATTCAAAGTGGGTGAAAGCAATGAACGAAGAAGTGAAATCCATCAAAGACAACAACACTTGGTCACTTGTCGAATTGCCTCAAGACAAGAAGGAAATTGATGTCAAGAGGGTATACAAACTGGAGATGAATACTAAAGGGGAAGTAACTCGACACAAAGCAAGGCTAGTGGCGAACAGATTTCTCCAGAAAGAAGGAATTGACTTCGATGAGGTTTTTGCACCTGTGGCTAGGATCAAAACTATCAGGTTAGTTGTTGGTTTAGCAGAAATAAACAGTTCGCACATATGTCAGATGGATGTAAAGTGTCCATTCCTGAATGGACCCTTAGACGAATAAGTTTATGTTAAACAACCAGTTGGGTTTGTGAAACATAACAAAGAGAGAAAGGTGTACAGGCTTCATAAAGCCATGTATGGATTGAAGCAAGCTCCAAGAGCTTGGAACAAGAAGACTAATAGTTTACTAAGGGAGAAGGAATTTGTGAAGTGCACAACTGAACATGTAGTATATGTAAGAAGAAGCAATAGTGAATAACTTATACTATGGCTCTGTGTCGATGACCTGTTGATAACATGTACCTACAAGAAGGAGATGAAAGACTTCAAAGGTGATCTCATCAAGGAATTTGAAATGTCTGATTTGGGTGATATTTCATATTTCCTTGGCATCGAATTCTACAAGACTAGTAGAGGTTTGATGATGCATCAAAGAAGATATACATGATAAATTCTCAAGAGATTTGAGATGGAAGAATGTAATTCGACTTCGACACCTGCAGAACCAAGACTGCAACTATCGAAAGACTCAAAAGAAGATGATGTCGACCCAATCCAATATAGAAGACTTATTGGGTCCTTAAGATACCTTTGTCATACGAGGCCTGGCTTAGCATACAATGTTGGTATGGTAAGTAGATTCATGCAGAAGCCAAATGTATCTCACCTAGCAGCAACAAAGAGGATATTGAGGTATTTGAAAGGAACTCTCGACTATGCCATTTTATTTCCAGCAGTAGATAAAGGAAAAGAATGCAAGTTAGTGGGGTACACAGATTCGAGCTAGTGTAGTGATGTTGAGGATCGAAAATCCACAGCAGGATAAGTGTTTTTGTTAGGTGGTGCGCCAGTTGCTTGGAGTTCGAGAAAGGAACTAGTTGTGGCATTATCATCATGCGAAGCAGAATACATAACTGCTTCTCTTTGTGCATGTCAAGCAACTTGGATGGTAAACTTGGTCGAAGAAATCACAGGTAAAAATTATGGAGCAATTACCATGAAGATCGACAGCATGCCAACTATCAACCTGGCAAAGAACCCGATAGCTCATGGTCGAAACAAGCACATCAAAATGAGGTTCCATTATCTTTGAGAGCAGGTAGCCGACGGGAAGATGAATTTGAAACACTGTAGAACTGAGAGTCAGATTGCAGATATCATGACGAGGGGTGTGCAGGTCGAAGTATTTCGAAGACTAAGAGCAATGATGAATGTAGAGAGTTTAGACACAATGAATTAGGTGGTGTGTTGAAAGTAATTCCTTGTGTCAGAAAATATTTGATTTGATTTAGGAGTGTGGAAACAGTTTGTTACACACATATTTGATTTTAAATTTAGATAGATTTGATTTAAATCTAAAATAGAATATATTTGATTTGGCTTAGGGAGCAAGCTAACCTAAATCTATAAATAGAGGAAGTAACCCCTATTTTTTGTAATTCAATTCATTCACAGAATTTTGCAGTTGTAAAGTGAATAAGAAGTTTTCCACAGTTTGTAGACAGAGGGTTACTCTGCAGAAAATAATTATTTCTTCTTCTTTTTTTTCTTCTTTAATTCTTCATTGTCATTGTAGTGATATCAATCTTGTTCATCAAGATTGGTAGAAATTCGTCATAAATATTTGATGGATTTCCGACAATACCTTCACCGATTTGATGTCCCGTCCGATTTTTAAAACACTGGATATAGTGAAATACATCTTTCTGAATTAAATATTTAGAAATAAATCTGAGTTATAACAAGTTAAAATAAATCTTTTCAAAAGAAAAACGCGCCAGCGGATAATAGGAAAACTTGAGAGAGGATGTTTCATATAATATCTCAACAATATTGTGAACTTTTTAATATATTTAAAGAATTATAAATATAAGAATTGAATTATATATAAAATTACAATCTTTCAAAACTCTAAATTATTTTCTCTAATATTATTTTTGAGTGCTCCCATTTTAGAGAGATGTTATAGATTGTATCGAAGGATGAGAGTTTAGATAAAAATTTCAAATTCTGCACCATTAGTAACCACTACTGAACTCAAATGATGCAGAATTTGAAGACTTGTGATGAAAGTTTGTTATGACTTAACTCATATGTGAAAATCAGATTGTAAGTTAAGTGATATAACTCTGTAAACTCTTTACAAGCTTTATATATAATTAATTTATGACTTATATGATTTTTTTAGTACATTCTTCAGATTCATTACCATTGAATTTGATATGGATATAAACGATTCGTGATCCAAAACCCGTTTAATAAAGTCAAATATCACATTATAATTAAAAATTGATTTAATTCATCTTTACAAAACTATCTTATAAAAAGACATATGTCTTTTATATAAAATTTTTCAAATATATAATTAAACTTATAGCAATTGACCTACAATTAATAGTTTGCATTAAATTGATTCGTGGCTAATAAAAAATATGATCTTATATATGAAAATCTTAAACTATGTAGTATATTAAACTATTATAATTAAATATTTTAATTTATCGTAACAAAATTTTTGCCGAGAAGACGTATGCAGAAATTTAAGTTAAATTTAAAATTCTTTATTTTCTTATATTTAAGGAGACACACCACTTGTTTATCTAAAAATTTTAAGGTGATAAATGCGTGGGTTCTCCCACTTATAAATGTTATCTCTTACTTATATATGTTTCGTTGACACTTTATATCGGTCGATACTAAGTCAGTCCCTTTCTCGAATCGAAGGCTCAACGCAATTATCGAGGGAGGGTCGAACGAGGAGCCCTTTCTCGAACCGAAGGCTCAACGCAATTATCGGGAGAGGGTCGAGTGAAGAACATTCTTAATTTCGAGACATTTCGTTTGAGCAACACACCTTTACGGGAGACACACCACTTGTCCACCTAAAACCTTAAGGTGATAGGTGAGTGGGTTCTCCCACTTATATATACTTAAATCTCCACATTCCTATCTAATGTGCGACTATTTCCCTACTTACTCACAATTGTTATATTATTCCAACATGAATTACTAAATAAAAAATATTTAATAAATTTAAAATGTATAAATTTGCTTAAATATATTAGGAGATGTTCCTTATATATTGTCCACCATTACATTTAAAATATACATTGTGTTTTAAATAGTATTTTACTTTTCAATACAAAAAACCATAGACTTTTGATAAAGTAGTTTTTTATAGTATTTTTTTATATCAACTAGGTGTCTTTTACACGCTGTATTCACACAATTAAACTTAAATAGAAAATTTTAATTAAACTGAAAGAAATAATTGTCATTTTATCTAAATATTCTATCTTATACATGACATTCGAAAAATAGCTAAAGTTATTGAAGTGAATATTTTCACATCTTATATAAGACTTTTTATAAACTTCTTTTTTTTGTTGAAGAATCGTATCTTACTAAACTGGTTGCTTATTCAAACAGATACAAATTCAATGATCAGTATTGTTTACAGCAAATTAATGAACAGTTACAATTTTTATATACGTTCTTACGTGTGTGGTTGGTGGTAATGTAATATATGCTCTCAATTTCAACGGCTGGTACAAACATAAGTAAGGTTTTTTTCCCTCTTTTTTTATTATGTCTAAGTTACACAAATTCGATTTTTAGGTATTTGTTGTATAGTTTGCATCCATTTTGAAACAAAAATTTATCTGATTAAAAGGTAAAATAATTTATAGTTCGGTGTTGGATAGCTAACTAAAAAAATTAATCTATTTTAATTTTATATAGTTTAATTTATATCAATTTTTGGATATTTAAAATATAAAATATATTTTATTTTTATTAAATCAAAATATTCTTAAATAATAGATTTTATTTAATATTAATATTATAAAATGACAATAATCAATTAGGTATAAAATAAATGAAATAGTTAAAATAAATAAATTTAATTTAAATAATAAATAATATTAAAATAAATTATTTATCAACTAATAATAACTAACACAATATAATATACTAATAACAAATAACTTAGTATTAAAATGTATGTATGTAAGTTTCACTTCGACCCTGTGTAGAGTAGCAGATTTTACCACACAAAGTATTTAGTGGTTCAAATTTTTTTATTATTAAATTTTAAAAAATACTATAATAAAAAATTAATATTTAAAAATAATATTCTAAAAATTTAATATATATAAAATATTATAATAAAAAAAATCTAATACATGAAAAAATAAGATTGACCAAAAATTAAAATAATTAAAATAAATTTTAATTTTAATTAATGCATAATTGTATTTTTATGCATTATTTTTAATTATTATTGTTATATATAAAATTAAGCTCGTTTATATATATATATATATTTAAACTCGTTTATAAAATTAAAACAATTTTTAATTTGATTGGGTCGGATCTTGCAATTTAATTCACTTTGAAATGATTTTAAAAAACTTAATTATAAATTTGATCCGACAAAAACAATTTTCACAAATAAATATCTAAACGAATTTATTAATAATAATAATAATAATAATAATAATATTATTATTATTATTTCAATTTGTTTTTGATCAATTTGTGATTTATATTTATAGCAGTTTGGATTTAAACATCCATTATTCTTAGTATTTGAGTGTTTTAGACAAACTAAAAAACATAGTCTTATAATTGTTTAAATATTGTTTTGTTCACATTTTTTAAATAATTATTTGAGTGTGCACATTATTCTTAATTTTGATATAGGATTTGTTTGATTTGGACTGATTTTTGTTTAAAAAAATATTTGAATTGAATATTATTGAATCATAAAAACTGAATTATATGATGTCTATTTATATATAATTAATTAATTAACTTGAATATTAAGTATTAAACCATAAACCCTAATTAATTTGGGCTACACTCCCTTATAATCCAAGTAGTCGAACACAGAGTAATCATAATCAATCTGAACTATTCTTAATTTTTTTTTTCAAATTCATAAATTTGTCGATCTTCAATGATTTGGTGAATTTGTTGGCCAACCGTGCTTCCATTGAGAAATGTCTCACTTCAAGTTCACCTCGATTTATCTTCTCCCTTAAGAAGTGAAATTTAGCTTCGATGTGCTTACTCATTCCATGCAAAACTGGATTCTTAGCAAGAGTTATGGTGTGCTTATTATCCATCTGCGACACCAGAGTTTTCATCACTTCGACCTCCATCTCTTCTATCACAAATCTGATCCAAATTGCTTGACACACAACATTGAATCCTACTATATATTCAGCCACACACGATGATAACACAACCACATGTTGCTTTCTCGAGCACCATGAGATTAGGCTCCAAAGACTTGAAAGAAATAGCCAATTATAAGTCTTCGATATTCCTTATCTCCACATCAATCAACATCTGAATAACAAGTAACCATAGCTTATTTGTTTTTAGAGTCTCGTCGAAATAAAATTCCATAGTTTATTGATCCTTTTAAGTATCTCAAGATTCTTCTTGCAGTCTTCATGTGTTAGGGTCTCGTGCATCTTTTCACTAATTCGAATGAGAAACTCATATCAGGTTGATTATTGAACACATATCTTAGAGATGCGACAATTTGTTTGAACAAAGTTACATTAACTTTGTCTTTCTCTCCATGTTTCTCCAACTTCAAAATTGGTTCGACAAGTGAGGATGCAGGATTCGACTCATCCATTATGAATCTCTTGAGTATCTCTTTAACATATTTCCTTTTATGTAGCATCATACCTTGCTTGGTAATTTGAAATTTCATGCCTAGGATATACGACAGGTTTCCCAGATCCGAAGTTTCATATTTCCTTATCATAAGCTCTTTGAACCTTGACAATTTCTCCAAGCTATATTCAGTTATCAGCAAGTCATCGACATATAAGCAGGTGGTTGTTATATCTTGTGCCACAACCTGAACATAGACATTATACTCAAATTTGAATTCGATGGATCTCAATTTGACTAAGTATGAGTCGATCTTCTTATTCCATGCCCTAGGTGTTTTCTAGAAGCCATAGAGCTCTTTGCGCAACCTGTATACTTTCCTTGCTTACTCTTGAATCATAAATCCATGAGACTGTGTGACATATACTTATTCACCCAAGGGACCATTCAAAAATATTGATTTCACATATAAGTGAAATGTCGACCAATCTTGCTTGCATGCCAAGACAAAAACCAATATGACAGTCTCTAATCTTGCGACGGGTGCATATACTTCAAAGTAGTCGAGTCATGCTCTCTGAAGGAATCATCAAGCTACCAATTTCATCTTATGTCTTATTTTTTACCCATAAACATTGTGCTAAAATTTGAACACCCACTTCACTTTGATTGCTTTTGTGTATGCTAGAAATTTTACTAACTACCATGTATTATTTCTCTCGATCGCTTCTAAATATTCAACCATGGCAGACTTCCATTGTTTATTCTTTAAAGCCTCACTATATTTGATTGGTTCAGTACTTGCAAATAAAGCAAAATGTACTAATACTCCATTTGGTGAGACTTTATTATCACCTATCACTTAATACTCTTGAAGTCTTGTTGGAAGAACTCTAGTTATTTTAGGTCTTTGGCTTGTGCTAGCCATACTCTCTTCGACTTTGAGTTTGTCGGGAATGTTAGCAATTGGTCCGAATTTGAAAGGAATATCGATTATTTCTTTGAGTTCGACCTCATTAAGTGATTCGTCGAAGCCATATCTGATCAATGACTTGTAAATTACATCACTAGAATCCAATCCCATATATAATTTTCATCAATCATAATATCTGGACTCATGATGATCTTTTCATTAATTGGATTGAATAACTTTCAAGCTCCAGATTTGTGATATCCTATCAGAATCATAGTTTTGTTCACTCTTGTCACCAAGCTTTCTTCTTCTTGCATTAGGAAAATTGTTGTAACAAATAAAGTCAAACATCTTAAGATGACTTATTATGGTCGTTTTTCACTTCACACTTCTTCAGGAACCATGTTCTTCAACTTCTTGGTAGGGCATCTATTTAGAATATAAACAACATTGTTAACTACTTCACCCCATAAAGATTTTGGCTGATTCTTCTACTTTAGCTTGCATCTCACCATCTCCAATATGGTAACGTTTCTTCTTTCTGTTATTCTATTATGTTGAGGCATATAGGGAGCAATTACTTTCTAGAGTGCTTTCCTACTAATTAAACTTTACAGAGTTTGCCGGGCATCACAAGACTTGGTATACCAGTTACCATGTCTTGAAAGATTATTTTATTGAGTGACCTAAAGTGTAGAAGAAAAAACCTTAAATTCCACAACCAACTACTCTTGTGGTCGACAACTATTTTTAGGCATTGTACCTAAGTCGAACTGATCACGGTCTTGAATGTACTGTTCTTTGACAAAGGAGATTTCAAGACCAAATCATTTAGAGTGTCAAATAGTTCCAAGGCTCCATCTTTTATGATTGTTGAGAAACTTTTTTTGACGAGTTGTCCAACACTTAACATATTTCACTTTATTCCAGATATATAGAGTACATATTTAATTATAGCTTTTGCTTCATTTCTCCTTTGAATAATTATGTTACCAGTACCTTCTGCTTGCAACGATCTATTATAATTAAGTTTGACCTTGCTCTTCTTTGACTCATCGAATTTTTCTAACCACACTCTTTGACAAGTCATCTGCAATCGCAGACATGCACATTATATCTTCATAATTATATAAATCTTAACGTGTGACGATTCTTCATTCATGCCTTTTGTCGCTCCCTTGTCTTTTTTGTACCAATAATTCTTGGCCAGGTGATCCCATTTTTCATAGTTATATAACTACACACTGTTTTCTCTTCTTTGTCTTTCTGATAGAAGTTTCTTTCTCCCCTTTTTGAGGATTCAGAGGCCCTATCACTGACCTTATGATTTTAAAGATTCGACCAAGACTTCTTGCTCTAAGTCTTGTCTCATTTGTCTTTGAACTTGTTGAAACCACCAGGCTTCTTCCATGTTTGAACCTGTAGAGAATGTATCAAATTATGAACTCATTTCCTCTTGATAATCTGTAACTCACGTGCCTTCAATGAACCAACCCAAATCTTCCAATTTTATGGTTTCAAGATTGTTGGATTCTTGAATAGCTAAAATAATATGAAGAAAGTGAGAGGTCAACATACACATTACCTTCTCAATTATAATCTTATTAATTAGGGTTTCACCATAACCCTTCATGAGATGAAGAGATTCTCTATCTTCGACACATAGCCTGCAATATTTCCATCTTCTCCCATCTGCAACAATTCATACTGCTATCACCAAGTCTGCAATTTGACAACTTTGACTTTGTCACCTCATTCATAGTAGTTGACAAGAATATCACGTGGCTCCTTTTCCAATTCAACATGAGAGATCTAGTCGAATTTTTTTGAATATATCGCTGATTGAATATAACACACAAACTTGCAATCTTTCTTCCTCGCCTCCTTTTGTACATTTTTATGATCACCAGTAACATTTTGTGCAAGCTCATGAACACCATTGTTGATCACTTCTAGGATTTCAAGAAAACCGGACAATGACTTCATCTATCTGCTCCATCGATTTTAATTTTTGCCGTCGAGAATTGGAAGAGAATTCAGAGTGCCACTAGTAACATTCATCTTTGCAGCGATTAATTAATAACCCACGATCTCAGAAACACGATCACCGACGTGTAATTCTTGAAAACATGATAAATAACCTAATCAGAGTTCTAGATACCAATTTGCTAGTGCGTGAGACATATTTAGTGAGGAGAAAAAAAGAGAAAGAATGAAGAATAAGGATTTATATTATTGAATGAATAAAACTTGATTACATGATGTCTATTTATATACAACTAACTAACTTGTACACTAAGTAACAAGCCCTAAACTCTAATTAATTTGGACTTGAGCCACACAACTTGAATTATGCTCTTAACAGTTTTTAATTTTTATGTTTTGGAGTTTGGTTTTAGACGCATCTTTTACTGACAAAAAGGAAATGTAAATAAAGATAGGGAATAATTAGACCGATACAAAAGATGAACTTAATAACTAATGAAATAAAAGATTTTAAACGTAATTATAATCATTGGTTCAGTTCACCGAATTTTAAAAATTATAACCAAGAACATCAATTTTCATTAATTCGATTCAAAATAATCAATTTTTTATTTAATTTGAATTATTTGTTTAATTAATTTTTCTAATCAACTTACGCCTCTATATTTTCTATAATAATATAGAGTATAACAAAAGAAACAGATTTGTTTTCTCTTGAGATTCTAGAATTTAGGTAATTTTTTTTGTCATTTGTGAAAAAGCTTACACGTGAGATTACACACGAGAGTGTAGACTATGGAAGAGATCATGTAATTGGATTTTAAAGTTGTGTCAAGATGAATTTCATATTTTAAATTTTGAAGGTGTCTTAGATTAACATTAATGGAATGTCTAGATTTGGTCTTTCTCATTGGACCTTTTACTTGTCCAAAATAGATTCCAAATATCACTAGAAACACTTTGAAAAACAATATAGAGATCAAAACCATATCTAAAATAAAATGAAATTAATAGAGTGAAGTGAAAGAAAACAAACAGCATATGATGATAAGCATATACATCATGGATCAATTCGTAGACCTTACCTAGTTGGAAGTTCAACCTAATAAGTGAAAACTACATGTGTGGATAATTTGTATCCCCATTCCACTCCACCAACTTGTAGTTACATTAAATATCATTTAACGTGTCCAAAACATATAGTAGTACATACAGTGTTTTATGCGTGCAAACAACTTCATGAAGCAAAACAAATAAGTCAGAAGTTATCAAACGTCATTTATTGTTAAACTAAAGTTACCATGTTGTTTATTCTCACGAAACTTAGCATTGTGCTACTAAAGATAATAAATAAATTGATTTGGGACAAGGTATATTTTTTGGATAAGGATTCTTCAAGATCGAGTAATTTTAAGTAAAATTTTAATAAAATAAAGGAAATACGTGTGTTGATTTTAAAGAGAAAAATATATGAGAAAAAGTAAATTAAGATAAAGATAGAGAAAATTTTTTATAAAGTAGAGAGATGGCTCTATTTCTGAACACGATAAAATACTTTTTATTTATTAATATTTTTATAGACGCTTCCTAGAGGAACATCTTCAAATAATATGATTGGTAAATCATAAAAATCTATTAATGAATAAGTGACAAAATAATAATATGTATGTGCTAAAATATAAAAAATTAATGAAAATATTACTATTTAATTATTTTTATTAAATATATTTGAATTACTTAAATAATTAATAATATCTTTTTTTTATATAAAAATTGAAATATTTTGTTATGATATTTGTAATCACGCGTTTGCTTATAATAGAAACATGTTGAGTTTCTAAGGTATCCGAGATATAGCCATCAACAAAAATATGTATATACAAATATGTGTCTATGTGTTTGTAGATATGACATCTATAACGGTTTGTTTGATTTTGATGTTTACAATAGTTTTAAGAGAAGTCTTCATCACTTTTTATTTTTTAAGGTTTGTTGGTTTATATGATATCATGTGATATGTTGACCGAGTGATAGTGCTTGATATATTGATCAAGTAACAGTGTTTGATTAAGTGATGGTGCTTGATATGTTAATCTAGTGATGTTGTTTGATAAGTTGATCAAATGATGGTGCTTGATATGTTGACCAAGTGATAGTGCTTGATATGTTGATCAATTTATGGTGCTTTAAGATCAAAGTGCGATTTACTGAGATGGTCGAGTTGTGTTGCAGATGTAGTATCTAAAGATCATCTGATGCAATGATTAAGTGAATCTGATCAGGTTATGTTAATCGAGTTATGGTAATTACGGTTGAAGATCAAAGTGTGATTTGCTAAGATGGTCGAGTTGTGTAGCATATATAGTATCTAAATATCACCTTATGCAATGATCAAGTGAATGTGATCATGTTCTTATTTAAATCCTCCTTTGACTCTCCAAGTAGAACTACATTATCTGTAAAAAAAATATGCATCTCGGTGCTATCTCTTGGACGTGTTCTTTGAGTACATCTAAAATTAAAGTAAAAAGATAGGAGTTTAGGGTTGAACCTTGAGGAAAACCTATTTTAATGGGAAAATCGTTTGTCATTCCACTTTGTATTTCTCACACTACTCAATACTCCTTCATATATATCTTAGATAGCACAAATATATGCAATCCTAACCTCATTCTTCTCTAGGGCTTTCCGTAAAATCTCTCTAGGTACTCTATCACACGCTTTCTACAAGTCAATAAAAGTTAATTGCAAATCTTGTAGGTTCATCTAATAATGCTCCATCGCATGCAGTTGTGGTTAGATTGCTTCTATGGTCGACCATCCAAGCATAAAACCAAATTGATTCTCAGTGACTTGAGTCTCTGTACTCTATCTCCTCTCAATCACTCTTTTCCATAACATATTATGATTCATAAGTTTAATTCCACAATAATTTTCACAATTTTGCATATCTCCCATGTTCTTATAAATTGGAACTACAATACTTCTTCTCCATTTATCTGACATTTTCTTTGACCTCATAGTTTAATTAAAAAGCTTGACTAGCCACTCAATTCCTTCATCTCTAATAATTTTCCACACTTCAATAGGTATGTTGTTGATGACTCTGAAATTCATTGATCATTTGACTTGATTTGCATAAAATTTCTAATTATTTTATTTCCATTTCTATCTTTATGTTGGTATTTTCCCTTTGTTTCGGGAATTTGACTAATCGGGAGCCATGAGCAAAGAAACGAGGCAAAACAGATAAGAAACAAAGAAAAAGAGCTAGTATTAAAGCATGACCACCTCCATGACGACCATCCTAGGGTAACCATGGGTGGTCCAACGACGTTCCAATGGCTGACCAAGTCATGCCCACTTAGTGAGCATGGCACTTTCCATGAAGGGCATGGCGGTCGCCACCCTTTGTGTGATCAGGCTATTCCAAATGGGCTTACTTAGCGACCAAGAGTCCACCCACACCTCTAATTTTATCTCCACTACTAGAAACAGTTCTAGGTGACTTATAGGGTTTTTAGGAGCCTATAAATATCCCCAAGCTACATCATTTTTTTATTATCCTTTCTTTTATGCACACTTAGGCCACACTCTATCCAACCATAGCCAGATCCCTTCACACCGAAGTGTATCTTGTTGCATGATAAGTATGTATTAAATATTGGAGCACCTGTATAAGTTTTATTTCTGCACATTTACGTCATCTTATTTGTACCAGATCCAGACTCCGTTTGGAGAAGGTTTCTTAATTTATTTCCGCATTTACTTTATTTGCCCCATATTATTCATCGCTTTATTTATCGCAATTACTTCTATCGCACTGTTTATTTTCATGTTTACTTTCGCTCTTAAAACCTTTATCGCTTTATTTTCAACTATCATGTCCGACTAAATTCTTAATGTTGAGATGTGAGGATCGTCAATAGGCGATACTCTACACATGGTCTTTGTATAATTTCTTAATGGGATATTTTTAAATTAAATGCAATCTTTATGCACTTATTTTAATCTGCTTACACGAAAGTGAAGCAGTGAAACGTAGGGTAAGAACGAAAGCCATCTGATACAAAAAGACTAAGATTAATTTGTTTTTGGTTAACAAATACCACGAAAGCACTTTGTTAGTTAATTAGGGTTATTTAACATTGCTAGAATGAGGTTTTAAAACTATTTGTGGACGCGTTCATAGGGTTAGGATCTAGTTATCTAGGTGAAAGCCTATAACCCTATCAAGTTAAACTATTCAGTTAAAAATAATTTTCAACTAGATTAAGAGTTGGATTTCTTAAAATTAGGTTCATTACTTTAATGCAATGCGCATTGTTCATATGTGACAAATGAACAGGTAGATTTAAAGAGTAAAGTCGGTTCAAAATCGACGAAAGCAACAATTCCCGTTAAGTCAATTCTTTTCAAAGTAGAAAACATTTCCCGATAGGAGATATTTATAGAGACCGCTAGAGTATTGTTGATTGACGTGAATTACATTTTTAGCATCATTATTAATCTGCTTCTATTAAAAGTTTATTTACTTTCATCTCTTTCTTTTTACATTTTCATTCGTCTTAGATAAATACCATAGCAACTAGGTCCAAAACCTCTTGAGTCTCTTAACATCTCTTTAACCTATTGTTCTATCTTATTCCACATATAATTTACACTTCTTTATGATTGTCCAAACCCTCCTTACTAGATCTTGTGTTGAAAACTTTCTTATTTTTCACCCTTCAAATGCCACAGCTTGATCCGTAGCGCTCCCATATGACTTATTCTCTTTGTTCTTTCCTTTATTCTTACATCTTTAGCCAATATTATATGTTGGATAGTCAAGTTTTCTCTAAAAAATAATTATAGAATCCAAACAAATCTTTTCATCTGACTTTCTAATAGTTTGAAATCTAAACAGGAAATATTTATAAATAATCTCTTAAAATTTCAATCCAATAATACACTCATACTTAAGTTGTGTGAGTCTAGTCATTACACTATTTTAAAGAAGGAGAAGTAAATCAAAACAATCAGTAACTCATTCTTCAATAGTTTTTATTTTGGTTTAATAGTCATGGAAAAAAGTTTGCTCTTTAAATATGAAAAATTATATGCCTCATATTCAAATTCACGCTCTAATATTTAAATATTCTTACAATGTTACTAAGTGGATTAAGTTAATTAGAGCTATCAAAATGAGCTAGTTAATATGAGCTGATTGACCCAACCTGAAAAATTATAGGGCATCAATCTTTAAATTAGAGTCTATATTTTTATGGAATTTTTTAATCCGGTTCTAAAAAGTCTACTATCTATTAGTGTAACACCCCAGTTTATTTAATTAGTTTTCATAAATAAATTGTGTTGGGTTGGAAAAATCTTAGGTGTAAGGTGATGACCTTAAAAATGTAGAAATTAAGGTGTTTGAGGTATTTTGAATAATAATGTAGATATTGGAGTGTTACAAGTAAAACTAGTTAGTACTAATTAATTAAATTATTTTATAAAATTTAAATAATATTAAGGAGAATATTATTTAATTAAATATTTAATTGAGATATTATTTATTTTAATTAGTTAGGATAAATAAAAATAAAAATAAAAATAAAAATATAATAAAATAAGATAAAGAAGGGAATAGATGGGTAGATTGACAAAACATGAAAATAGAGAAGAGAAAAGGAAGATAGATAGTTCATAGAAAGAAGAACATCCATTAGAAAAGTTCAAGCTCATCAATCTAAGGTAAGAATGTGTCTTTCTCTTGTATAATAGAATACATGATAATATGTGGGTGATTAATTAGTCATTTTGTGATTGTTTTCTCTTCTCTGTGTTTTGAAGAATTGGTGTGGGACGATGTTATTGTGCGGTATGATTGGATGATTTGATTTTTGGTGAATGATTGGAAATTTATATGTTGTTGTGAACTAGAATTTAGAACTTGGTATATGATTTCTATCAAAAAATGGGGTTTTGGGGATGTGTTTGAGAATGTTTCCGTACAACAAAAATTACACAAAATTGTCACTTTTGCAGTGGTAACTGATTATGGATTTTTGTGTAACCGGTTACACCTGAGACAATTTTTTTAAAATTAAAAATTTTCGTGTGTGTAATCGATTACGTGTTTTGGTTTAATAGGTTACACAGTTAAACAGAAACGTGAAACCAAATTTTTTTTGGGCGTGTAATCGATTATCAGTTTCGGTGTAACCGGTTACCATTGATACAATTGCGTACCCACTATTCTGGAATGAGTGTAACCGGTTACTTGTATTGATGTAACGAATTACCAATCTTGGTGTAACCGGTTGCCATTGATGGATGCTAAAAATGATAATGATTGTTGGTGAGCCTCAATATTATGGTAGAGATTGGGTGCGAGTAACTGATTCCAAGTGGGAATCAGTGAAGCGTTACCTACGACGATAGTAATGATTTTTGATGTGCTCTGATCCTATGGTGGGGATCGGGAGTGAGATGAACCTAAGAGTTCATAATTGATACCACATGCATTAAATCATAGAGTTTGGTCTCATTGCATTGCATATATCATTTATTTTAATGTTTGGATGGTATGGAGTGTGTTTGTATAATGTATTATTATGTTTGATCGTTTGGTGTGTGGATTGATGAATGGGTGATTGAGTTGAGATAATTATATGCTTACATATTATTATGCATTTCATTATATAACTGTGAATCTCACCCATTCCGTTTAAATGTTGCCTCCACGTGGGTAACATGCAGATATTCAGGAGTAGAGGCGTGGAAGTTTGTGAAGAGGTTGCTATTCTTTATGTGTTTGTTGTGTTGGTGTTTGCACTGATATGTAACATTGAGGATCGACGCTTATTTTGTTTATGTTAGGAGGAAACTATATGTATACCTTTGTTGGATAAACTTTATATTTGATTTTTCTTTATGATCATTGTGGTGACAACTCATATTTAAGGAGTAAAACTATTCAATTGTGATGTTTCCCGTTGCCTAGTAAAATATTGACATCTAGACTCATGTTGTGTTCTTTAATTACCATTATGTTCTCTAATTACTTATTTATTTTAGGGTTAATAGTCATTTGCCCCCCTATCATATAGACGAGTTTTGATTTACCCCCCTTTAAAAAAAAAGTTTTGGATTACACCCCTAAAATGTTAAAATGCTAAGTCTTTTGCCCCATATGTATAAAAATTACCCCCTGTAAAATTTATTTTTTTGATTTACCTCCTTGATTTTTACACGTTTAGGGGGGTGCCCAAAAATTACAAGGGGGTAATCCAAAACTTTTTAATAAATCAAAACTCGCCTATATGACAGGAGGGTAAATGGCTATTAACCCTTTATTTTAATTTTTTCTGATTTTTGTTTATAAATTGCTTTGGGGAATTAGGGTGTTACAATATGAGCCACGGGTAGCCCATTAGACCCACATAACTATAAATTTAAAAAAATTATATTAATTCTTATATTGTGTTACTCCAAAATAACACATTGATTTTTCTCACTTCACTAAATTTTGTCACTATTCTATTCAATCTCTCCCTTAAATATTATGCATTAATATATTCAATACTCTTTCTTTATATTTTATTAGTTTCTCTTTTGTTAAATATCGAGTATTATTTTTTATAATTTAGACATGTTTCTATAAAAAATAATATAGTACTTAAAATATATTATGTTTAAAATTATATAATTTTTTGTTTTGTTTTATTTTATTTTATTTATAAAAAAAAACCATTTTAGAGATGCGTAGCTTGAAGCCCATATAAAAGCTACTCAAATAGTTTTTCTTAAAATTCATTTTTAAAATACAATTTAAAAATAAAAACTATAATTTCGATTATATTTTGATCTTCAATAATGTGTATTTGTATTATAGGATGTCTTTCAATTTTCAAAAAATAAATATAAAAAATTTATAATATTTTGAAAAATGATTTTATAAAATATATTTTTTTTATAAAATTATTTAAAGAGAAAATAAGAGATGCACTAATAGAAAATCATTCAAATATACTATTAGGTTAAAACTGAAATAGAAGGTAAGCAGACACCAAATTCCGTCACTACTCCATTTTAGATTGCAAAATCAATCATCTTAAAAACTACATTCATATAGACATAAGAGATAGATCATTTTTATTCATAAATTTTTGAACTCTATGTAAAAGATCAATTGTTTGTAGTGCTAAAAAATCAAAAGTGTCAAAGGCAAATGGTATAAAATCATGTTGATTTGACCACTTCACTGGAACAACTTTGAGAGTTGCCTGTCCAACTGTAAAACGACAATTTCTCAAACCCATTAGTGGAGAAACTCCCGCCAAGTCCACCCAAATATGTTTCTCTCCTACTCATTTGTACACCAAAATATCTGATAACCTAAGTGTCGATTTCTCCTCAAGTAAGTCACTCAAAAAATTTACAAACATTTCTTTCTTCTTAAATACTCCCACACGTCAAAATATATCTAACAAAAAATCTCTAACAAATTTGTGTCGGTATTTAAAATCTGAAAGCTCGTTCTTGATCCCATTATTTTATTTGTTGGATGGTTCCGTTTATGTTAGGCGGATGACTGGCTCATAATCATAGGACGGTTTCAATCAAATTCTTTATTTTGGGGCCAGCTACTAAATATTATAAACCTTGATCAATATTGGAATCTTTTTATATATAAAAATCATATTTGCAAATTCCTAGTGTTAACCTATATAAAAACCAATTTGCTAAAGCAACGGTTTAGAATTAACTTTGTGGAGTGTGACTTGTAATTATATATAGTCATTGGTCCCCTCCAAAGGTGTGCAAATTTGAAGTCATAATCACAACTTATTGAGGACATTTAAAACTCTTTATAGTTAGTTTCATGCATTATCTAGAAAAATTAATAATATACACATTCAAATTAAGCTGCGGAACAGTTAGTTTGTCTTTAATTGGCTATAATTAGACCAACCCTCTCTATAATTGGCATGCTTTGATGTCACAAAGACAAAGTTCTATATGTGCTAACCAATGAAGGTGAATTCGGTATTCTATTTTTTAGTGGTATGCTGCCTTTTCAATTGTGTTTTTTATTTTGACCTAATTCTACTTTTTTTCATTTTTTTTCCATTATGAATCTGTTTGTTTTTGTTTTAAAAAGATTTTTTTATATTTTTAAAAATAATTTTTATAAACTAATTTTTTTAAAATTTTTAAAATAGTTAAATTTATTTTTTAAAATTAAAAAATTAAATTTGATATCTTGTAATTTAAATATATATTGTTGATTATTAAAACATATTTTAAATAATAATTTATAAAAAAAATATTTCAAAAATAATTTTTATGAAAAGTTAAGTGATTTTTTAAAATTTCAATATTTTTAAAAAGTTATAGTAAAATGATAAAATATCTATAATAGCATAATATTACTTACATTTATAATTGAACTCTTAACCGCAACAAAATTTAAATTTATTTATTTATTTTAATACAAACTTCAGCAAATCACTACTAAAAATATATTGTTTACCTGCGGAAAATAATTCGCGGTATATTTGCAGATTTTCCTACAATTTTTCTGGGGTACATGTTTTCGTAGAAAATTCTGCAGAAATACATGCGGATGTTGTTGCGAAATTTATATGTTTAAAACTACATTACAAAATTCGTAGGTAATTTTCTAGGAAATTGTTCGGGACTGGAGCAGCATCTGACCCACAACTATTAAGGCCCATTTCAATGGGCGGTAAGGATGCGGAAGCCCATCTGCCCATAACCGTTAGGGATTTTCCCACGTGCGTATTAGGGCCATGTGGACAACGGTTACTTAACTGCCACCATGCCTTTCGAGAATAACAGGTCAACTGTCCCTTATATCTCAGAGTTGTAGACTAGGGAGGAGGCCACTGATAATCCGAAAATGTATCGAATATTTGGATCAATTTACCTGAATTTATCCGCATTTTAATTAATTAAATTACTCTTTATTGGTATTATGCCGGTATATTCTATGTTTTCAGGAATTTAATGTTTACAAGGCATGTGCAAAGAAAGTCGAGAAAATCGTACTTAAAATCCACAAAAGAAGAGCAATTATGCAATTTTGGGGTGTATGGCAAAATAGGGGTGCGTCACAAGTAAAAAGACTTTGGAAAATAAATAAATAAGAAGGCACAAGGCCCAGCCCAACGCGCGCAACTTCTCAAGCCCACAAGGGTAACGACCGTTACACCTTGCCACGCCGCGACGAGTTTGGAAGCGAAGCTTCCTCCCCAAGTAAGCCATGTGAAGACCGTCACACTCAATCAATGGTCCGTAGCGATCGCTACGAAGGCGAATCCGGAGGAGGAAAATCTCAACGCTCACACACCTCCAAGTCTATAAATAGGGCCTCAATCCTCATTTTTCACACGCTTTTCTTTTTCACTTACCTTACTGTTACTCTGCCAAATTTTCTCAGTACCATTTATTTTCAGTTTTTATTTTACCGATTCCGGTTTAGGTTATTTAGTAGTTTCTGCTTCTATTTTCTCGTAGCAATTTTCACATCGGGAATTGCTGCGAACCTTTGTTGATTCTAACCTTCCGTTAGAATCGTGTTTTTTTATTTTTCTTCATCGCATTTATTTTTCGAAGCAACAAAGGGAAGATCTCACCGACATGTGGGAGACACCTGAAATTAGCCAAATATTCTGCAATATTATTTTCAGGTTTAATTTAATTTTTTTTTATTAATGCCAAAATTGTCTGAAATGCTTGGGTTATTTAAACTGTCTGATGTTATTTATTTCGGTTGCGCTATTATTGAATCATATAACATGCTAGGCTAAATTTATTTATTGGTATGTAAGGTCATATAGCCGACGAAGTTTAGCAATGCCATTTGATCTGTTCCTTTTAAAAGAATAATTTTCTGTTTTCAATTTACTAGTTTTAAATATTAGCTGTTTTGTTACGAAAGTAAAATATAGATAGAAGTTATAATCAATAAAACGAGAGTTTGAGATAATAATTGGACAGTAGTAATTGTGCATCAACTTAAAATACATCAAAAGCGCTTTTAAGTTGATTAGGTCTTATTTGCTTTCAAAAACTATTTTTAAACTCTAATTGATACAGTGAGAGCGTTCACTTAGGTTTGATTGTAGGATCTGAATCAATAAACATGAGAGTGTGAGAAGAGGGTTTTCAAACAAATATTTTCTACTGAAAACTATTTTAATAATCCGAGTTGAGTTAATGAGTTGCTAAATCCCTGAAGTCCGACCATTATATACCGATATTCCCCCTTGAATCTAAACTAGATTATAATCAGTTAGGTTCCTTAACCCCAAATCAATTACATTATTAGCCTTAGATTTACGTAGTAACCTAATATAGCGATAGGTCGACGTTTAGTTCCTTGGGATTCGATAATCTTTAAAGCTACACTCGATAAGACTGTATACTTGTGGTCTAGATTCTTTAAGACACACAAAGTCGCGATCAATCACGTGCTGGACTCCATACTCACATAAACCCTGGTAGTCCCTTAGTGGGCTTCGCGAAAGCAACCCACTAATTGGACCTTGGCCCAGCGCTGGGGGTTATAAATACCCTCTCATTCGACAGGGTCAGGTATTCATTCATTCACTCTCACTTCTCTACTTGCTTTCTCCTCTTGTCCTTTCTCACTTTGGCATCAGAGTGTCTTGCAGGTACTCCTGCATCTTTCTTCAACCGCAGTTCGTAGGCCATCGACGATCCTTCTGATTAGGTACGATCAGAAATGTATCTGCAGAATTTATATTTTGTGTAAATAATCAAACTTTATTACAAAATCCGCGAGTAACTTTTCTGCGGATTTTGCTACGAATTTTTTCATATTTATATTTTATTTTTTCTTTAAACTAAAAAATAATGTAAAATAATTTTCTCTTAAAATAATATGTTTGCAAACAAGTTAAATACATTTAAATGTTTTCTAAAAATAATGGTAGTTTATATTTTATATTTTAGTTTACAATTCAAACTTAATTTTTTTAAAGATAATTTTAGTATATATTAGTCTCTAGTTTAATAAAGATGTATTGACAGTGTAAAATTAATTTACACTATTTATGTATTATTATTTTTTTCTTATTTAATACATTTTTTAAATATGTCATAATTGTTGATATTTTTAATTTCAATTTAAATTTTTTAATGAAATAAAATATATTAATTTTTGGATATAAATTATATTATAGAATATCAACTTTAATTGTTGATATCTTATTCTGTTCACATATTAGAAATTTTGACATACTAATTATTTTTTCATATGGATCAATCTAGAAATTTAGAAAATTTCATATAACTCAAACGGATAGATAATTTATTAAATCAAGAGAAAAGTTAAATGGTTACAAGAAGTATTAGAAGTATTAAAAAAACAAAAATATTTAGGCACAAAACCAAACTGATGGATAGTTTTTTCTGTTTTATAACTATTTTTATGATATTGTTTTATTAGATTTAATTTGCCAAAACTTTAATAGATTTAAATGATTTTTTGCAAAAAAAAAATTTAATAAATTTAAATATTTTTTAAAAATAATAACAGTTTTTTTTTTGAAATTTACCAAAATTTTTATGGTAGTTTAAAATTTCAAGCTTTATTTTTTTAAGATAATTTTAGTACATATTTGTCAATCTTATTGTAATAAAATAAATAAAGCAAAATGAGATATTAAAATAAATATTCTTTTTACTTAATAGTTTTTCTTTATTTTTGTCAAAATTAAAAATATCAAAACGGGCTTAGATAGATGATTCAAGCCCAATGTTCACTACAGAGCGTGAAAACTTGGTTTAATCACTTAATACTCTTCTTAGTTCTTCCCCTTTTTTATGCATGAATAATTTCAATTTTGACTTGTGAAATTCTATGTCAAGAAAGTAAGTCATAGTTTCAAGGTCACTTTATTCAAACTCTTCCATAAGCTCACTTTTGAACTTAGAAATACTCATTTCATCGTTGCCCGTAATCAATAAATCGTCCACATATAAGCAAACTATAATCACATCTTTGCTTGCATCTATCTTCACATAAACACCATGTTCAAATACAAACTTCTTGAAGTCAACCTCAACTAAAAAAAGTATATACGCATTTGTTCCAAGCTCTAGGAGTTTGTTTCAAACCATAAAGTTCTTTCTTCAATTTGAAGACTCTTCCTTATTGATTCGTCACTACAAAACCAGGGGCTGCTCTAAATAGACTTCCTCCTCAAGTGGACCATTCAAAAATGCAAATTTTGCATTCATTTGATATATTGACCAATTATTACTATTCACAATACCAACAACCATCCGTATAGTTTCTAATCTAGCCACATGTGCAAACACCTCTTCATAGTATATATCTTCTCTTTGCAAGAACCCTTTCGCAACTAGTCGAGCCTTATGCTTGACAATTTCGCCTTTTGGATTTGCCTTCGCTTTATAGAGCGATCTCACTCTGATTAACTTTTTCTGTTTCGGTAAATCGACCAGTTCCCAAGTACTATTTTTATCAATCAATTCCAGTTCTTCTTTCATCGCACATACCCACTTTAGATTTCTTAATGCCTCATCCGTGCTCACAAGATCGGATTCAGCCATAAGCGCAAAATGAATAAGATCACCATCATTGTTGATCTCATTATCATGGAATACTTCACAATCTATGAGCCTTTAAGGAAGACCTTTGTGCCTTGTTGGTCGTCTACTAGATTCAGCATTTTCGACTTCGACTGACTGCTGAATTGTACCTGTAGTATTCTGTATTTCGGCATTTTTCTGTGAAAATCGGTTTCCAGAAACAGGGGAACTAGTTTCTGCTACGAAAATTTCAATTATAACAGCTTCAGGATGCAAAGCCTGTGAAGGAAACCGGTTTCTAGTACTTTTATGGATTTTTACTACTGTCAAACAACCTCAACTAATCCACGACCACGTCTCGACTTATCACACTCTTCTTGCTACTTACATCAAACAACTTGTAGCCTCCGGTAGGATGATAACCAACAAGAAAAACCATCTCACCTTTGTCATCTAACTTCTTTCAAAGCTGACCCGAAATATGTTGAAATGCAACCGAACCAAAAACCTTCAAATGACTCAAACTCGGTTTATGTCCAGACCATACCTCTTATGGAGTCACTTTGTCCAACTTATTAGTAAGGCACATATTCAACAAATAGACGGTTGTAGATACGACTTCACCCCATAGTTCCTTCGGCAACCTTTTTCCCTTTAACATGCTACAAACCATATTCATTATTGAACAATTTATTCTCTCGGCAACACCATTTTGTTGAGGCATATAAGGTGGAACAACCTCACGAACTATACCCTCATTATCATAATAATTCCCAAATCACTCGAGATATACTCACCTCTACCATGGGTTTTGAGAATTTTCACCTTGTGAACATTTTATCGCTGCGCCATGGACTTAAACCGTTTGAACACATTTAACACTTCATCTTTCCTCTTGATTAGATAAATCCACAGCTTCCTACTAAAATCTTCAATAAATGTGACAAAGTACCTATTTCCACCATACGAGTCGACTTGCATTGGACCACACACATCAGAGTAACCACCTCAAGATGGTGTTTGGTCCTATGACCATCATCCTTGCTGAAATCATTCTTGTGTTGCTTTCCTTGAACAAACACTTCACAAATCTCAGCTGGAATATTGATCTTGGGCAGTCCGGTCACCATACCATTCCTTTGTAACACGTCGAGGTCTCTAAAATTGAGATGTCCAAGACGGTAATGCCACAACCACTCATCACGACTTTCCCCTGTGGCAAGACATCTGTGTCCCATCATTTTCAACTATATCTTGAAAGTACGCTTTGCAGCCATGGGTGCTCTAAGAATTAAAACTCCATTTCAGTCCAAAACGCGCAAAATCTTGTTTTTCATACTAATATTGTAATTTTTTTCAAACAATTGGCCAATACTTAAGATATTACATTAAATTCCAATAATGTATAACACATATTTGATCAAGGAATGACTCACACCCTTCTTCATGATCAAGACATCACCCACACCGTTGGCCGCTAAAGTGGTGTCATCCATAAATTTTACTTTATTCTTTGTGGCTTGATTGATTTTGACAAACCAATTTCTACCTGTCATATGTGTTGAGAAACAAGAATCCAAGTATCACTCATCACTTTCTTGGACTCCATCTCAAATGGTTACCATCACATTTTGCTTCAAACGCGTTTCTACAGCATTTTCTGCACTGCAGACGCTGTTGCCCAGCCACTGACAGCTGGTACTGATGTTGTTCAGCAGCTTTTCCTTGCCATAATTCTCCTCTGTGATCATGACCAGATGTTTGTTATCATCATCCACGTTTTGTCGTGCAACCTTAGCTTCATCACTTTGATTTTCTTTCGATTTCGCATTACACCCCCTTGCAAAATGACCAAGCTTATGACAATTGAAACACTTTGCACCACTCTTGTCAAACTTCTTGGTGAAGTTGATTCGACCACTACCTTTGGAGCTACTCTCACCTCTTTGTGCCATCGAACCCTGTGAGTTTTGTGGATCTTTTCCACCAAAATTTTGAAATTTTGTCTTCCCCTTTGAAGACCATTTTCCTTTCAATCTCTTATTCTTCTCATTGAACTGTGCTTGCAACGTAATCTTCAATTTGGTCTTTTCATTTCCTCTTTCATCCATCATTTGTTCATGAGCCTCTAGTGAGCTTTGAAGCTCCTCCTTACTTATTGTAAGAAGATCATTTGATTCTTCGATTGCAACCATTATGTTGTCGAATCTTGACGTTAAAGAACGCATGATATTTGCTACCATATCCTGCATTGACACATTTCACCGCAAGACTTCATTTGATTCACCAAACGCGTTATACGCGTAACGCAATCATTGATCGGCTCTTTCTCTTCCACTTGCACCAGCTCGAACTACCTCTTGTGAGTTTGTAGCCTCACAACCTTCGCTTTATCAGCCCCTTCATAGGCTTTCGTCAAGATCTCCCATGCTTGCTTTCTCGACGCGCAATCATCAACTTTCTCAAATTTGTCGTTATCGACGCTAGAATGTATCAAGAAGAGTGCCTTGTAATCTTTCTTCTTCTCTTCCTTAAATATAGCTTGTTGAGCAGCTGTAGCTTCTGCTCCAAGTGGTGTAACACCATCGTTAACTACTTCGAGAACTTCTTGATACACAAACCAAACTTTCATTTGTTTGCACCACGTATCATAGTTCTTGGAATCAAGAATGAGAAGGTTAGTAAGGAGATTATATATATATATCTATATATATATATATATATATATATATATATATATATATATATATATATATATATATATATATATATAGAGAGAGAGAGAGAGAGAGAGAGAGAGAGTAATTGAGGAGAAAATATCATAAATGACATTGACTAAAACAAACATTACAAGAGGGTTTATCTAGGATACACCCTAAAACAAAGTGGAACAAAACTGACCCAATAAAATAGCTTAAAACTCAAAATATCGCGCTGAAAATCAATTTCCTAAAACAGGGAACCGATTTCCTCAACTGAAAAATAATTTATGTAACTGAAAATCGCGATAGAAATTAATTTTCTCAAACTGGAAAACCAATTTCTTCTTTAAAATTTTGTTTTCCAATTTTCAAAAGTATTTTTTAAATAAACTGTTTTCAACTATACAATTCCTAAAATTTTCCGAATGAATTATTTTCAAATTCCAATAATTACCACGAAAATTGAGCAATTCAATCCATTTAGTGGAAAAATAATTTTGACTATTATTCAAACATGAAACTTGCAAACAAAGTTCTTTTGAATATTTTAAATTTACACTAGTTACCAATCCCTAAGCACGCTTAGCCATGACACTATAAAACAAATGAAGTTAAATCCTTGAAGTCGTGAGTCGAAATATAGGTACGGAACCCAATATTTTGTGAATAGTTCAATTGACCACGTAAAGTACAAACTACAAAGTACACCTCCTTATCCAAATTTCTCAATAATACACAAAATTCAATTATTGTTACGTTAGTAGCAATGTAGGTGGGGAGGGTAAGAAGTTCATTATTATCTTTCTTTATAATAATGAGTGAATTGATGTTTATCTGTTAGGTAGAAATAGACGGCATGTTGACTATGTTGAATATTGAGTATAAGTCAAGTGTATTGTAAAGGTTTCAGAAGCTGTTTTGGAAACAACTTAAGTAAATAAGTTGTTCTGTCACTGAAATAGAAAAATAAAAATTCGAAGAGAAAATCATTTTTTAATTTTGGAGAAATCGATTTCTGCTGCGAAACAGAATTTTTCTGGTGCAACAATTTTCTGTTTTTGACTTTGTTTGTTGTTTCTTTTGTGTTACTTTTAGATGCTTATATATAGCGCTCTCTCTCATGTAATGTGAAACAATCGTACATTGTCATTGTGAATAATACATAATATTTTCTCCTCAATTTTTCTCTCTTAATTTTTTAAATTTTTCTCTTTAAACTTTATCTTCTCTAATTAGTCATTTTTACCATTGATTCATCTCACCTCAATTGTGTATGTTTCAACAGACTCTAAGTCGCACCGCTAGCTTTCATTTCAATGGTAATTTTTTAAAAAATTATTTTATAAATCTTAGAGATGTCACAATGCTTGATATAATGATAATAAATCTAACCAAAATTGTGTATGTTTCAACAGACTCTAAGTCGCACTGCTAGCTTTCATTTCAATGGTAATTTTTTAAAAAATTATTTTATAAATCTTAGAGATGTCACAATGCTTGATATAATGATAATAAATCTAACCAAAAATATATTATTATCATGATACTTTTTCTCATTGTTAGTCACTTTGTTTGAAATAGTTTTGAAGGTTATTTGTTTCACACTAAAATATTTAGTTATCAATCTCATAAGTAAGAAAATCTCATTCAAATTCACACATGAATGTTTCTCTCATATCCACTTATATACTGGAATATCTATTGTCTTATGTGATGATTTTTCTTCTGTTTGTCAGTTAAAAAATTTACAATTGTCTCTTTCTTTAGAGATAATTCAGTCTGTCTAAATATATCAACATGAAATCCCAAACAAAATCATGTAAATATTTAAATCTTAGAAGTTTCTAATAATGAACATCATGTTCTTCAAAGACATTCAGACACGCCTTACAACAAACAAGGTAAGCTTCGATAATAAAAATAATAGACTCATTAGGTGATATTTAAGAAAACTACATCACTCTAGTTGTGACATGTGTTCGCATATCCCATAAATAGGAATAGGCAAAAGGAAAATGTAAGCAAGTTTGCAAATATCTCAAAATTATTTTTTGTCTCGTGGTCATGGCAAATTCTACTTTTATCTTAAACACATTTATTAAAAATAACACTCGTCAAAATATGTTGAGCTTTAGAGAAATATTGTCTTGCTAGTAAAATTGTTAATGTAATAAATTAAAACTGTACCACTTGTAGATATATATGTGGTACAAATATAATTGTCATTTAATTTTGATGATGACAACTATCAAACACTATAAAAGATGACAACTTTATAAATCAAATGATATTTAGTGTTGATGATTCAAAAAGTTTTTGGTGTCAATTGTTAAATTGAAAGTTGAATATAATTATCAAATGGTATTTGATGATGGCATCCAAATGAGATACGACAAGTGTTATTATTCAAAAATATCAAGTTACACTTGAAAGTCTTGGACACTATTGAATCAAGCAAGAGACTTTAATACTTGAAGTTATGATCTTTAAGCTTGAAGACTAAAAATTGTGAAAGTGTGAAAAATTATTTGGTTTCACACTTAAGATTTTCCTAGTGTTGATCAAATTATTGTAAAAGGAAAAAGAGTAAGCCAATTAAACCACTGCGAGCACACACAAAATACTCATCAAACTTTTTTTTCTTTCCGTTTTGATAAAAAATTTTAAAACTATTGCGAGCACAAATTTAATTGGTCAAAAGCTTGGTTAATTAATTAAGAAGGTATTTTACATTGTTAATCAATTAAGAGCTTTTACTAATGATTACATTTATTTATAAAACATCTTAATCGTTTAAATAATTTTTTAATTCGATTAAGTTTCGTTGAAATTAAATTTTCTTAATTTGGGTCGATTAACTGATTATCACCTAGTGTTAATGGATAAAATCATTAAAAAGACTTATGCACCGTTTCCTTTTGATCAATATTTTTTCTCTCTATATAAACGAGGTTTCTCCTTATTTCATAACCAATCAATTTTTTAATAGAATTTGTTGACGCTAATCGAAAAATTTTACTAATTCGATTACGATACAATGAAGTCACCACCTAACTTTATTTATTCCTAAAGAAGAAAGGAAAAATATAGATAAAACCCAACAAATGAAATGGTCGTTGGGACCAAGAGATGCAGGTTTGAGAGTCAGTTATGCAAGGGGAAGGTATTAGCACCCCTCACATCCATCGTACTCGACGGGACCCATTTAGTTCTAAGTGTTTGTGTGTTTAGTGTGTTAATTTGCTATCTTCAAATTATTATGTGCGAAAAGAGAAATGAAAAGAGAAACATGTTTTAATTTTTTGAAAGTGCGCTCGTCAAGATGTTAGAATCTCGTGCCTACATATTCCCCAAGTGCGATGGAAAAGTCAGAGCTTACGTAGTTTTCGATTGCGAGAACATTTGTTGGTTAGTTGATTTTATTTTGTAAAATAAGAGCTTAATCGTTCGTGGACGATAAGACATCATTAGTGCAATTCGCGTGTGAGCGAAAGAGAGATCGCGTGTGAGCGATGAGTGTCACATGTGAGCGATGTTTGAAAAATGACTTGCACGTGGGCAAGGTTTGATGAGTTTGAATTGATTTTACGTGGGAGACGAGTATCAGACCATAAGCGTTCAACAGCTAACGCCCCAAGTACTCGGATGAAGGGACAGAACCATCCTGATAATCTTTTCTACCCAAAAAGTTTTATTAAGAAAAGTGATGCGAAACAAAATTCGCTTAATTAGATTCAACTAAATAAACCAAACGTACGATCGAGGGTCGAAACAGGACTGACTACCTTACACTCGGGAAGAGGGAAGTAGAATATTTATTTATGAAAATTATTTTGAAAAGAAACTCGACGTTGGATCGAGGTTTGAAAATTCTTTTATGAAAGTTCTTGAATGATGAGAAGAGGAGATTTGGGTTATGATTAACCAAGAAAGCTTGATTAATCTCGAGAGAATAGACAAGTGTCTACTCCCTACCATGAGGCCCTTTGGATGAGAACTTGGTATATGGACCAAGGTGCGAGAATAAAAGTGAGCAATTGCGAATAATTATATACAAGCATGAAATAAAGCGAGTAAATGAATTAAAATTCCATATAAGGTGGCTCACACAAATGATAAAGCAACTAACAATTGGGTAAGTGCATGCGCGAAATAAATTTAATCGATTAATTAAACGAAGTTTAATCAAGTAATTAGATTAAGAAAAATCAATTAGGTAAACTAATCAATTTTAAATAGCCCAATTAGATAATTAAATAAAGTTTAACTAAACAACTAAAGCCTCATTGTAAGCCCAAGAGCAAGTGTGGTGTGTGCACAAATGTGTGGCCGTTGTGACGCTTCAAAGCTTTGTCGACTTAAGGTAATGAAAAATGGCTTGCAATCGAGTATTAGTTTGAAAACATTTGATTTGTGCATTGTGATGAATGATTACATAAAAACAATAAAATATTTACTAAAACTATTACAATTCATGGAGAGTAAGGATACATAAATTACAAATGGGGATGAATCGAATAAATTACAAGTCCATATAAATGTATAAGTAAGAATAGAAATAATTCAACCATTAACAAAAATAAATCTAAGAGATAAATAGCTAAAAGAAAATATTTTTCAGTGTTTTAAAATATTGAAATAAAAATAAAAATAAACGAATTTTTTATAAAAAAATAAATTTAATAAGATAAATTCTAAATCTAAGATCTTATGTTCTCTTTTTAAGAAATTTTTTTGAGTAAATAAAATAAAACTAAATCTATATATCTTTTTTTGTATCTTTAAAAATTATTTTGAAGATCTAAAATATATTATTTCTAGTATCAATCAACAAAAGCAATACTATTTCTAAAAAACTTAACAACTAAAAAATAAAATCTTTTTGTTCTTTTAAAATAAAATTTTGAGTAAATAAAATAAAATCTATATTTTTTTTTGTATCTTTGAAAATCATTTTGAAGATCTAAAATATATTACTTCTGATATCAATCAACAAAAGCAATACTATTTCTAAAAAAACTTAACAATTATATATATATATATATATATATATATATATATATATATATATATATATTAAATAAAATATCTAGATAGAAAAGAAATTAAAATTTAAAGTATTATTACTATTATTATTATTATTATTATTATTTTTCTTTAAAAAAAATATATTTTACTAAAACAAAGATCTGAAAACTTAAAAATATTTACAACAAACTAATTTAAAAAATAAATAAACCAAGATAACAAACTAATTTAAAAAATAAATAAACCAAGATAACAAACTAATTTAAAAAATAAATAAACCAAGATAACAAACTAATTTAAAAAATAAATAAACCAAGATAGACTTTGAGGGGTATATATCCGAAATAAGTGGTGTTGAGTAAAAACGCTATTGGGCCAGAGGGAGATTCGGGTCAACAAAACCTAAAAGAAATTGAAGGAACACTAGATAATACTAAGCAGACGCCACTTTCTATACTATTATTATTATTAATATTTTCGAAAATTGAAATTTATAAATAAAAAATAAAAGCTCCGAGACTGTTCTACTCTCTCACGCTATTATCTCACACTCTTTGTACTTCATCGCTTCCTTTGTTCATTCCAATTTCCAAATACCTCCTCTGTTCTCACGGTTCCAACATAATCAAAAAGCCAATATCATGAGCAAATAACAACACCCTTTACCCACCGAAACCCTAACCCCATGCTATGAGATTCAGTTATAAGATTTCAAATGAAGATTTAATATGTGAGAAACGAAATTAAGCAATTTACGAAGAGAAATCCTTAACCCTGACGGTGAATAGGTACGCTTATTTCGACCTCTTTATCACCTTCGTCTCTTTCTGCTTAGGAATCACGTTGTTTCTGTGTTGTTGTTGAGTTACTATGTCGCTTCTGCTTCTAAGAATCTGGATATGATTTGCTCGTAATCTGTGAGTTAAGTTTGCGGTTGTGTTGTTGCAAGGATGCGTGTGAGGTTCTGGCTCGATGGATGCTGGCGGAGGTGAGTGGTTGATTATTATATGAGGGTGAAGATTGAGTGTATGGCTGAGGTTATAGTGAATGTTGAGGTTTGAAGTGAAACAATTCGCTTTTTTATTTTATTTGTGTATTTTCTGAATGATTTCTCTGCCTCCCTCATATGTATGTAATAGTGTCTTGTTATATAGAGGATGGGAAGTAAGAGTATAATGGAATTTTGTAGAAATATTGTGGATGAGTGAAAACTTGGATGGGAAGGAATGAAGGACAAAGGTACATGTTAGCTGTCAATTGAAGGTGGTGGAGTAGTGGAATGGATTTGTGGAGGTAGTGAGGAGTTGAAAATTGTAGTGAGCTATATGTTTTGCACTGATTTTGTTTTCTTGTGTTGCAGGTAGTACAAATTGACACAAGATGGTGGTGGAATGGGTGAAAGAATTGTGGAATTGAGAGGAGAGGATTGCTTGTACTATTTTTTCCTTTTGTATTTGCAGGTGGAAACCGTGAAAGAGTGGTGAGGATGTAGCTGTATACGTTGTACAATTTGAAGAGGAATCCCATGGCCTTTGATTGTAAAATTTTTGTGTGATTTTTGTTTTATATGATGGTGGTAGTAGCATGAAGAAGCTATAAGTTATTTGGAATACTTCTTAAAAGGACGTGATATATATATATATATATATATATATATATATATATATATATATATATATATATATATATATATATATATATATATATATATATATATATATATATATATATATATATATATATATATATATATATAAAATGGATAACAAGATGTAATTATTTATATAGTAAAAACAAGATACTAATTCAACTAACCTAAAAAGAATATAAATATGATAACAAATAACTTTGATGCAAAAATTGACGAACATAAATTAATTATAAAACTGTAAAATCGAACGCAAATTCAATAAAATAATGCAAAAAAATGTTATGTGTAAATGGATATATGAAAAGGTCAGGCGAAATTTAGGGTGTGATAGAACCTTTCTACTATTCTTCACTTTCTTTTATTCTAAAAATCTTGTTTTCACTAAAAATGCCTTAGTATCAAAAGAGTAAAAAATTTCTTATAAGAGGTGTGTTATACTTGTTTTGTGTTAAAATTAGTGTTATTCAAGATTGAGATTCTCTTGCGTAATATTTTTGTAAAATATTTGAAGGTTGCATGTGAAACATGGAAAATAATCATGGGTGAAGGTTTGTGAGAGTGATCCTGTGCAAAAGTTCAAGTTGTAGTTGACGGTTTGTGGGAGTGAACTTGTGCAAAAGTTCAAGTTGTAGTTGAAGGTTTGTGAGTTGATATTGTGCAAACGCTCAAGTTGCACTTGAAGTTTGTTTGAGCTCATCGCGTAAAAGCTCAAAGTTAATTTTATTGAAAATCTCAAAGAAAAACTCTTCAGATTGGAGTAGGACAGGTGATTTAGGCCGAACGAGGATAAATATCTAATCCAAATTTTCTACCCCTTTATCTCGTTCACTTTCAATATTTCATTTCATTTCAAATGTGTTTCTCTTTTCTTTTTATTATTTTGTTGTTATCACTCTGTTTGTTTTTTATACTAACATAAACGTTATCAAAATCAAAGATTTTATAAATGAGTTTCGAATTTAGAATATCACAATTCAACCCGTCCCCCTACCCTCTTATGTTTAGAATCACTTGGTCAACACCACCAAAACTAGAGGTATTCAAAACCAAACCAAACCAATAAAAAACCGCAATTCAAACCAAACCAAATCAAAACCGCAAAAAACCGCATTTGATTCGGATTAATTTGGGTCATCTTTTAACGAAACCGCATGGTTCGGTTCGGTTTGCGGTTTGTATTTTGCAAACTGAACCAAACCGAATCAAACCGCATTATGGTACAACCTAATTTTTACTTAACTCTCATCTAACTCAAACCTAAACTTGTTATATATTAGTCTTATGATTACAAACAATTTTCTCATCCTTACATTTATGGTTTTAGTTTCAGTCTTCTTAAATCTCTCATAACATTATCGCTCCATCTTCACCACTTACATCTTGTCTCTTCTTATCTAAACTCTACTCTCTTATATTCTTTCTTTTTCATCTTCTCATTTTTATACAAATGTTCCCTCTTTCAATTTCATTTTATCGAACATATTTATCTCTAATCTCTTCTTTTTTATGTTCTTTCTTTTTCATCTTCACTAATCTCTCATCTCATTTATTTTTTTTGTTTTATTATAATATTTTTTATATTATTTTATACTATAATTTTATGCTTATTATTTCGCTTTTGTTTAATCTAATTTTTACATATAAAATGGAAAAAGTTATTGTCCAAATATGATGAGTTTTATTATTATTTAATAGTGTATGAATGACAAAATACAAAGTTATGTTGTCATCTATATGTATATGTATGGCTCAACACAATATTTGTAAAAAACCGAACAAACCGCACTCAACCAAACCGCATTGGTTTTTTTTTAAAAAAGCCAACAAAACCAAACCAAACCGCACGTCTTTTTCGCTCGCGATTCAGATGATTTTTTACGTCAATTCATGATCTCTCAATATATGATCTAGTAACACCCATGATTTCACCTTGGAAACCTTAAATCATATCAAATCCCCTAAGCTTAATAGATAAAGAAGTTGTCGATTGCAATATCAAAATCCCCTAGACCTAATAGATAAAGAAGTTGTCGGTTACAATCTCAAAACCTCCTAAGCCTAATAGATAAAGAAGTTGTCCATTACAATCTCAAAAACCATAAGCCTAATAGATAAAAAGTCTTCCTTTATTGAAGGTCTCCAAAAAAAAAAATAATTTGACAATGTTCATACAAAAAGTTGAAGAAGTTCATTATGCGAATTCCTTAATTATCCATATAATATTTTATTCATAAAAGAAAAAAAGCTTTTACATTACGCAATCTAAAGGAGATCATAACCAAATATTTAAATCCATAATATGCGAGTCATCCAACCTAATGAAATTGATCCCAAACCACTCCCAAGCTAACTTCTGGGCTAAAAAGGATATTTCTATCGGACTTTTCTCCCCACCCTTGAAAAGAGTCTCGTTTCTGGCTCCAAAACCGACCTAGGTGGAGGTAACATGCACAAATCAATCCAAACACAAATGTGGTTCCAAATTGAAGAAGTTATCAGACAGGTAATGAAGAGATGATAATAAATTTCGTTTGACCCTAAGCATAGGCCGCAAACAAGGTTTTGCTGGCTCGATAAAATACCACACTTTCCTAACTCATATTTGGTTTGCAACCTCTTCTAAAGAAACAATTCTTATGTGTAAAGTATAATTCCTTATTTTAAATATATAATATAAAAATCGTTACAAAATCCAACTTAAATTTAACCTAAGATTAATAGAAAAATAGTTTAAAAATTGATCAATAAAACTTTTTATTTCATTTTAAAATGTGGATTAAGTGAAATTTGTCTATTCTAACTCGTGCCTAGCACATATAACAAAAATACTCCTTCAATCTTTATCATAAAAAATGAATACTAGTTAAATTCACTAAATCAACAAGCATGTTCCATCAAGTAGTGCAACAATCTTGCAAAAATTCTTCATTTCAATTAACTTCAGAGAAGCAGGGGAACACAGCCAAATACACAAACAAAATAAATTATAAATGACATACCTGCAGTTGCAGGACATTAAACATTAACATATAACTGGAAAATTCATATCCTCTTGACTATAAATCGATAAATCAGTCGGAGTCAACAAAAATGAAGAGATCTAATAGTTAAGAAGCTAGTTGATTCAACAGCAAGCTTGTCAAACTTCATATTCTTATTGTCAACTTTGATGTAAGCAACTGCAGAGTATAAACTATCCATGAAATCGATTTTCTAAAGAAAAATAAAATCACTTCTTTTTCTTGAGTTGTTTCACTTTAGCATTAGGTTGATCTCTAGATTTGCGTTTCCTGGTGAGAGCAAACTCACCAAACTTATGACCGACTTTTCCCTCGGTGATCTTACAACGAATCATGGTTTTCCCATTGTAAATCTTGACCTGGGAATCAACAAACTCTGGCAAGATAGTGGATCTCCGTGACCAAATGCTTTTGTTCTTCAGAAGTTCTGGATTCTTTTTCATCTTGTACAGAAATGCATCTATAAACGCTGGCTTGCGGGACGCAAGAGGAGGAGGCGATGTCAGCTTCTTAGCAACAGCATTTGCAGTGTCGCCAGCGATTCCAAGAAACTGTTTGTTCAGAACCCTAAGGAAGTCTGTGGGCCTCATTCTTCCTATTCAAACACAAATCAATCAAATTCAAAATTGTAAAACTTTACATCCGAAAAATCAACCCAAAATGAGGTACTTCACTGGAGCATATGGTAAAAAGAGATTGCAAAATTTAATTATGAATTACTGCTTAGTGTGAGTTTGGAAAACTTGAAAATCAAGGTGGGAGTGGGACAGAAACTACACACAGCAACTTCTCAAAATCACGGTAAAAAAGGCCTTAAACGTGCGGCAGATGTGGCCCCCGTGTTAACAAACATAAGCTGAATGATATAACTACTACACAAACAAAAACACCTCACTCATACAAAAACACTTCACACAAATTGGCAGCCACAAGTATGAAGAGCAACACTATAACCATAAAAACATTCATGCAGACTAAAACAGGCCTCACAACAGGCAACTCTGTGTTGTGAATCGCGGGGATTTATCGTGCAAATGCAGAATCGAGGTGTGGACTGGAGCTTTGCTCCGCTGCGGCGTTGCCTTTTGCAGGGGCTGCTATCGTGGCAGCAAATTGCATTCGTAAAATGTTTAAAGGAAAACCTGGACAGATAACTCATTGTTTTTGGCAGGCATCGATCAACTCTGGCCAGGCAGCATTTTCTTTTGGCAGAAACTTAGTCGAGTTTGATGCCGACTCCAATCAACCTTGTTTCTAATACAAGGCCAAGGTGGAGGCAGGCGGATGCATGTGTAAATGACATGCAACAAAAATTCATAACTAGATGCTAAAGGCAATCAACCGATCAAGACTCGCGAGGCAATCAGCAAATAACTACAAATATTCTCTTTTGTTCAATTCAATCCGCCTCATAGCCTCTCAATTCACAAGTATCAAGCATGAACATATATGTAGCTCTCTAAAAACAATGTTGCATCACATCAAGACGAACAAAATTACTCAATCGGGTGGTGCCTATATACTAATTTAAATATAACAAACTTCCTCAACTGTATATCAACCCATACTTGAAATACAACACAGAGGAAACCCAAATTCCTAAACCCTAAAATTCATTGTCATAGTAATATTATTATTCTTAAAAGCTACTAGTTAGTTTTAGTGCAATGAATCCAAACACAATATCAATAAGATATTAAATCAGAAGAATGAAAATACGAACGTAGAAGAAAAAACAGGTTTACCAGTGGATCTGTTTGGAATTCAAAGTAACCTAGCGCGAATGGGAAAAGAGGAAATGGCGAGTGTGTGAGCGAGATTCTGGAATGACATGAACAATTCAAACGATTGAGTATTATGAAAAACAGCCCACTACTAAGATATATTTTCTTTTATTGGAGTTGCTATTAGCACCTCTGTTTTACTCATACAACTTTAACAATTTAATCAATTTAATCTACCGTATTTCAAATGTATCAGCAAGTGAAAGGCTTTTTTATATGTTTAACCAGTCGGATACCCATTTGTTTATTGATGGTTTGAAAATATGTTTTAAAATAAATAATTAATTTGTAATAAAATGTCTAATTTTTTTTTTAATCATATTATATAATAAAAAAATGTTGAAACCTCAAATATTAATTTATTTAATTTTAAAAATATACATAATAGAAAAAAAAATAATTCAACAACGAAATTTATCCCACAATTATATATTCAGAAAAAATAATATTAATTTTATGTGGAGAAAAAAACAATATTAAAATATTTATTTATTAAATGTTAAATATTATTTCAAATAAAAAATCATGGCAGAGTTGAGAAATATAATAAGCACAAAGTATAAACTATTAATATAAGTTAAAAACCTTTCACATGTGTTTAATAAAAATGAAGTGTAAGAATATAAATGAATTTGTACGTTCTCACGAATTTTGGTATATTTATCCGTTCGTTCGCACGGATTTTGGTATAATTACCCGTGCATTCGTACGAATTCTACTATATTACTCGTGCATTCGTACAGATATTGTTTAACTAAAAAAATTAATTATTTTTAAAAGAGATAGTAAAATGGTGCCTATAATTTTTCCGTATATAAAAATATTTGAATCAATAATAAACGTGTTCAATTATTATTTAATTGTTTGATCAATATCTTCATTTTCTCCATTGCATAATTTTCATATTGGAAGAAAATATAATATATTAAAATTTTGAATAAATATAATTTTCATGTTTGAATTAATAATTATATATTAGTTTTAATTTCGTGATAGTAAAATAATTAAGAATATTTCATATTATCATACAATTTTGACAAAATTTAATTCATAAATTATTTATGTACTTATTCTAATCACAATATTATACTTTAAAATTTTGTAAATTTTTATATTATAATACATTATCTTTCGTAATCTTAAATTTTTAATACATATCACCCGTCATATTTTATGTCTTATTTTATTAGTATTTTCTTTTGTAATCTTAAATTGTTAATGCATTTCACCCGTCATATTTTATGCCTCATTCTATTTGTATTTATATTAAAATTCATTTTATATATATATATATATATATATATATATATATATATATTACAAATCAATAATCATCCAATAAAGTACTCTTTGTATTTATATTAATCGCTATATTTTTTATGCATAATTATTAGTTTTTCAATGATATTAATGTCTATGTTGTTTTGATCACTGATCAAGGTGTTTGGCTCAACTTAGAACGGTGGTCAAAGTGAAAAGTAAAGACTGCAAGACACCTGATGCCAAAGCAAGGAAAGGCGGGAGAAGA